>JBBBDQ010001527.1:10202500-10671925 GCA_037127315.1 Ascarosepion bandense | reverse complement strand
TATACCTCAAAAAGTATCACTTTTGAGCTGATTTCGATATAGTTTTTCAACGTAATTTTCAAAGTTTTTAAACTTTTCTAAAGTATCGAAACCTCCAAAAATTTTTTAAAATCTAAGCGTTTTCTATTTTAACCTAATGTTATCAACATGATATAACAATTTTTATTAATTTATCTGAAAGATAAATTAATTTTCTGAAACTTTGAAATTTTCAAAATTTACGTAATAAATCTATTGCATTTTCGAGATTTTCAAACTCCCAGAAAATATTGAAGACCCTAAATTTTTTTTAATATCTAAGTGTTTTCTATTCATACCAAGTGGTTCCAACATGTTTCACCTATTATCAATGATTTATCCTAAGGATGAATTAATTTTATGAGACTCTGAAAATTTCAAAATATACCTCAAAAAGTATCACTTATTAGCTGATTTTGCATAGTTTTTCAACGTAATTTTCAAAATATTTAAACTTCTGTAAAGTATCGAAACATCCAAATTTTTTAAAAAATCTAAGCGTTTCCTATTGTTACCTAACGTTATCAACATGATATAACAATTTTTATTAATTTATCTGAAAGATAAATTAATTTTCTGAAACTTTGAAATTTTCAAAATTTACGTAATAACTCTATTGCATTTTCGAGATTTTCAAACTCCCAGAAAATATTGAAGACCCTAAAATTTTTTTAATATCTAATGTTTTCTATTCATACCAAGTGGTTTCAACATGTTTCACCTATTTTCATTAATTTATCCTAAGGATGAATTAATTTTCTGAGACTCTGAATATTTCAAAATATACCTCAAATAGTATCACTTTTTAGCTGATTTCGCATAGTTTTTCAACGTAATTTTCAAAGGTTTAACTTCTGTAAAGTATCGAAACATCCAAATTTTTTTAAAATCTAAGCGTTTCCTATTGTTACCTAATGTTATCAACATGATATAACAATTTTTATTAATTTATCTGAAAGATAAATTAATTTTCTGAAACTTTGAAATTTTCAAAATTTACGTAATAAATCTATTGCATTTTCGAGATATTCAAACTCCCAGAAAATATTGAAGACCCTAAAATTTTTTTAATATCTAAGTGTTTTCTATTCATACCAAGTGGTTTCAACATGTTTCACCTATTTTCATTAATTTATCCTAAGGATGAATTAATTTTCTGAGACTCTGAAAATTTCAAAATATACCTCAAAAAGTATCACTTTTTAGCTGATTTCGCATAGTTTTTCAACGTAATTTTCAAAGTCTTTAAACTTCTGTAAAGTATCGAAACCTCCACAATTTTTTAAAAATCTAAGCGTTTCCTATTGTTACCTAATGTTATCAACATGATATAACAATTTTATTAATTTATCTGAAAGATAAATTAATTTTCTGAAACTTTGATATTTTCAAAATTTACGTAATAAATCTATTGCATTTTCGAGATTTTCAAACTCCCAGAAAATATTGAAGAACCTAACATTTTTTTAATATCTAAGTGTTTTCTATTCATACCAAGTGGTTCCAACATGTTTCACCTATTATCATTAATTTATCCTAAGGATGAATTAATTTTATGAGACTCTGAATATTTCAAAATATACCTCAAAAAGTATCACTTATTAGCTGATTTTGCTATGTTTTTCAACGTAATTTTCAAAGTTTTTAAACTTCAGTAAAGTATCGAAACATCCAAATTTTTTTCAAAATCTAAGCGTTTCCTATTGTTACCTAACGTTATCAACATGATATAACAATTTTTATTAATTTATCTGAAAGATAAATTAATTTTCTGAAACTTTGAAATTTTCAAAATTTACGTAATAAATCTATTGCATTTTCGAGATTTTCAAACTCCCAGAAAATATTGAAGAACCTAAAATTTTTTTAATATCTAAGTGTTTTCTATTCATACCAAGTGGTTCCAACATCTTTCACCTATTTTCATTAATTTATCCTAAGGATGAATTAATTTTCTGAGACTCTGAATATTTCAAAATATACCACAAATAGTATCACTTTTTAGCTGATTTCGCATAGTTTTTCAACGTAATTTTCAAAGTTTTAACTTCTGTAAAGTATCGAAACATCCAAATTTTTTTCAAAATCTAAGCGTTTCCTATTGTTACCTAATGTTATCAACATGATATAACAATTTTTATTAATTTATCTGAAAGATAAATTAATTTTCTGAAACTTTGAATTTTCAAAGTTTATGTAATAAATCTATTGCATTTTCGAGATTTTCAAACTCCCAGAAAATATTGAAGACTCTAAAATTTTTTTAATATCTTAGTGTTTTCTATTCATACCAAGTGGTTTCAACATGTTTCACCTATTTTCATTAATTTATCCTAAGGATGAATTAATTTTCTGAAATTCTGAAAATTTCAAAATATACCTCAAAAAGTATCACTTTTCAGCTGATTTCGCATAGTTTTTCAACGTAAATTTCAATGTTTTAAACTTCTGTAAAGTATCGAAACCTCCAAATTTTTTTAAAATCTAAGCGTTTCCTATTGTTACCTAATGTTATCAACATGATATAACAATTTTTATTAATTTATCTGAAAGATAAATTAATTTTCTGAAACTTTGAAATTTTAAAAATTTACGTAATAAATCTATTGCATTTTCGAGATTTTCAAACTCCCAGAAAATATTGCAGAAATTAAAATTTTTTTAATATCTAAGTGTTTTCTATTCATACCAAGTGGTTTCAACATGTTTCACCTATTTTCATTAATTTATTCTAAGGCTGAATTAATTTTCTGAGACTCTGAAAATTTCAAAATATACCTCAAAAAGTATCACTTTTCTGCTGATTTCGCATAGTTTTTCAACGTAATTTTCAAAGTTTTAACTTCTGTAAAGTATCGAAAATTCCAAAATTTTTTTAAAATCTAAGCGTTTCCTATTGTTACCTAATGTTATCAACATGATATAACAATTTTTATTAATTTATCTGAAAGATAAATTAATTTGCTGAACATTTGAAATTTTCAAAATTTACGTAATAAATCTATTGCATTTTCGAGATATTCAAACTCCCAGAAAATATTGAAGACCCTAAAATTTTTTTAATATCTAAGTGTTTTCTATTCATAACAAGTGGTTTCAACATGTTTCACCTATTTTCATTAATTTATCCTAAGGATGAATTAATTTTCTGAGTTCAAAATATACCTCAAAATGTATCACTTTTCAGCTGATTTCGCATAGTTTTTCAACGTAATTTTCAAAGTTTTTAAACTTCTGTAATGTATCGAAACCTCCAAAATTTTTTTAAAATCTAAGCGTTTCCTATTGTTACCTAATGTGTTCAACATGATATAACAATTTTTATTAATTTGTCTGAAAGATAAATTAATTTTCTGAAACTTTGAAATTTTCAAAATTTACGTAATGAACCTATTGCATTTTCGGGATTTTCAAACTCCCAGAAAGTATTGAAGACCCTAAAATTTTTTTAATATCTAAGTGTTGTCTATTCATACCAAGTGGTTTCAACATGTTTCACCTATTTACATTAATTTATCCTAAGGATGCATTAATTTTCTGAGACTCTGAATCTTTAAATATACCTCAAAAAGTATCACTTTTCAGCTGATTTCGCATAGTTTTTCAACTTAATTTTCAAAGTTTTTAAACTTCTGTAAAGTATCGAAACCTCCAAAATTTTTTTTAAAATCTAAGCGTTTCCTATTGTTACCTAATGTTATCAACATGATATAATAATTTTTATTAATTTATCTGAAAGATAAATTAATTTTCTGAAACGTTGAAATTTTCAAAATTTACGTAATATATCTATTGCATTTTCGAGATATTCAAACTCCCAGAAAATATTGAAGACCCTAAATTTTTTTTAATATCTAAGTGTTTTCTATTCATACCAAGTGGTTTCAACATGTTTCACCTATTTTCATTAATTTATCCTAAGGATGAATTAATTTTCTGAGTTCAAAATATACCTCAAAAAGTATCACTTTTCAGCTGATTTCGCATAGTTTTTCAACGTAATTTTCAATGTTTTAAACTTCTGTAAAGTATCGAAACCTCCAAATTTTTTAAAAATCTAAGCGTTTCCTATTGTGACCTAATGTTATGAACATGATATACCAATTTTTATTAATTTATCTGAAAGATAAATTAATTTTCTGAAACTTTGAATTTTCAAAATTTACGTAATAAATCTATTGCATTTTCGAGATTTTCAAACTCCCAGAAAATATTGAAGACCCTAAAATTTTTTTAATATCTAAGTGTTTTCTATTCATACCAAGTGGTTTCAACATGTTTCACCTATTTTCATTAATTTATCCTAAGGATGAATTAATTTTCTGAGACTCTGAAAATTTCAAAATGTACCTCAAAGAAAAAGTATCACTTTTTAGCTGATTTCGCATAGTTTTTCAACGTAATTTTCAAAGTTTTTAAACTTCTGTAAAGTATCGAAACCTCCAAAATTTTTTAAAAATCTATGCGTTTCCTATTGTTACTTAATTTTATCAACATGATATAACAATTTTTATTAATTTATCTGAAAGATAAATTAATTTTCTGAAACTTTGAAATTTTCAAAATTTACGTAATAAATCTATTGCATTTTCGAGATTTTCAAACTCCCAGAAAATATTGAAGACCCTAAAATTTTTTTAATATCTAAGTGTTTTCTATTCATACCAAGTGGTTTCAACATGTTTCACCTATTTTCATTAATTTATCCTAAGGATGAGTTAATTTTCTGAGACTCTGAAAATTTCAAAGTATACCTCAAAAAGTATCACTTTTTAGCTGATTTCGCATAGTTTTTCAACGTAATTTTCAAAGTTTTTAAACTTCTGTAAAGTATCGAAACCTCCAAAATTTTTTAAGAATCTAAGCATTTCCTATTGTTACCTAATGTTATCAACATGATATAACAATTTTTATTAATTTATCTGAAAGATAAATTAATTTTCTGAAACTTTGAAATTTTCAAAATTTACGTAATAAATCTATTGCATTTTCGAGATTTTCAAACTCCCAGAAAATATTGAAGACCCTAAAATTTTCTTAATATCTAAGTGTTTTCTCTTCATACCAAGTTGTTTCAACATGTTTCACCTATTTTCATTAATTTATCCTAAGGATGAATTAATATTCTGAAGACTCTGAAAATTTCAAAATATACCTCACAGAAAAAGTATCACTTTTTAGCTGATTTCGCATAGTTTTTCAATGTAAATTTCAAAGTTATTAAACTTCTGTAAAGTATCGAAACATCCAAAATTTTTTAAAAATCTAAGCGTTTCCTATTGTTACCTAATGTTATCAACATGATATAACAATTTTTATTAATTTATCTGAAAGATAAATTAATTTTCTGAAATTTTGAAATTTTCAAAATTTACGTAATAAATCTATTGCATTTTCGATATTTTCAAACTCCCAGAAAATATTGAAGACCCTAAATTTTCTTTAATATCTAAGTGTTTTCTATTCATACCAAGTGGTTTCAACATGTTTCACCTATTTTCATTAATTTATCCTAAGGATGAATTAATTTTCTGAGTTCAAAATATACCTCAAAAAGTATCACTTTTCAGCTGATTTCGCATAGTTTTTCAACGTAATTTTCAATGTTTTACACTTCTGTAAAGTATCGAAACCTCCAAATTTTTTAAAAATCTAAGCGTTTCCTTTTGTTACCTAATGTTATGAACATGATATACCAATTTATATTAATTTATCTGAAAGATAAATTAATTTTCTGAAACTTTGAATTTTCAAAATTTACGTAATAAATCTATTGCATTTTCGAGATTTTCAAACTCCCAGAAAATATTGAAGACCCTAAAATTTTTTAATATCTAAGTGTTTTCTATTCATACCAAGTGGTTTCAACATGTTTCACCTATTTTCATGAATTTATCCTAAGGATGAATTAATTTTCTGAGACTCTGAAAATTTCAAAATGTACCTCAAAGAGTATCACTTTTTAGCTGATTTCGCATAGTTTTTCAACGTAATTTTCAAAGTTTTTAAACTTCTGTAAAATATCGAAACCTCCAAAATTTTTTTAAAATCTAAGCGTTTCCTATTGTTACCTAATGTGTTCAACATGATATAACAATTTTTATTAATTTATCTGAAAGATAAATTAATTTTCTGAAACTTTGAAATTTTCAACATTTACGTAATAAATCTATTGCATTTTCGAGATTTTCAAACTCCCAGAAAATATTGAAAACCCTAAAATTTTTTTAATATCTAAGTGTTTTCTATTCATACCAAGTGGTTTCAACATGTTTCACCTATTTTCATTAATTTATCCTAAGGATGAATTAATTTTCTGAGTTCAAAATATACCTCAAAATGTATCACTTTTCAGCTGATTTCGCATAGTTTTTCAACGTAATCTTCAAAGTTTTTAAATTTCTGTAAAGTATCAAAACTTCGAAAATTTTTTTAAAATCTAAGCGTTTCCTATTGTTACCTAATGTTATCAACATGATATAACAATTTTTATTAATTTATCTGAAAGATAAATTAATTTTCTGAAACTTTGAAATTTTCAAAATTTACGTAATAAATCTATTGCATTTTCGAGATTTTCAAACTCCCAGAAAATATTGAAAACCCTAAAGTCTTTTTTAATATCTAAGTGTTTTCTATTCATACCAAGTGGTTTCAACATGTTTCACCTATTTTCATTAATTTATCCTAAGGATGAATTAATTTTATGAGACTCTGAAAATTTCAAAATATACCTAAAAAAGTGTCACTTTTTAGCTGATTTCCCATAGTTTTTCAACGTAATTTTCAAAGTTTTTAAACTTCTGTAAAGTATCGAAACCTCCAAAATTTTTTTAAAATCTAAGAGTTTCCTATTGTTACCTAATGTGTTCAACATGATATAACAATTTTTATTAATTTATCTGAAAGATAATTTAATTTTCTGAAACTTTGAAATTTTCAACATTTACGTAATAAATCTATTGCATTTTCGAGATTTTCAAACTCCCAGAAAATATTGAAAACCCTAAAATTTTTTTAATATCTAAGTGTTTTCTATTCATACCAAGTGGTTTCAACATGTTTCACCTATTTTCATTAATTTATCCTAAGGATGAATTAATTTTCTGAGTTCAAAATATACCTCAAATGTATCACTTTTCAGCTGATTTCGCATAGTTTTTCAACGTAATCTTCAAAGTTTTTAAATTTCTGTAAAGTATCAAAACTTCCAAAATTTTTTAAAATCTAAGCGTTTCCTATTGTTACCTAATGTTATCAACATGATATAACAATTTTTATTAATTTATCTGAAAGATAAATTAATTTTCTGAAACTTTGAAATTTTCAAAATTTACGTAATAAATCTATTGCATTTTCGAGATTTTCAAACTCCCAGAAAATATTGAAGACCCTAAAATTTTTTTAATATCTAAGTGTTTTCTATTCATACCAATTGGTTTCAACATGTTTCACCTATTTACATTAATTTATCCTGAGGATGAATTAATTTTCTGAGACTCTGAATATTTCAAAATATACCTCAAAATGTATCACTTTTTAGCTGATTTCGCATAGTTTTTCGACGTATTTTCATTGTATTTAAACTTCTATAAATTATCGAAACCTCCAAAATATTTTTAAAATCTAAGCGTTTCCTATTGTTACCTAATGTTATCAACATGACATAATAATTTTTATTAATTTATCTGTAAGATAAATTAATTTTCTGAAAGTTTGAAATTTTCAAAATTTACGTAATAAATCTATTGCATTTTCGAGATATTCAAACTCCCAGAAAATATTGAATACCCTAAAATTTTTTTAATATCTAAGTGTTTTATATTCATACAAACTGGTTTCAATATTTTTCAGCTATTTTCATTAATTTTTCCTAAGGATGAATTAATTTTCTGAGACTCTGAATATTTCAAAATATACCTCAAAAAGTATCACTTTTTAGCTGATTTCGCATAGTTTTTCAACGTACTTTTCAATGTAGTTTAACTTCGGTAAAATATCGAAACCTCCAAAATTTTTTAAAATCTAAGCGTTTCCTAATGTTACCTAATGTTATCAATATGATATAATAGTTTTTATTATATTATCTGAAAGATAAATTAATTATCTGAAGGTTTCAAATTTTCAAAATTTACGTAATAAATCTATTGCATTTTCGAGATATTCAAACTCCCAGAAAATATTGAAACCCCAAATTTTTTTAATATCTAAATATTTTCTATTCATACCAAATGATTTCAACATGTTTCAACTATTTTCATTAATTTATCCTAAGGATAAATTAATTTTTTCAGACTCTGAAAATTTCAGAATATACCCCAAAAAGTATCATTTTTAGCTGATTTTGCATAGTTTTTCGACGTATTTTTCAAAGTTTTAAACTTCTGTAAAATATCGAACCCCCAAATTTTTTTAAAAATCTAAGCGTTTCCTATTGTTACCTAATGTTATCAACATGATATAATAATTTTTATTAATTTATCTGAAAGATAAATTAATTTTCTGAAAGTTGGAAATTTTCCAAATTTACGTAATAAATCTATTGCATTTTCGAGATATTCAAACTCGCAGAAAATAATGAAGATCCTAATTTTTTTTTAATATCTAAGTGTTTTCTATTCATACCAAGAGGTTTCAACATGTTTCACCTATTTTCATTAATTTATCCTAAGGATGAATTAATTTTCGGAGACTCTGAATTTTCAAAGAAACCCCAAAAAGTATCATTTTTTAGCTGATTTCGCATAGTTTTTCAACGTAATTTTCAAAGTTTTTAAAATTCTGTAAAATATCGAAACCTCAAATGTATTTTTTAAATCTAAACCTTTCCTATTGTTACCTAATGTAATCAACATGATACAATAATTTTTATTAATTTATCTGAAAGATAAATTAATTTTCTGAGACTCTGAAAATTTCAAAATATACCTCAAAATGTATCACTTTTTAGCTGATTTGGCAGTTTTTCAACGTATTTTTCAAAGTTTTAACTTCTGTAAAGTATCGAAACCTCCAAAAATTTTTTAAAATGTAAGCGTTTCCTATTGTTACCTAATGTTATCAACATGATATAATAATTTTCATTATTTTATGTGAAAGATAAATTAATTTTCTGAAACTTTGAAATTTTCAAAATTTACGTAATAAATCTATTGCATTTTCGAGATATTCAAACTCCCAGAAAATATTGAAGACCCTAAAATTTTTCTAATATCTAAATGTTTTCTATTCATACCACGTGGTTTCAACATGTTTCACCTATTTTCATTAATTTATCCTAAGGATGAATTATCAATGTATTTCTTAATTTTTTAAACTTCTGTAACTACCGAAATCTCCAACATTGTTACAAACTCTAACCGTTTCCTATTGTTACCTAATGTTCTCATTATGTTATAATAATTTTTGTTAATTTATCTTTCAGAAAAATTAATTTTCTGAAAGTTTGAATTTTTCAAATTTTAACTAATAAATCTATTGCATTTTCGAGATATTCAAACTCTTTTTTAATATCTAAGAGTTTTCTGTTCATAGCAAGTGGTTTCAACATGTTTCACTTATTTTCATTAATTTATCCTGAGGATGAATTAATTTTCTGAGATTTGAATATTTCAAAATATACCTAAAAAATTATTGCTTTTTAGCTGATTTCGCATAGTTTTTCAACGTATATTTATTATTAGTTTTAACTTCTGTAAATATCGAAAACTCCAAAAGTTTTTTAAAATCTAAGCGTTTCCTATTGTTACCTACTGTTCTCATCGTGTTAAAATAAAT
Organism: Ascarosepion bandense; assembly: GCA_037127315.1. Classification (NCBI taxonomy): domain Eukaryota; kingdom Metazoa; phylum Mollusca; class Cephalopoda; order Sepiida; family Sepiidae; genus Ascarosepion; species Ascarosepion bandense. The sequence continues at coordinate 10,662,130 of JBBBDQ010001527.1, read as the reverse complement.
TAATTAAAACTTTCAATAAATCTATTGCATTTTCGTGATATTCAAACTCCCAGAAAATATCGAAGACACTATGATTTTTTTTATATCTAAGTGTTTTATATTCATAGCAAGTGGTTTCAACATGTTTCACTATACCTCAAAAACTGTCGCTTTTTAGCTGATTTCGCATAGTTTTTCGAGGTATTTCATAAATATTTAAACTTCTGTAAATATCGGAAATTCCACAATTTTTTTAAAAACTAAGCGTTTTCTATTGTTACGTAATTTTCTCATCCTGTTATAATAATTATATTAATTTATCTTTCAGACAAATTGATTTACTGAAAGTTTGAATTTTTAAAATTTGACGTAATAAATCCGTGGCATTTTCGAGTTATTCAAACTCCCAGAAATATTGAAGACCCTAAATTATTTTTAATATCTAAGTGTATTTTATTCATAGCTAGTGGTTTCAACATTTTTCACTTATTTTCATTAATTTATCCTAAGGATGAATTAATTTTCTGAGACTCTGAATATCTCAAAATATACGTCAAAAAGTATCACTTTTTAGCTGATTTCGCATAGTTTTTCAACGTAATTCTGAATTTTTTAAACTTCTGTAAAGTATCGAAAACTCCAAATATTTTTGAAAAGCTAAGCGTTTCCTATTGTTACCTAATGTTCCCATCATGTTATAATAATTTTTAATAATTTATCTGAAAGATAAATTAATTTTCTGAAAGTTTGAAATGTTCAAATTTTACGTAATAAATCAATTGCATTTTCGAGATATTCAATCTCCCAGAAAAACATTGAAGACCCTATAGGTTTTTTAATATCTAAGTGTTTTCTATTCATAGCAAGTGGTTTCAACATGTTTCACTTATTTTCATTAATTTATCCTAAGGATGAATTAATTTTCTGAGACTCTGAATGTTTCAAAATATACCTGATTTCGCATATTTTTTCAAAGTATTTTATAAGTATTTAAACTTCTGTAAAGTATCGAAAACTCCAAAATTTTTATAAAATCTAAGCATTTCCTATTGTTACCTAATTTACTCATCATGCTATAATAATTTTTATTAATTTATCTGAAAGATAAATTAATTTTCTGAATATTTGAAATTTTCAAATTTTACGTAATAAATCTATTGCATTTTCGAGATTTTCAAACTCCCAGAAAATATAAAAAACAATCGCATTTTAGCTGATTTCGCATAGTTTTTCAACGTATTTCTTAATTTTTTAAACTTCTGTAAAATATCGAAAACTCAAAGATTTTTTCAAAAATCTAAGCTTTTCCTATTGTTACTAATTTTCTCATCATGTTATAATAATTATATTAATTTATCTTAAAGATAAATTAATTTTCTGAAATTTTCAAATTTTCAAATTTTGCGTCAGAAATCTATTTCATTTTCGAGATTTTCAAACTCCCAGAAAATATTGAAGTCCCTAACATATTTTTAATATCTATGTGTTTTCTATTCATAGCAAGTGGTTTCAACATGTTTCACTTATTTTCATTAATTTATCCTAAGGATGAATTAATTTTCTGAGACTCTGAAAATTTCAAAATATACCTCAAAATCTATCGTTTTTTATCTGATTCCTCATAGTTTTTCAAGGTATTTCATAATTTTTTAAACTTCTGTAAAGTATGGAAAACCCCAAAATTTTTTAAAAATCTAAGCGTTTCCTATTGTTACCTAATGTTCTCATCATGTTATAATAATTTTTATTTATTTATCTGAAAGATAAATTAATTTACTGAAAGTTTGAAATTTTCAAATTTTACGTAATAAATCTATTGCATTTTCGAGATTTTCAAACTCCCAGAAAATAATGAAGACCCTAAAATTTTTTTAATATCTAAGTGTTTTCTATTCATAGCAAGTGATTTCAACATGTTTCACTTATTTTCATTAATTTATCCTCAGGATGAATTAATTTTCTGGGACACTGAATATTTCAAAATATACCTCAAAAAGTATCGTTTTTTATCTTATTCCTCATAGGTTTTCAAGGTATTTCATAATTTTTTAAACTTCTGTAAAGTATCGAAACCCCAAAATTTTTTTAAAATCTAAGCGTTTCCTATTGTTACCTAATGTTCTCATCATGTTATAATAATTTTTATTTATTTATCTGTAAGATAAATTAATTTACTGAAAGTTTGAAATTTTCAAATTTTACGTAATAAATCTATTGCATTTTCGAGATTTTCAAACTCCCAGAAAATAATGAAGACCCTAAAATTTTTTTAATATCTAAGTGTTTTCTATTCATAGCAAGTGATTTCAACATGTTTCACTTATTTTCATTAATTTCTCCTCAGGATGAATTAATTTTCTGGGACACTGAATATCTCAAAATATACCTCATAACCTATCGTTTTTCGCTGATTTCGCATAGTTTTTCAACGCATTACTTAATTTTTAAACTTCTGTAAATTATCGAAACCTCCAAAAGTTTTTAAAGTCTAAGCGTTTCCTATTGTTACCTAATGTTCTCATCATGTTATAGTAATTTTATTAATTTATCTGAAAGGTAAATTAATTTTCTGAAAGTTTGAAATTTTCAAATTTTATGTAATACATCTATTGCATTTTGGAGATATTCAATCTCCCAGAAAATATTGAAAACCCTAATTTTTTTTTAATATAAATGTTTTCTATTCATAGCAAGTGGTTTCAACATGTTTCACTTATTTTCATTAATTTCTCCCAAGGATGAATTAATTTTCTGAGATTCTGAATATTTCAAAATATACATAAAAGACTCTCGCTTTTTAGCTGATTTGTCATAGTTTTTCAACTTATTTCTTAAAGTTTTTAAACTTCTGTAAAGTATCGAAACCTCCTAAAAATTTATAAAATCTTAGCGTTTCCTATTGTTACCTAATATTCTCATCATGTTATAATAATTTTTATTAATTTATTTGGAAGATAAATGAATTTTCTGAAAGTTTGAAGTTTTCAAATTTTACGTAATAAAACTATTGCATTTTAGAGATTTTCAAACTCCCAGAAAATATTGAAGAACCTTAGATTTTTTAATATCTAAGTGTTTTCTATTCATAGCAAGAGGTTTCAACATATTTAACTTATTTTCATTAATTTATCCTAAGGATGAATTAATTTTCTGAGACTCTAAATATTTCAAAATATACCTCAAAATCTATCGCTTCTTAGCTGATTTCGCATAGTTATTCAACGTATATCTGAAAGTTATTAAACTTCTGTAAAGTTTCGAAAACTCGAAAAATGTTTTAGTATCTAAGCATTTCCTATTGTTACCTAATATTTTCATCATGTTATCAGAATTTTTATTGATTTATTTGAAAGCTAAATCAATTCACTCAAAGTTTGAATTTTTCAAATTTTACGTAATAAATCTATTGCATATTGGAGATTTTGAAACTTCCAGAAAATGATGAAGACCCTAGATTTTTTAAATTTCTATATGTTTCATATGTTTCATACCCAGTGCTTTCAACATGTTTCACTTGTTTTCTTTAATTCATCCTTAGGATTAATTAGTTTTCTGAGACTCTGAAAATTTCAAAATATACCTCAAAACATATCACTATCACTATCGTTTTTAGCTGATTTCGCATAGTTTTCCAACGTATTTGTTCAAGTTTTTATCTCCTGTAAAATATCGAAGACTCCAAAATTTTTTTTAAATCTAAGGGTTTTCCTATTGTTACCTAATGTTTTCATCATGTTATAATAATTTTTATTGATTTATCTGAAAGAGAAATTAATTTTCTGAAAGTTTGAATTTTTCAAAATTTACGTAATAAATCTATTGCATATTCGAGATATTCAAACTCCAAGAAAATATTGAAGGAACTAACATTATTTTAATATCTTAATGATTTCTATTCATACCAAGTATTTCAACATGTTTCACTTGTTTTCAATAAATTATGCTAAGGATGAATTAATATTCTGAGAATCTGAATCTTTCAAAATATACCTCAAATAGTATCGCTGTTTAGCTGATTTCGCATCGCTTTCCTATTGTTAACTAATGTTTACCTCATCTTATAAAATTTTTTATTAATTTATCTCAAAGATGAATTAATTTTCTGAAAGTTTGAATTTTTTCAAATTTTATGTAATAAATCATTTTATTACATAATAAATGCATTTTCGAGATATTCAAACTCCCATAAAATATTGAAGACCCTAAAATTTTTTTAATATCTAAGTGTTTTCTATTCATACCAAGTGGTTTCAACATGTTTCACATGTTTTCATTAAATTATCCTCAGGAAGAATTAATTCTCTGAGACTCTGAAAAATTCAAAATATATCTCAAAAAGTATCGCTTTTTTGCTGAATTCGCATAGTTTTTCAACCTATTTGTTCAAGTTTTTAAACTTCTGTAAATTATCGAAAACTCGAAAAATTTTCTAATATCTAAGCGTTTCCTATTGTTACCTAATGTTTTCGTAATGTTATGAGAATTTTTATTGATTTATCTGAAAGATAAATTAAGTTTCTGAAAGTTTGAAATTTATTACGTAACATTTGAAATTTCAGTTGAATGAATATAATGTATTATAACATGATGATTACATTAGGTAACAATAGGAAACGCTTAGATATTTTTAAAAATTTCGGGTTTTCGATACTTTACAGAATTTAATATCTTGAACACATACGTAATAATTCAATTGGATTTTGGAGATATTGAAACCCCCAAAAAATATTGAAGGCCCTATAATTTTTTTAATATCTAAGTGTTTATATTCATACCAAGTGGTTTCAACATGTTTCACTTGTTTTCATTAATTTATCCTATGGATGTATTAGTTTTCTAAGACTCTGAAAATTTCAAAATATTCCACAAAATGTATCGTTTTTCAGCTGATTTAGCATATTTTTTCAACGTATTTTTTCAAGTTTGTCAACTACTGTAAATTATCGAAAACTAGAAATTTTTTTAAAAATCTAAGCGTTTCCTATTCTTACCTAATGTTTTCCTCATGTTATAATAATTTTTATTGATTCCTCTGAGAGATAAATTAATTTTCTGAAAGTTTGAATTTTTCAAATTTTACGGAATAAATCTATTGCATTTTCGAGATATTCAAACTCACAGAAAATATTGAAGAACCTAAAATTTTTTTAATATCTAAGTGTTAATATTCATACCAAGTGGTTTCAACATCTTCCACTTGTTTTGATTAATTTATCCTAAGGTGAATTAATTTTCTGAGACTCTGAAAATTTCAAAATATAAATCAAAATTATCGCTTTTTACTTGATTTCGCATAGTTTTTAAACGTATTTTTCAAGTTTTTAAACTTCTGTAAATTATCGAAAAATTGAAAACTTTTTTAAAATCTCAGCGTTTCCTATTGTTACCTATTGTTTTCATCATGTTATAATATTTTTTATTAATTTTTCTGTAAGATAAATTAATTTCCTGAAAGTTTGAATTTTTCATATTTTACGTGATAAATCTATTGCATTTTGGAGATATTCAAACTCCCAGAAATTATTGAAGACCCTAAAATGTTTTTAATATCTGAGTTTTTTCTATTCATAGGAAGTTGTTTCAACATGTTTCACTTGTTTTCATTAATTCATCCAAAGGTTGAATTACTTTTCTGAGACACTGAATATTTCAAATTACACCTAAAAATTATCGCTTTTTAGCTGATTTCGCATAGTTTTTCAACGTATTTGTTCACGTATTAAACTTCTGTAATGTGTCGAAAATTCAAAAATATTTTTAGAATCTGTGCGTTTCCTGTTGTTACCTAATGTTTACATCATGTTATAATTATTTTTATTAATTTGTCTGAAAGATGAATTAATTTTTTCAAAGATTGAATTTTTCAAATTTTACGTAATAACTCTATTGCATTTTCGAGATATTCAAACTCCCAGAAAATATTGAAGGCCCGAAAATTTTTTTATTATCTAAGTGTTTTCTGTTCATACCAAGTGGTTTCGACATGTTTCACTTGTTTTCATTAATTTCTCCTACGGATGAATTAATATTCTGAGTCTCTGAAAATTTCAAAATATACCTAAAAAATTATTGCTTTTTAGCTGTTTTCGCATTGTTTTTCAGCGTATTTGTTCAAGTTTTTAAACTTCTGTAAAATATCGAAAACACTAAAAATTTTTAAAAATCTAAGCGTTTCTTATTGTTACCTAATATTTACATCATGTTACAATGTATTTCATTTCATCATGTTACAATGTATTTTATTAATTTATCTGAAAGTTAAATTAATTTTTCAAATTTTACGTAATAAATCTATTGCATTTTGGAGATATTCAAAGTCCCAGAAAATATTAATGACCCTAAAAAATTTTAATATCTAAGTGTTTTCTATTCATACCAAGTGATTTCAACATGTTTCACTTATTTTCATTAATTTATCCTAAGAATGAATTAATTTTCTGAGTCTCTGAAAATTTCAAAATACTCCTCACAAACTATCGCATTTTAGCTGATTTCGCATAGTTTTTCAATGTATTGGTTCTAGTTTGTAAATATCGAAAACTCAAAAGATATTTTAAAATCTAAGCGCTTCCTATTTTTACCTAATGTTTTCATCATGTTATCATGTATTTTGTTAATTTGTCTGAAAGGTAAATTAATTTTCTGAAAGTTTGACTTTTTCAAATTTTACTTAATAAATCTATTGCATTTTGGATATATTCATACTACCAGAAAATATTGAAGACCGTATACTTTTTTGTCATCTAAGTGTTTTCTATTCATACCAATTTCGTATAGTTTTTCAACGTATTTGTTCAAGTTTTAACTTCTGTAATGTATCGAAAACTGCAAAAATGTTTTAAAATCTAAGCGTTTCCTATTGTTACCTAATGTTTTCTTCATGCTATAATGTATTTTATTAATTTATCTGAAAGATAAATTAATTTTCTGAAAGTTTGAAATTTTCAAATTTTATGTAATAAATCTATTGCATTTTGGAGATATTCAATCTCCCAGAAAATATTGAAGACCCTAATTTTTTTTTAATATCTAAGTGATTTCTATTCATACCAAATATTTTCAACATGTTTCACCTATTTTCTTTAATTGTACTAAGGATGAATTAATTTTCTGTGACTCTGAAAATTTCAAATTTTACCTCAAAATGTCTCGCTTTTTAGATGATTTCGCATTGTTTTTCTACGTCGCGAAATCTTGTTTTTAAAAGTTTTCTACTTCTATAAAATATCGAAACCTCCAAAAATGTTTTAAAATTTAGCCATTTCATATTGTTACCTCGTGTTTTCTAGATGTTATAACATTTTTTATTAATTTTCAGAAAGATAAATTAATTTTCTGTAAATTTGGAATTTTCAGATTTTACGTAATAAATCTATTTAATTTTGGTGATATTCAAACTCCCAGAACATATTGAAGACCCTATATATTTTTAATATCTATGATTTTCCTCTTCATCCCATGTGGTTTCAACAAGTTTCACTTCTTTTCATTAATTTATCCTAAGAATTAATTAATTTTCTGAGACTCTGAATAATTAAATATATACCTCAAAAAGTATCGCTTTTTAGCTGATTTCGCATAGTTTCTCAACTTATTTCTTAAATTTTTTAAACTTCTGTAAATTATCTAGACCTCCAAATTTTTTTAAAACCTATGCGTTTCCTATTGTTATCTAATATTTTCATCATTTTATAATAATTTAATTAATTTATCTGAAATTTAAATGAATTTTCTGTGAGTTTGAACTTTTCAAATTTTACGTAATAAATTTATTGCATTTTGGAGGTATTCAAACTCCTAGAAAATATTGAAGTCCATAAAATGGTTTTCATATCTATGTGTTTTGTTTTCATATTAAGTGGTTTAAAAATGTTTCAATTATTTTCATTAATTCATGCTGAGGATGAATTACTTTTCTGAGACTCTGAACATTTCAAATAATACCTCAAAAAATGTCGCTTTTAGCAGATTTCGCATAGATTTTCTACGTAATTGTTAAAGATTTGTAACACCCCAATGGACCGTCCTAACAATTTTAACCAGCGGTCTTTCTCCACGCTGTTTTGTTTGCCGGGAGTTTGTTGAAAATATCGGACGAACAGCTGGGGGTACTTGATTGAACTATGAGGAACGAACTTCCGCAACTTGGATTAGTTGAAAGGATGCTTTATTCGTTTAGAGTTAGCCTTTTCGGTTGGGGCAGGCGAATGTGACACACAGCTCTAACTCTAATTAATGGAGATCAACAAATCCAAACTGAACGAAACAAGACGAACGGAGATTCTTCTTCACTCACACGCCCGGCGGCACTCCTCTCACTCAACTCACTGACTCACTTAACTGACTTCTATTTATTTAAATGAAAATCCGGAAATCCGGAAATGCTATAGACACCGGTGACAAACATTAGCGACTGTAAGTCTGAAATTTCAGTTATCTTTTTTTATCTTAATAAAGCTTCCGCCGGAAAATTCTTAATGTGTGGTCAAGATACAGTAAAGGACAGCCTTTGACCGGGTCATTCGTAAAACGCACCTGCTGAACTTTATCTCTTTATCACTGAGTCAAACATTTACCGGAGGACAATTTTCCTCATAAAAGAAAAAGTGTTTATTTATTTATTTTTTCCTCTTCTTTTTCACTTTTGTTAGATATGTTTTTAAACTATTTTCTATTCTAATCTATTTTCTATTTTAATCTATTATAATAAAATACATATATGCCTAGTTATCGTGTCACATTACCTCCCCCAACGGATCTTGTCATTTATGTCAATAAATTACAATAAACAAAAAAAAACATGACACGATGTTTCTTCATGTCGGTACGCCATCCCCACCAAAAATTATTTTGATCTCCCAGGGATATTCTGCTCCTCTCCACAAACATCAATCATGAAATTTCTTATTAATCCATGCCATTTCTTTGTATTTCCTCAACACATTTTTCTTCTTATTTCAACAACCAATTCCTCAATTTTTGTCTTCGTAGACATTTACCGGAGGACAATTTTCCTCATAAAAGAAAAAGCGTTTATTTATTTTTTTTTCCTCTCCTTTTTCATTTTTGTTAGATATGTTTTAAACTATTTTCTATTCTAATCTATTTTCTATTTTAATCTATTATAATAAAATACATATATGTCTAGTTATCGTGTCACAGATTTAAACTCCTTTAAGATATCAAAACCTCGAAACATCTTTTAAAATCGAAGCCTTTCTATTGATACCTGATGTTTTCATCATGTTATAATAATTTTTATTAATTTATCTGAAAGATAAATTAATTTTCTGAAACTTTGAAATTTTCAAAATTTACGTAATAAATCTATTGCATTTTTGAGATATTCAAACTCCCAGAAAATATTGAAGACCGTAAAATTTTTTTTAATATCTAAGTGTTTTCTATTCATACCAAGTGGTTTCAACATGTTTCACCTATTTTCATTAATTTATCCTAAGGATGAATTAATTTTCTGAGAATCTGAATATTTCAATATTTACCTTAAAAAGTGTAGCTTTTTAGTTGATTTCGCACAGTTTTTCAACGTATTTGTAAAAGCTTTTAAAATTTCGTAAAGTATGGAAAACCTCTAAAATATTTTTGAATCTAAGCGTTTCCCATTGATACCTAATGATTTCAGTTGATTTCATTAATTCTTCTCAAGGATAAAGTCCGTTTGCGTGCGTGCGCGTCGTCGGTTTTTCCTCCAAGGGTGCTCTTGACCGAGTGTCCGCGACGGCCGGTGCGTTCACTTTGAAAAATTGGAATGCTCAGAGCGGGCTGTTCAAGCTTGCATACGATAAGCATGAAATGATGGAAGAGGGCCTCGTCTACGTCCGGTTCACACCCCACCCGCGTCTATTGAACAAGAATAGAGACTTACCCCTTGTTCCCTGTTTAGAATGTGGTTTCCGGTTTTCTCTTTTCTCTCTTCAGACCTTCGTATTGGTGCTTCCGTGATTTTCCTGCGATGTGTCTGATTGATGACAACGTCTCATCATTGTGAGGGTACCGGGTTGGCAGTTTCCTGGTTGCTGCTTCCGACTGGTAATTAGGAGCCTTAACTCTTGCGTAGCGTCAAGAGCGGCTGCTCTGATCAACAGTTGTATAATATCGGGGTTCTTGTAGTGCTATGTCGTGCATGGATAGATGTCCCTGCAATCACTTTCGGTGGGCAACCCTGGGGACCTTTCCGAGCACTCCCTCTGGACACTCCTCGCTACTAGATATATGTTTTACCTCTGCCCTGACTCCTATCAAGTCTCGCAGCTTTGCCCTCTCGGCAACTCCGACCATGCTGTTGTCTCTCTCAACATTTCTTTCCACTCTCACTCCTCTCAGGAGCCTTCTACCTATAGGACCTCCTACTGCTACCAAAAAGCTGACTGGGACGCCTTTCGCGATTTTCTCTGCGACGTTCCTTGGAGAAAAGTGCCCGATCTCCCAGTCATCAACTGGGAGATCGAGGTTTCGTCATGGGTGAAAGCTTTCATTGATGCCTTCATACCTACCAGGAAGTATTGTCTAAAACCTCATTCCTCTCCGTGGTTCTCTTCTGCCTGTTCGGCCGCCATTGCCCACAGGAACCATTATTCCGACTGAGTGCAAGAGAATCCTGAATGACGCCAAACGGTTGTTTGCTGAGAGAATGCGACAGCGCATAGCTGACCGCAAGTTCGGCTCCAAGGACTATTGGCGGTTATGCAAACGGGTGCTGAACAATAGCAAATCCTCAATACCTCTTTAATCAATGAATTTGAGGTTCTCACGTCATCTGCGGACAAAGCTGAGTGCTTTGCTCGCAGATTCTCGTCCAACTCCACATTTGACTCATCTGGAGTACACTCACCCGACTTCCCTTTTAGAAATGAGGCCAAACTGCATGACGTATATATTACCCCGACAGTAGTATCCCGAGTAATTTCAAAAATTGACCCCCATAAGGCAAGCGGTGGTGATAGAATCCCGGTGATAGTCCTTAAGAGGTGTGCTCCTGAACTCTCCCCTGTCTTCTCTAAACTGTATAACTACTGCCTTTCTGCTTCCTGTTTTCCTGCATGCTGGAAGTTCTCTTCAGTCGTTCCTGTATTTAAGAACTGTGGTGAACCCTCGGACCCATCCAACTATCGCCCTATCAGTCTTCTACCAATTTTCGGGAAAGTGTTCGAGGCCATAATTAATGCTGAAATAGTTCAACACCTTACTGCCCACAACTCTTCTCTGACAGGCAGTATAGCTTCCGCTTTGCTAGGTCCACGGCCGACATGCTAACAACCGTTACGGAGTACATGCGCCAGTCCCTTGATGAGTCAGGCGAGGCTCGTACTGTTGCTCTGGACATCTCCAAGGCTTTTGACAGGGTTTGGCACTCTGGCCTTCTATGCAAGCTACGGGGTTACGGTATTACCGGACGCTTGCTTGATCTAATCCAATATTTTTTTAAATAAGCGCAAAATGAAGGTTGTTTTGAATGGGCATGCCTCTTCATCCTACAGCACAAATGCTGGTGTCCCACAGGGCTCTATCCTGGGCCCGACGCTCTTCCTTATTTTCATCAACAACCTCCCAGATGAGATCAAGTGCCAAGTAGGTATCTACGCAGATGACACCACAATTTACTCCCGCATCAATAAGAAACCCGTCGTGGCGGACAAACATAATCTCGCTGCTGACCTTAAACGGAATCTACACTCTGTGGGGAATTGGGGCAAAAAGTGGCTTGTCAATTTCAATGCGTCTAAGATCAAGCTGTTGTCTGTCAATCATCAGAGGCAACCTCTCCTGCCTCCCATAAGGATGGACCAAGCGATTCTCCCTGAGAGCAATACACTGCGCCTCCTCGACCTTACCCTCTCTTCTGATCTCAAATGGAACCACTACATCGAGTCCATAGCTAAATCCACTGCTAAGAAGGTTGGGTCACTGTGTCGGGCCAGGATGTTTATTTCCGCCTGAATCCATCCTGCATATATACAAGTCAACCATTCGTCCGTGCATGGAGTACTGCTGCCATATATGGTCAGGCGCCCCTGCCGTTCACCTCAGTGTACACGACAGGCTCCAAAGAAGAATCAGTAATGTGATAGGTACTGATCTGGCGGCTCGACTACAGCCACTTCCCCATCGACGAAATGTGGCCTCCGTTTGTCTGTTCTATAAATACTTTCATGGCTTCTGCTCGGACGAACTTAAGTCACTGGTGCCTCCTCAACTGGTGTTTACTCGTGCAACCAGATTGGCAACTGGGTCCCACCCATTCACAGTTAGGTTAGCCAAATGCAAACGACAATTCTACTCCTGCAGCTTCTTCTCTCGCACTTCCCGCCTGTGGAACTCGCTCCCATATTCGTGCTTTCCTGACGGCTACAATCTCCAGGAATTTAAATACAATGTCAATACTCATCTATTAACCACTTGACTCTAGTTCTTTCCCCACCTCGTATATCCTTTCCTTTCTCTCCACCTTTGAAAATGTCACCACACCTGCATTCTCATCTTTCTATTGCTCCTTTCTAACTGGTTCGTCTTACTCTTCACTCTCTTCTAATTAATCTTTTTACACTTATGTATCCCCCTGCATATCAGTGGCATCACCGCCTTGTTCGGGATGAAACGATTTTAAAAAAAACAAAAAAAATTTGATAATTTCAAAATTTACCTTCAAAACAAGATTTCGATATAGTTTTTCAACGTATTTGTAGTTTTTAAACTTCGGCAAAGTATCAAAAACCTCTAATAATTTTTAAAATTTAATTGTTTTCTATTGATAGAGATGTTTTTCGTCATGTTATAATAAGTTTCGTCAATTTATATGAAGGATACATGAATTTTATAAATGTTTGAATTTTTCAAAATTTACTTTAAAACTATAGTAATTAGTTGATATTTAAATTTCCGCAAAATATCGGATATCCCTAAATTTTTGAAAAAACTAAGTGTTTTCAATTGATAACAAGTGGTTTCAACTTGTTTTAGTTGATTTCATTAATTTAACTTAACGATGAATTAATTTCCTGAGACTTTGATTATTTAAAATTTTAAATTTAAAAGAAAAGCTTTTTAACATGACGAAAACATTAGGTATCAAGATGAAAGGCTTAGATTTTAACAAATATTTGGTGGTTTCGATATTTACGGTAGTTTAAAATTGTTACCAATACGTTGAAAAACTATGCGAAATCAACTAAAAAGCTACACTCTTTAAGGTAAAATTTTCGAATTTTCAAATTCACATAAAATTAATTCATCCTTAGGATAAATTAATAAAAATAAGTGAAAGATGACGAAACCACCTGGCAGGAATAGAAAGCACTTAGATATTAAAAAAATTTAGGTGTCTTCGATATTTTACTTCCGTAAAATATCGAAGACCCCTAAAATCTCCAAAATGCATTTTTAACGTATATTTTGAAAAATTAAAACTTTCAGGAAATTAATTTATTTTTTAGATAAATTAATAAAAATTATTATAAGATGATGAAAATATTAGGTATCAATGGGAAACGCTTAGATTTTTTTTTAAATTTTGGGATATTCGATACTTAGCAGAAGTTTACATATACTTTTACATATACGTTGTATAAATAAGCGAAATCAACTAAAAATCAACTACTTTTTAAGGTTAATTTTGAAATTTTCAGAGTCACCGAAAATTAACACTTGGTTATTAAAACAATTTAGAGGTTTTCGACATTCTACAGAAATTTGAATATCTCCAAAATGTAATAGTTTTTAACGTAAATTTCGAAAATTTTATACTTTCAAAAAATTATGCTACCTTTCGAATAAATGAATAAAAATTATTATAACATGATGTAAACATTATGTATCAATGGGAAACGGTTAGATTTTAAATCATTTTGTGGGTTTTCGATACTTTTCGGAAGTTTTAATACTTTTACAAATACGTTGAGAAACTATGAGTAATCAACAAAACAGTTATACTTTTTAAGGTAAATTTTGAAATATTAAGTCTCAGAAAATTAATTCATCCTTAGGATAAATTAATGAAAATAAGTGAAACATGATGAAAGCTCTTTGTAGGAATAGAAAACACTTAGATATTAAAAAGTTATTTGGGTCTTCGATATTTTGCGGAAGTTTGAATATCTCGAAAATGCAATAGTTTTTAACGTAAATTTTGAAATTTTCAAACTTTCAGAAAATTAATTTATCTTTCAGATAAATTAATAAAAATTATTATAACATGATGAAAACATTAGGATGAATTGATTTTCTGAGACATTGATTATTTAAAAAATTTAAATTTACAATAATAGCTTTTTAGTTGATTTCGCTGTAGTTTTTCAACTCATTTGTAGATGTTTTTAAACTTCTTAAAATATCGAAAACCCCTAAAATTTGTTAAATCTAAATGTTTTCCCTTGATATCTTGTGTTTCCATCACATTATAATAATTTTCATTAATTTATATTAAGGATAAATTAGTTTCATGAAAGTTTGAAATTTTCAAAATTTACGTTAAAAGACTATAGCAATTTGTTGATATTTAAACTTCTGTAAAATATCGAAGGCCCCTAAATTTTTTTTAAATTCTAAGTGTTTTCCATTGATACCAAGTAGTTTCAACTTGTTTCAGTTGATTTCATTAATTTATTTTAAGGATGAATTAAGTTTCTGAGATTTTGATTATTTCAAAATTTACCTGAAAAACGATAGCTTTTTATTTGGTTTCGATGTATTTTTTCAACATATTTGTACAAGTGTAGCTTGTATAGAAGGTAGAATTTCAAATGCTTTGAAGATATCTAGGGCAACAGCCCATGCTTCACTTTTCTTATCAAGAGCCTGGTATATATACTCTGTGATGGTCATTAGCATATCAGTAGTAAACCTGGTGAAACGGAAACCATACTGTTTATCGGAGAAAAGACCGTTTAATGTGTGATGTTGAACCACTTCAGCTTTGATAGTAGCCTCGAACACTTTGCCAAAATTTGGCAGGGGGTCATAGGGTGTTAATTATAGGGATCTGAGGGTTCTAAAGTGTTTTTAAATACAGGAACCAAAGCAAGTAGCAGAGAGGCAGTAGTTGTAGAGTTTGAAGAGAACAGAGTAGAGTTCAGGTGCACATCAAGACAATGATTGGGTTTCTGTCAACTTCATTCACCTTATAGGGATCAAGCTTTGAACTAATTTTGATATATTCAAATTGAAAAGATAAAAACAAATGAAAAAATTACTGGTTTTCTTATTGCTCAGTTGAAAATGGAGAAAACATCTAGAAATATAGCTGGTTTGGTTATTTTTAATTGACAATGGTGGAATTGAAAAAAACATATTAGAGAAATCGATAATTTTAATATCTTTCAATAGAAAATTTATAAAACTAACGTAAAAATAGATAATTTTGATATGTTAAAATTAAAAAGATTGAAAACAAGTAAAACAATTTTGAATTATTCATTGTTAAATGGAAATATAGCAGATTTTGGTAGTCTTTAATAGAAAAGATAGGAAACAAATGTAAAAATTACTGATGTTCTCATGTTTCAATTGACATGATAGAAATATATGGAAATATTGCTGATTTTGTTATTTCTTAATTGAAGGAAATATGGTTGATATTTTTTCATTTCAGATGGAGGAACATAAATAGAAATATAGCAGATTTTGATATATACTATATAAATTTTTAAAATCTGATATAATAAATTTTGATATTGTTAAATTTAAAAGATAGAAAACAAATGAAAAAATAAATCATTATCTTATTGTTCAATTAAAATTGTAGAAAATAAATATAGCTGATTTTGGTTGTTTTTAATTGAAAAGGGTGAAACAGTTGATATTTTTCATTTGAAATGAAAGGAAACAATTGGAAAGATAGTAAATTTTGATTTTTTCCATGGAAAATTTTAAAAACTAATGTAAATTTAGTTAATTTTGGTATGTTTCAATTGCAAAGATAGAAAAGAAATAAAATAAAATTGAATTTATGATTTTTCAATTGAGCAGTTAAAAAATAAATGGAAATATAGGTGATTTGGATATTTTTTTATTGTAATGTGTGAAAACAAAAAGAAATATGCTTATTTTGATATTATTCATTTGAAATGAAAGAAATGAAAATGGAAAGATTTTTATATTTGTCTAAAGAAAATTTGAAAACTATTATCTACAATAATGTAATTTAAGTCGGTGAAATTTTAAAAGAATTAGTGGATATATAGCTAATTTTAACATGTTTCAATCAAAAGATAGAAAAATGAGAAATTCTTTGTAGAAAATAAAGAGCAATATAGATGATTTTGATATTCTTAATTTAAAATTGTTAAAGCAAATGGAAATATGCTTATTTTGATATTTCTCATTTGATATAGAAGAAAATAAATGGAAATATAGCAGATTTTGATATTTTTCAATTGAAAATTATAAAAGCTAATGGTAACATAGTTTATTTTGATGTTTCGACTGAAAAGATAGAAAACAAAACTTTTTGATGTTTTTAATTATCTTTTTAATTGAAAAGTTTAAGAAAAAATGAATATACTTAAAATATACTTGAAATAGAAGAAATATGATGAAAATATAGAAGAATTTGATATTCTATAGAAAATATTAAAAAAATGGATGAAACAAAAATTGCATTTCAATATCTTCCAGAAACCTTCCTCAGCAGGATCACTGATGAAGAAGTCTGAATAAGAATCCAGCATGAGCAGGAAAAATCCTTCAGGCTAGAATTCAATGCTGTCAAGGTCCACCAAGTACAGAAACTAAATAGATTAAACATCTGAAGGTGACACATGAGGTCCATCACCCCTTGTGAAGGCAGTTGTCAACATCAGTTAACATCAGTTGAGTGCCTCTGAAGAGTCAGTGCTGAACAAAGGTCTCAGCTTTGCAACGACTATCAGACAGATACCACACTTAGACATCATTGCCAGTATTGAGGAAATAGCTATGAATATCCAAATGTTCAAGGCTATTTCAGGCAAATGAGCTAAGATGGAAAGTGAGACAGACATAGGAGAAACTAAGCCACCAAAACCAAACATCACAAAAGAGGAGGGGCTGGGAATCAAGACCCAACAGAGGAATGAAAACATCATCATACTACCAGCTGACAAAAGCAATGCAACTGTAGTGATGGACAAAATAGAATACACAGAGAAACTGAGAGACCTCATTAGAAGTGGTAGCTATAGCAAAGTAAAGTAAGACTCTACATTTAAAACAGAACGACAGCTGTCGTAGATCCTAATCAAGAACAAGGATCACTTCCAGCCTAAGAAATACAGGCAGTTGCCTCAATGCTACAGCAAGCTACTTCACATGTATGATCTAAGATTCACAACGACCGTATTCTGCTTAGGTCAATTGTTAGCAGCCACTCTGTATGCCACTCTCTGAATTACTTCCTTGTAGATATAATTGACCCACTGATAGGAAAGTTACTATCATATATTTAAAACTCCACCCACTTTGTAGCAATTATCAAAGATGCTCGCATCCAATGCAACCAGATGGTGAGCCTGAATGTGGTGAGTCTGTTTCCCAAGGTACCCACGGTGAAGGCACTAGTTAGGGACAGACTGGATTCAAACTCATCCCTAGGCAAATGTACCAGTATTCCACTACATAACCTGATGAAAACGCTGACTTTCGGCACACAAACAACACACTTCAGAATGGGATCAGACATGTATCAACAAGAGGAAAGCTTAGCAATGGGCACTTCATTATCAGTATCACTGGCTAACATATACATGGAATACTTTGAAAAGATGACATTAAAGCCACTTTATGGCTGAGATATGTTGATGACACTTTCATACACAGGCCACACCAGGAAGAGGTTCAGATGCTACTGAACAATGTAAACTCATAAGATCACTGATACAGTTCATCATTGAAAAAGAGAGTGACAACAGACTAGCATGCCTGGATGTGCTAATATCTCGAACAATGAGAGGGTTCAAGACATCTGTATAACGCAAGCCAACATTCACCAGACAATACCCCAACTTCAACTCCTACCACCCATACACTGCCTGCAACATTAAGCAAATTATGTAAACTTAAAAAACTATGTCAACCTAAGGAATCAGCACATATGCTTGGCCACAGAAATCTATTAAGCCGACCAAGCATAGAAGTGAATACAATATGAGAAACAGTAATACAGATTGCCAGAGAAAATCATTAATGTAAAACATTGCAATATGAGCTTTGGTAAAAAAAAATGCTAGAGAAAATCATTAGCATCAAAAGATTGGCGTATGAAATCTGGTAAAAAATGTTTACTGAGACATTAGGTTTAAAAGTTCCAGAAATTCACCTGCTGTTACCCTCAAAAATACATGGCACAGTGGATATAGGCGTTGGTTAGTTCCAGTGACTTGACCCAAAGAATCGTGAGTTCATTACCAGGCTACAACAGTGGTGAACAAATAACTTAGAGAGTTAAGTTAAAGAGATCTAGCTCATGGCTACCAGGAGTAACTTTGCACAAGGAATGAGAATGATATATCCCTGGTAATCATAAGAAATGGTTCAGCTTGAAATTCTTAGCACCTGAAGATGGCCGGCGTGTACAATGGACCAAACTTCATAAACATAGCAACAAAGATGAGGACAATAATCTGAATAATGAAAATAGTATACCAGATTTTAGTATTTTATAAATAAAAATATGAAAGCAAAAGGAAATGGTTATTGTGATTTTTTTTTTCATTTGAAATGGAAGCAGAAACCGGAAAGACAGCTAATGTTAATATATTTTAATAGAAAAGATTTCAAATAGAAACTTTGGTATATTTCAATTAAAAAGCATTTAAATTGAAACATAGTATATTTTGATATATTTTATTTAAAAAAGATTTTAAATGGGAATATAACTAATTTTATATATTTTAATTGAAAAGAATTTAAATTGAAACATTGTGGCACCTCCCCGGCCCTGGTCGCTGTTGGTTTCGATCCAGATAGCTGATTGTAGATTGACTGTCACGTTGGTTTCGATCCAGATAGCTGATTGTAGATTGACTCTGTCACGGTATTCTCCCTTGTCCCACGTTGTGTTGATTAATCACAAGGTAGTCACGTGAGTTCTCCACTAGCTGTCTCTCTGCCGAACTAAACCAAACCGGGAAGCGTGCACACAAGTAATAAAAGAAAGGAATATAGCACCAAAAAATAAGTGGACTGACGTCTGAAGTGTTGTGAAATAATGTCTTTATAGACAGATTATACACAATAGTCTACTGAATCCCTGCTTCTATCAAACTGGTGACGGAACGGACGTTTCTTAAGTAAATCGAATTATTCTCTTAAGTAATAACGAGAAATCTGGCTGGCTGCAGCTCACTGCTCCGAACAGAGTTCTAAGTTCCTGATAAGTCTAGTCAACTTGTTACTTGTTTTCCGGAATGTTACGGAAATTGCCGAAGTGCTGGGTTACTCTCTTCAATTAGCAATTTCAAATTGTCTGCAAATTCTCTTCTTGTCTGTCTCTTAACTCTGGTTGGTTGATTGGCAACAGGCTTCTCTACGGTCGGCACCCAACAGCATGGAAATCATCTCTCTGTCTCTTTACTTCTTCGGCTGGGAACTGTCTTTGGTCATTACATCTCTGGACCGGGAAATTGAACTCTCTGCCACTCGAGCTGCAACAACTCTGTCGATCTCTGCAACTTCACTTTGAGTGGACTGTGCTCCGACTCGAACTTCAACCCAAAAACTGCAAATTCTCTTCTGTCTTTAACTCAGGTTGGCCGGCTGGCTCTGTGGTTGGCACCCAACAACTTGGCGCCTATCTTCGTCGTTACATTTTTAGACCGGTAACTGGAACTGAAACTGAACTGCCTCGAACCGCCGCTGGGTCCCATCTGGTCCCATCTAGTCTCATCTCCGGACTCTCTCCGATCCCACTGATTTTGGTCCCTCAGGACTCTGTATTTATGCCCATGCCATGGTCGTGGGGTGTCCAAGCCCCACCCTCTCGGCGACCAATAGGATGCCGGGGTTAGCTGCTACTCGTTGTTGCCTGTGGTTTACCCGATGGGATTAGTCTTATTTCTATGACGTCAATTGTTAGTCGTCTCCCCCTTTCGGGGCTTGTTTACAGGACAAATGGGATTTCTCTCGATCTTATGATGTCATCGTCCCATACCCCTTTTCTGGGCTGGACTTAACCGAATTTTCTCTCTTAAAATTTTCTTTCTCACGAAACAATTTCAAGGATTTTTTTCTTAAAACAATCGCTTTTAACCTTTTTGAACTGGCTTCGCCCAAAACAAGTTGACATTGTTACCCAGATAATCATTTCTCCGCACCTATGTTTTTTATTGTCCCTTTTCTGAGTCACCAACAGGAAATGCTCTCGTTATCTGGCCCACCCTGCTGTCAAGTGGAAATACCTTTTCTCTAAATTACTTCGACTCGGAATCAAAACATTTGTTATCTTAATTCTTTTCACAATTCATGCTAGCGAGACAATCGGATACAAAATGAAATCTCCTTTTCCGATACATAGAAAAAAATAACAATTAAATTTATCTTTCCCCTTATGTTTAAAATGACAATTGCTAGCTTTCTTGGGTGATCCAAAATCGAAATCTCTTGTTTCGTGGCATTGAAGTCTTTTTCTTTTTCTTCTTTCTCTGATCTTCTTTTTCTATTCTTTTGCCGGTAAAAAATAACAATTGAATCTATCTTTCTTTTAGGTTTAGAATGACACTTGTTAACCTTCATAGGTGGGCTGAAATCGACTGTATGACATTAAACAAATCCATTTCTCTTTTCTTTCTTCTTTCCGGGTTTACAATAACAGAGAAATACCATGTGTTATCTTTCGTCCCTGCTTTCTTTTCCTTTAAAGATAAATATCTTTTAGTGCGCTCTCCTGACTTATAATAGTAATTAGAAGATTTTCCAGTTATAGTTAACAATTAGTCAATAAAATTAATCACCTCCGTTTTCCTTTGCTCATATTCGGAGGATAAGAAAAAATTCTCTTATTATGTTCTCTTATGATCTATAATAGCCATTAGAAGATTTTCCGGCTATAGTTAATAATTAATTAATAAAATTAATTATCACCGTTCCGCACCAAAAATATTGTTATAACATAACCAATTTTAAAAATGTTTTAATGGAAATATAGCTAATTTTGATATATTTAACAAGATTTTAAATGAAAATATAGCTAATTTGATATATTTTAATAAAAACAATTTTAAATGCAAATAAGGCTAATTTTGATATATTTTAGTTAAAAATGTTTTAAACAGAATTATAGCTAATTTTCATATTCTTTTCCTTCATGTGCCATGTCCCTTCAGGATGTAAGCAATCATGGACTTCCCCTTGGTTCTGTCTCTTGTCGTTCTCAGAATTCTTCCTCTTGTTATTTCTCCCAAATCTTGCTCTGCCATCCATTTGCACAGGCCTATCAAGTAGGTCCCACACTGCTTTCTCCTGTATATCTTTCCCTCTATCTGTCCTATAAGTATTAAATTTTCCAAACTCTTCTTCCTCATTACAAGTCCCAGAAACCTCATTGCTCTTCCTTATGTTAATTATGAGTTTTCTCCTCATTTCCATCTTATCCAACACCTTGTTGTTAGTCATATGCTCAGTCTACTGTATCATCAGCATCCTTCTGTAAAACCGCTGCTTCAAGCCTCTCCTTCACCCTTGAGGAGATTATCCGACATTTACTGCCATACAGAAGAACAGACATCACATAGCAATCCAGCACTATCTTCTTTGTTTCTAATAAAATTTTCCTATCTTTCAGTACTTTGGTTAGTTTTTGAAATGCATCCTTGGTCATGCCAATGTGTCTTTGGATCTTGACATTGCACTTTCCATCCTATCAGCACACTTTTCAGGTATTTAAATTTCTTTACTTGTTTTATTTTCATTTCTCCAAACTGTAGTTGACATTTTGGGGTCTTCTTTTTGCTGATGGCCATGTATTCAGTTTTCTTGAAGTTTATGCTTAGTCCTTTCTTCATAGTCCTTCTGTAGGAGTTCCTACATTTTCCTTTCTATGTCTGCTATCAGCACTGTGTCATCTGCGTATCTTACATTGTTGAGATTGGGGCCGCCGATGACTAATACTGGCAGGGGTTTTATTTCTCTCAGAATTGTTTCACTGAGTTGAATAGATCCTGTGAGAAAACACATCCTTGTCTTGTGCCCCTTTCTGTTTTTGTATATCTGCTGAATTTACTTCCTATCCATATGCAAGTGGTTTGCTGCCTATATATATTCTTGATTATCCTAACGTTTTTTCCAAAAATGTCAAGTTCACCAAGCATATCTATCAAGTCTTTGTGGCGTACTTTGTCAAGTGCCTTTGTGTAGTCTGTGAAGCATGGATAGAAGTCCTTCTGCATTTCTATTGCTCTTTCAGATAGCATTCTGAGCATGAATATTGTATTCCTTGTTCCGGTATCTTTAACAAATCCACACAGTTCTTGTCCTATCTATGGACCAAGTCTGCGGTGCACTCTGTTCATCAGAATCTGGATGATGAGTTTTGTTATGTGGTTCATTAATCTAATTGTTTGGTGTAGTTCACATTCCTTTGCACCTAGCTTCTTAGATACTGCTATGAAAATTGATCTGCTTAGGTCCTCTGGTAGATTGTCGCTGTTGTAGATTTCGTTTATTATTTCTGAGAGCCTGTCTATGCCAAAGTCTTCTAAGGGCATCAACATTCCATTGGGTCCTGCCGCTTTATTTCTGTTCAATTTAACCATTGCCGATTCCACTTCAGCTTTTAATATTTCTGGTCCATCTGTGTTTTTTTGTATTATTGGTTACTCTCTCTTGTTGTGGAAGAGATCATCATCTTTGAAGTATTTTTCTTTTTCTAGTGTGAGTATACCGTCCTTTGCTGAGCAGGTCTTTTGTCCTGTTAGTTCCTTTATTTTTTATGCATATCACCATTATTTGTTGTGCTCAGTCTCTCTACTTCGACACATTTGTCACTGAGTGATCTTTCTTTAGCATGTCTGCATTTTCCTTATTTCATTGTGTATTTCTTTGACATCTATTTTTGTCTCTTTTGCATCAGGTCCAGAATCTCTTTAATGATTCACTCATTTTTCTTCCAACGTGCTTTTTCCTTTCGGATGATGCCATTCGTCGATGTCACTAGAGCTACTCTTAGTGCATCCTATTTTGACCTTCCATTTCCAATTTATCCTTTGTATTTTGTTTCCACACTGTCCATATGCATTTCCTGTAGGTTTTGGGTCATTCATGAGTCTATTGTACTACAGTCTTAAGGCTGTGTTGTTTCTTTAATTGCCTTAGTTTTATCCTTAGTTTACATAAAACTGGTATGTGGTCACTCCCACAATCATCACCTGGGTAAGCTTTGCAGTAAAGGACTGTGTTTCTGAATTCTAATATATATTTAATTGAAAAGATAGAAAAAAATGAATGGGTTACTGATTAGGCTATTTTTAAATTTTGAAGATAGAAAATACATAGAAATATAACATTTTGGTAGTTTTTTGAAAATGTGAAAACAAAAGAAAATATATTTATTTTGATTTTGTTTATTTAAATTAAAAGCAAAAAATAGAAATGTAGCTAATTTTGATATATTTTACTTGAAAAGATTTTAAATGGAAATACAGAGAATTTTGATAAATTTTAATT
Source organism: Ascarosepion bandense (assembly GCA_037127315.1). NCBI lineage: Eukaryota > Metazoa > Mollusca > Cephalopoda > Sepiida > Sepiidae > Ascarosepion > Ascarosepion bandense. The sequence continues at coordinate 10,638,502 of JBBBDQ010001527.1, read as the reverse complement.
GAAAAAATTATAAATGAAAATATAGCTAATTTTGATATGTTTTAATTGAAAAGATGTAAAACAAATGTAGAGATTTCTGATTTTGTTCTTTTTTAATTGTGAAGGTAGAAAATGTATAGAAATATACATGAATTTGTTGTTTTTGTTTGAAAAGTATGAAAACTTTTAATTTTTTTCATTTGAAATGGGAGCAACAAATGGAAATTTTGAAATGTTTCATTCGAAAAAATTTCAATTGGAAATATAGTTAAATTGATTTAATTGAAATGATTTTAAATGGAAATAAAAATAACATTGATATATTTTAATTGAACAGATTTTAAATAGAAATATAGCTAATTTTGATAAATTTTAATTAAAAATTGTCATTTTTCAATTTTTAAGAGAAAATACATAACAAATACGTTTTTATAGCTAATAGTGTATAACTTAATTGAAAAGATTTTAAATCGATATATAGTTCTACTTTGATATATTTTAATTGAAAATATTTTAAATTGAAATATAGCTAATTCTGATATATTTTAATTGAAATGGTTTTAAAGGAAATTATAGCTAATTTGACATATTTTAATTAAATATATTTTAAATGTTAATTTAGTTAATTTTGATAAACTTTTATGGAAAAGATAGAAAAATGAAAAGAATTTTTGATTTTAGTTTTCAATTTTCAACATAAAAAATACATAGAAATATACCTGATTTTGGTAGTTTTGAAATGAAAATGTGAAAACAAAAGGCAATAAGCTTATTTTGATTTTTTTACTTAAACTGAAAGCAGAAAAATAGAAATATACATCATTTTGAAATATTTTAATTGAAAAGATGTAACACCCCAACGGACCGACCTAACAATTTCTCCGGCGGCCGTTCTCTACGCTGTGATGTTTGCTGGGAGTTTGTTGAAAATGTCAGAGCCTCAAGCTGGGGGTACAAGATTAAACTATAAAGAACACAATTCCACAACTGGGATGAGTTGAAAGGATGCTTTATTTCGTTTAGAGTTAGCCTTTTCGGTTGGGGCAGGCGAATGTGACACACAGCTCTAACTCTAATTAATGGAGATCAACAAATCCGAATTGACCGAAACAAGACGAACGGAGATTCTACTTCGAGCACACGCCCGGCGGAACTAACTTGAAACTCAACTCTACTGAAAAAATTACCTGAATTTATTTAAAATTGATCCGGAAATCCGGAAATGCTTTAGACCACCGGTGATAAACATTGGCGACTGTAAGTCTGAAATTTCAGTTATCTTTTTTTTTATCTTAATAAAGCTTCCGCCGGAAAATTCTTAATGTGTGGTCAAGATACAGTAAAAGACAGCCTTTGACCTGGTCATTCGAAAACCCATCCCCCGAACTTTCCTGAACTTTATCTCTTTATCACATTAAATCACTGAGTCAATTATTTACCGGAAGAGTGGTAGGATTTAAAACAGTAATCGGATACTCTTGTCTCTTCCACAATTTTCCTCGTAAAAGTAAAAGCGTTTATTTATTTATTTTTTCGTCTTCTTTTTCACTTTTGTTAAATAGATTAGAATAGAAAATAGTTTAAAAACATATTTATAATAAAATACATATTTTACTAAGCACCTTACTATACGCCTAGTTATCGTATCACAAAGATTTTACATGGAAATATACCTAATTTTGATATATTTTAACTGAAAAGATTTTAAATGAAAATATAGCTTATTTTAATATATTTTAAATAAAAAGTGTTTAAATGGAAATTAATGTAATTTTTATATATTTTAATTAAAAGGATAGAAAACAAATGAAAAGGTTACTGATTTTACTATTTTTCAAATGTAAAAATAGAAAATATATAGAAGTATACATGATTTTGGTTGTATTTTTTTAATAATCATTTCACCCCAAGCAATGCAGTCCTTTCACTGGTGTGCAGAGGGTTACATAGGAGGAGATTGATTAGAAAAGGAACAACAGGCGGTGTCAGAGAATAGATAAGAGAAGGATGAAAACACTGGTGTGAAGATATGTGTGATGATGCAAGGGTTGTCAGGGAAAGTATGCAAGTCAAGGAGATAAGAGATGGCAGTTGACATTGCATTTAAATTCTTGGAGATTGTAGCTGTCAGGGAAGCAAGTATACAGAAGTGAATCCCACAGGCAGGAAGTGCAAGAAAAGAAGCTGATGGAGTAGATGTTGTGGTTAAATTTGATTGGTTTCCCTGTAAACGGGTGGGACTTACTCGCTAGTCTAGTAGCTCAAATAAATTCATGCAGAGGGAGCCACCAGGAAGCTAAGCTCATTGGAGAAGCCATAAAAGTATTTGTAGAAAAGACAGAGTGAACACATTTAACACATTTTTAGAGAGCCACCATTAGTCTTTGGAGTCAAACTCGTGGAATGATATATGCTGCTTCATTCTGTCAGGAAACAACAGCTTAGTATTATTTAGAATCCTATTGCACTCATCATGATCAGAGGTAAAAAGGTGCCTATTATGGTCAGACACATAATTCCTTAGGACAATAGTGGCTGAGCAAGCAGGAGAGAACCAGGGATGAATGGGCTTTGAGTCATAACTTTCTGGTTGAGACGAAAGTACTGATACCAACTTTAACCAAAGAGAAGCACAGCCTTCAACAGGAAGACTAAAAACTGTATTCCAAGGAAATTTCTAGGGAGAGAGTGAGTTTAAAGAGATATTAATGGAAACCACAGCATTATCAGAGTTTCCAAGAGGGCAAAGCTGCATGACATGGCAAGACTCAAGGATAGAAGTGAAACTAGCAGTGAGTCAGATCCATTAGAGTTATTAGAGAAACGCGTCGAGAAATCCACCACTTTCGTAAGGGATTGAGTGATTGAAAAGTTCATAGTATATACCCCTGCAAGATCTCTGACAGAATTTTACAGCCACTTGGCATGGTGGGCATTAAGGTCTCCAAACACAAATATATGAGCGAATGGATGAGCAGAAATAGCCTTATCTATGCTGTTCAAGATGATGTCAAATACGAAACAGGGGAGCAGTAAAGGAAGAAAAGATAGCGAACCGAATTTAGTAGAGAGGAGATGGAGACACACGTAGGAATGATCTGGAGATTCAAGAGAAATCACCCTAACTAGAGAGATGGTCATTGATATAAATGCCAATTTCATGCATATGGACATTGCTGTCCTTCCTAAAGAGAGGAAGATAACTAAGGATATAGCTAGAAATCAGAGGAAGGAATAGAAGGGTCAAGGTTAGTTTCACAGAGAGCTAAGATATTAGGTGAATTTACATGGAGGAAGGATTCAATGCTGCAAAAATTTTTACATTGAAAATATGAAAAGAAAATATGCTTATTTTGATTTTTTTTTTCATTTAAATCTGAAACAAGAAATGGAAATATAGCTAATTTTGGTATATTTTAATTGAAAAGGTAGAAAACAAAAGTATTTCTGATTTTGGTAGGTTTTATTTGGAAAGTGTATAAACAAAGTAAATATGTTTCAAGATCTTTTACAAATTTATATTAAAAACTTTAGTTAAAAACATGGAAAATTTTGTTAAAGTTGAATGCTTTTGGCTAGATTTCAGTTTCTTTTGCTAGCTTCAGTAAGTTAATTGCCATACATGATACACACTTGGGCAATCATGTCTCAAAAGAGACATGACTGACTAGGCAATAAATTTTCCCACCCTAGGTTGCCATTACTTTCTGCAGTAGATTAGTTGCCAACCAAGGCTGTAAAACCCAATCTGTACACATAACTAGAGAGAGAAGAGATGGATTAGTAACTTTCCCAAGGGTATTTGTGTGTGAAACTGTAGAACGGTGAATAATTCAAATGGATTCAAATGGAATTTGAGTTCAGCTCTTTGATTTCTAATTCCAAACTTATATCTATTACACCACAACACACATCCTGCCAGCTTAAACAATATTATATTTGAAATTTAGTGTTTGAAAATTTTCCAAAATATCTAAAATTATTCAAAACTATTTTTTTTATCAAAAACAAGTGATTTCAACTAGTTTTGACAGATCACATAACGTTATTAATATAAATTTGTGAAGCTGTCAAAATTACTTGAAATCATTAGTTTTCAATCAAAAACAAATCAATGTTCAATAATTTTAGAAATGTTAATTTTAAAATGTTAAAACATCAAATTATTTTGTGATCAACACTGGCGTGGTTATATATAATCTCTCTTACATGCTGCCTACAACTTACAGTTTAACAACGATTAGTGGTCCTGTTGTTAGTTTTTTAGGATAACGTATTAATCTTTATGCTGGTCAATATTGTTGCTTATTCAAGCTGGCTGTTGGTTGCTGGCCACTTTGATCCACATCTACTCTGCCCATGCTATATTCTGGATCTAACAGCAGTGCAAGTCCAAATGTTGCTGATAATCGAAGCACTGAATCGAGCCCTGCCAGAAGCTATACTAAGAAAAATCCCCCTCCATTCCCAAGAAAAAGAGAACCAAAGGAATCTTTGGGATAATTGTCAATTGTTTTACTTTGTGGTACAACAAAAATTAACCCTTCCCACATCAATCTCTATAGTGACATTGGGCCTTGTCGAAAATTCTTGAGCTGAGTTTTTCTAATTCTGCACTCTTAATCAACTTTCCAAATTTGAAGAATTATCCACCTTTCCTGTGAGTAGTCGCAGAGATTACTCCTCCTTTCACTTACACTTCACACCATTACTCCAAACAGAGAATGATAAATTCTCTCTTCCTCCTTTTGGGCATTCAACCTCATCCCACTTCCCATGAATGTTGGCAACTGTCTTTATGACAAAACTCATTTTTAAAATACACAGGTGAATGAGGTGGAACTTTGTTCTAGTCACTAATTTTAATTTACTTGATTGATTTCTTAAGGAAGAGATAAAATTATTTCTCAGTTTCTGGTTCTATCATTCCAACAAAAACATTAAGAAATCTACTCCTGTTCTCTCACTATTCTAGGTGGATATCAAATTTCTCCAAAAAATGACATCCCTTAACTAGGGCTACCCATTTTCCTATCACTGAAGAACAAACAGATGCCTTCAAGCATCTAAAGGAGGAGATTGCAAAAGTGTCCCTGGTGGCTATAGGCTCTGCTCTACCCTTTGAGATTGAGACTGATGCTTTGGAACATGCTATTGCTGCCTCTCTAACCTAAAACCGTTGGCCTGTAGCTTTCTTTTCAAGAACTTTAACTTCTGCCGAACAAAAGCACTCATCAGTTGCAGAAGCGATTCGAAAATGGCGACACTTCTTACTCAGGAAGCATTTTAAGCTCATCACAGATCAGAAATCTGTTTCCTTCATGTTCAGTCTTAAAAGTAAAAACAAGATAAAAAACGAGAAGATCACGGAAACTAGAACTTGCCTGTTTCAGTTACGACATAGTGTATCGTCCAGAAAAGCAAAATGCTGCTGCGGACGCTTTATCATGAATTTGCTCTTCTACCATCTCTATTGACAAACTACACATCTTGCACAAACATTTATGTCACCCTGGGGTAAACCGAATGCTGCATTTTGTCAGAAGCAAAAATATGCCATACTCTGTAGAATATGTAAGTGTAGTAGCAAGGCCATGCCAGGTATGTTCCGAAATAAGGCCTAGATTCATTAAAATGCCTCATCAAACACTCATAAAAGCAAGCCAACCCTTTGAAAGATTAAGTATAGACTTCAAGGGACCTTTACCCTCAAATTCTCGCAATTGTTTCATACTAACAGTGGTTGACAAATACTCCCGTTTTCCTTTTGCTTACCCTTGTGCTGATGTCTCGGCAGTGACTGTTAAGAAACATCTGACAAGTTTATTTTTCATTTTTGGAAACCCTTCTTTGTTCACTCTGATCGGGGTACAGCTTTTATGTCGGGCTAATTAAAGGCGTTTCTACTTTCTCGACGCATTGCTACCAGCCAAACAACTGCCTTTAATCCGCAGGGCAATGGGCAAGCAGGGAGATACAATGGTATCATTTGAGAAACGGTGAGTCTAGCCCTATGGCCTAGTAATCTGCCGATTGCTAGTTGGGAAAAAGTACTAGATGTAGCACTCCAATGCATTCGCTCATTGCTTTCCACTTCCACGAACTATACTCCCCATGAACGTTTGTCTAATTTCCAAAGGAAATCCGTTTCTGGTGATTCCATACCAACATGGTTGACAAATTAAAATCAGCGCTCCTGAGGCCCCATGTACGCGGGAGTAAATATGAGCCTTTAGTCGAGACAATTGATATACTCGAAGTCAATCCGAACTATGCTCACGTGCGACCTAATAATGGAAGAGAAACAACAGTGTCTCTACACCATATTGCATCAGTGGGTGACAAAACTAACAATACACACACAAAACTTGATCCAATGGTTGCTCCTATCCAGTTTAACACTACTCCTCCTTATCTTCTCCTGCCGAGTGCTCTTGAAAATTCTGTTATTGACGCTTCAACTGTCCTCGAAAACCATGCCACTGAAAATTCCACTCCTACATCTTCCCATCCTCTGCCCTTGGATAGCTTCCAGACGGTCTCTTCAGAAGACGCCGATGTATTGAAACTTCGATGCTCCTCTAGAATTCGTCGAAAACCTCAGCTTTGAACATCTTTTTTCTCTTTTCTCTATTTTCAGTTTGAGCAGAGACACCCTTAGAAACCATCCCTTTCCAGAAGAATGTATGAACCTGATTCCTAAGTGGCGGAGAATGTGGTGAAAAAAAAATCACTCTTTAATCTTTATCTGACTTTCCGGGACTGATTAATTCCCTTTTGTTTTTGTCTTTCGTCTCTCCATGATGTAGACAGCCACTTTCTTGAACGGTTCGCTACCGGAGTAGATTTTCAGTAAAATAAAACTTCACTCTAGCATCACTTCCTCTCGGACCCTTTTTATAACAGTTCCAAACACTAATGTTTAAAAAATATAACTTTTTGTAAACATTTGAAACTAGCTATAATCCTGCTAAATAAATTTATACTTATTCCTGCTAAATAAATTTATACTTATTCATACAAACAAGATCATTTTATACTTCTTTTAATGTTTGTGTAACACCCCAACGGTCCGTCCTAACAATTTCTCCGGCGGCCGTTCTCCACGCTGTGATGTTGCCGGGAGTTTGTTGAAAATGTCGGCCGAACAGCTGGGGGTACAAGATTGAACTATAAGGAACAAACTTCCACAACTTGGATGAGTTGAAAAGGATGCTTTATTCGTTTAGAGTTAGCCTTTTCGGTTGGGGCAGCCGAATGTGACACACAGCTCTAACTCTAATGGAGATCAACAAATCCGAACTGGCCGAAACAAGACGAACGGAGATTCTACTTCACTCACACGCCCGGCGGACTCGACTTAACTGACTGACTCACTTCACTGACTTCTATTTATTTAAATGAATCCGGAAATCCGGAAATGCTTTAGACCACCGGTGACAAACATTGGCGACTGTAAGTCTGAAATTTCAGTTATCTTTTTTTTTTATCTTAATAAAGCTTCCGCCGGAAAATTCTTAATGTGTGGTCAAGATACAGTAAAAGACAGCCTTTGACCGGGTCATTCGAAAAACACACCTCCTGAACTTTATCTCTTTATCACATTAAATCACTGAGTCAAGTATTTACCGGAAGAGTGGTAGGATTTAAAACAGTAATCGGATACTCTTGTCTCTTCCACTATTTTCCTCATAAAAGAAAAAGCGTTTATTTATTTATTTTTTCCTCTTCTTTTTCACTTTTGTTAAATATGTTTTTAAACTATTTTCTATTCTAATCTATTTTCTATTTTAATCTATTATAATAAAATACAGTTCTATTTCCTTGTTGATTTTCTGTTCTTAATTACAAAGTGATATTTATATACTAAAATGTTTGTGAGAGCAAAAAGATACATATTTAACCTAGCAATTTTGTATTAAAATAAACTGGAAAATAAAAACTTAAAAGTATTATTACCATAATAGCAAATTTGATTGTCATTATGTACTCTACACTTGCCCAAGACTGTGTTCATTTTGCAGACCATCAATAGAAACAATATTTCTCCCAAAATACTATCTTGTAAGAAATAGTATGAAACTCATTTAAACAAAATGCTGGTTCATAATTATTTAGTATAGGTTTCTTTTTGAAGTTGTGATGTGCATTGTGGTGCAGTGGATATTGGCCCTGAATGAGAAATCAGAGACAAGTTTGAATTCCAATTGCATTTATTGCATTCACTTATGCACAAATACCCTTGGGAAAGGTATTAATCCGTCTCTTTTCCCTCCAGCTATGGGTTAAATGGCAGGACAAATTGGGTTCTATAGCCTTGGTTGGCAACCAGTCTACTGTAGAAACCAATGGCAACCTACTGCTAGAAAATCTTCTGCCCAGTCAGTAATGTCAAGAGACATGATTGCCCAAGTGTGTATCACGTATATCAATTGAGTGAATGCTTAAATACATTGACAGTTGTGGTTGTAGTACTGGGTCTTCACCTTAATTGTTACATTTTGCCCTAATCTATTTTATAGGCATTTGTTGTGTTGCACAAAATGTTCTATTCAGTAATACAGAGAGGATTTTTTAGAAATTAAATTGAATTTACAGATTGTCTGAAGGTTCTTGTTTGAAATCAACAATGATTTGTTTTAAAACACAATGTTAATGTTGCTAAAGATAATTTGATATAAAATAGTATGGAAAACTGCACAGTAAGCCTAAGTGATCTTGTAATTTACAAATATTTAGCTTATGAATTATACATTATACCAAAAAGTATTTTTTTTATTAGTTTCCTGATCTGTTTTTTTTTTAATTTTATATTTTAAATTCTTACATGGATATAATTGATAGTTTCTGAATTAGTGGCTTCTATAAATTTTCACTTACTTTCCAAACAAATCAGAAGAAAAAGGGTGTTTTGTCTTCCATTTCTGCTTGTTTTCCTTTTAAAAATTTGTGAGCATCAGGTATATCATGGAGCTCTTTGTTTATTTTTTTTTTCTTGAAATTTAGCATATTAGCATAATTATTTCAAACATTTTGTCATTGTAATTTGTATATAGTGTAGTTAATTAGTTTTTTATTGATAATCATTTTAGTTGTTTTAAAGTACAATTCAAAAGTGTGTGTAAAATTAAAGTATAAAATACAAATATATACAACTTTACAAATAACACATTTTACAAACTTATAACTGTTTAATAGGAAAACAAGTATAATTGAAAAAAACATGTTACAATGTATATTGCACTGAAAACCACTGGAAAAAAATAAAAAAATAAAAACATGTGTAAAATTAAATATAACATACAAATATACACAACTTTTCAAATAACACATTTTACAAACTGAAGTGTGATGTTCTTGTACAATTCGAGTTGGGTATTTAAATATTTAAAATGATATTTACATTGTTTCCACAATAAAATTTATAATATTTAAACTCCTGCTTCTTTCTAACTATTTTAACAATTTTGTTACATTGGAGACAAAAGAATATTTCATTTAATCCATAGCCATTTTGCTGTCCTTTCTGCTGTATCAATTATGGTTCAAATTGCCTTCCTTTTGTTAGCTCCTAATAAGCCAATATCATTTAGGGACTTTGCACTGAAACTTCTTGTGCCCACTTCTATTGGTAGACCGCTTACTTTCCATCCATTGTTTTTATTACTTGTAATTAACTCATATTTTAATCTCTTTCATTCATGGGCATTTTCTACGTGCTCTTCCCAAGGCAGTGTCAATTCTCACATTATTACTTCCCTTATATTGTTTGAGAAGAATATTATATCTAGGTGTAATGATGTTTGAATGATGTGGTCAGGGAATTTTAGTCTTGTTCCTAAATTGGTCCTAATTTCCAGTCTGTTGCCCTTGACAAAGTATTTGCTGCATACTTTTCCTTTTTGTTGGTTTTCTTTCCAGCTTTAAGAAACTTTAAAGATCTTTCATTGGGATTTAAGTATCCGTGCTGATATTGGTTTACATCTCTTTAAAGATCCAAATATGTTTGGAGTACCACCATTATTTTGTTATTTTTCCCTCTCCTCCAAATTACCTTCAATAACTTCTATAATATGCACCAAAGTTTTGGACAGCACTTATAAACTATGTAAGGCATTCAGTTTAGACCTGGTGTAGAGGATGACCTGGCTGCTTTCATATCTGCTTTGATTTCAATCCAAGTTGGTTCACTCAAGTTGAAAGGCATTGATGATTCTTTTGGTTTTTATCAGAGACATATTTTCTCCAAGTTCCAGTTTCTGTTTGGATCATTCATGGTTTCTTGGAAAAATACATCTATTTCAACAAGAGTACTCTCCAAGAGAACACTTTGTTTTTCTCTTAACAGCTTCTTTGTAAAGTCAAACAGATTTGAGATGAAGGCCATCTGTTTTTATTTTTCCTTTCTTTCCTCTGTTGTCTATGCCATTCTGCTCTACCTAATGACCTCATTTCTGCACGAATTTGGTCTCTCATCTCTTGTAGGAGTTGTCTGTCTCCAGGTTTCATGATTTTATATTGTTTCTGAAGGGATCTTGACCTAAATTGTTTAATTTTTATTTCCCTCCTATTTTCCTTCTTTCTTTTCTGCACCTCATGTCCAAATTTTTCTGCTGGATAATTTGTAATGATCGCGGACATTGTCATTAGGCATTTATCTGTCGAACCTCTCAATGTTGTTTCAAGGATCTCACCAACATTCACATTAAATTCGTGCAAAGTGTGTTTGTGACTGGCTAGGGACCATCTAATCTTCCTTTGAAATGGACTATCAGGTTTCTCTGGAACCTCTACTTGGAAAGATGTGTGCTGTGGTGGGCTTCCCAGTCCCATACCTCCTGTATTGCACCAAGAGAAACTTCTGTGCACTGCTATTGGTTTGATTGCACTTGACACTTCATTTTGGCTTACGGAATAATGCTTTGATACCATAGAACAAATAAACAGATCTAAAGAAACACAATTTTATGGTCTTTTTTTTTTTATATAATAGGACCTAGGCTGCCTTTCAGCCAACACTTCCTCAGGGACCAGTTGTTGTTAAGATCTTAAATAAATTAGACTGTATATCTGTGGAGAAGAATTCTTAGAGATAAGGCTGGAACATGTTTAAAATTTATGATTAAAATAATTGTGCAAATAAAAAAATAGATAAATGAACTAGCAGAGTAGAAAAATGATAGCTCACATATCTTCAAATATGTGCAAAGATCGCAAAAAATTGTCTTTTTGTTTTGCATAGAGATAGTTGCAGCAATTTAAGCCAAATGGCTTCCAAAACCAACAAATAGTGTTTGGACTTGCTTGTGTGCAGAATAGAAAATGAGTCCATTATAAAACGGGATGAGCAGGACTCATTTTCAAAGAGGTGTTGTTCAATTGCTGAATCGTGTGCTGATTGCGGCATACGTATGATTATGTAAATGTAATCTAATATATTTTGAAATGTGTTGGTTTATTCTTGTTTCTAATCTAAGACTCATCTGCCCTATATACTCAGCTTCACACTGGCATCTAAACTTATAGATAAGTAATCTTTATGATAGGGTAGAGGGTCTTTAGAAAATGATGGAAGAATTGAATGGGTGCGAAAACAACATGTAACTTGGCTGAAAAGAAAGTGGGAGAGACAATAGTAGAAACTATCACTTAAAAGTTTACATTTTCTGCCAAGCCAAGGTAATTTTAGATATATAAGACACAGGCTAGGGCCAAATCTTCTGTTCTATTGTGTGCTCAACAATATTAGTTAGAAAAACATAATTAATAAGAATACAACAAATTTTGTTCAACTCTTGCTGGAATATACAAGAGGAACAAATCATAAAGGCCTGATGAACTAAAGTCTTGACCAGATTTATTTTCCTGATACGGGGGGACAATAGAGTTCCAACTGGTGTAAAGACCTGATAAAGATACTTTACGGAACACACTGATGATAAAAATACCATTCTTTCGCTACATATGAACATCAAGAAATAAGATAGAATTATTCTCCTCTTCCTTCATCGTAACGACCAAAGATGTGTGTAATGAATTTAAAGCTTCATAAAAAAGAGTTGTTTCATCTATATTGTTAAATGTAGAAAAAATATCATCAACATAACATTGATAGATATATAGCTTCTGACACTTTCCAAACAAAAGGCTCTCATGGTACCCAACAAAAATGTTGGCTAAAAAGAAACTCATAGAAACCCCATCCACCTGGGAATAAATCACATTTTCAAAACTAAACTATTCTTTCTGTTGCTAATGTCAGGAACTCTAAAATAAAGGCTCCGGAATTAAGGGAGGACCAAGTCAACCGCTATAGAGCATGTCGACACAGTGTTGTCTCTTGTTAGGAGATATTAGTGTACAGAATCACGATATCAAAAATGAAATCATAATCTTGTCATTAGAAGTAATGAGACAATTTTTAATAAACTTTGAAAAGGTGAAAGAGTCTGATACACAGTAAGTTGAGAAGTAGTCAGAAACAGGTTTAATCAATTCTGACAACCATTTGGTCAACTCATGCTGTGCCGAGCCCATCATGGATAAAATGGGACCTAAAGACACATTTTAGAAAAATTTTGGGCAAACCACAGTAAGTCTAACCCTGTTGTAGGTGTCTTTACATATGAGATTGTCTTTATACACCTCCAATAACCGTTTCTGAAGTTTTAATTTCAACTTACCAGTACAGTCATATAGTTGAAGATAGACCAATTAAACAAAACTTTGAGCTTTCTCCTAGAATGACATTCATTTTATTAAAGTAGTCAATCTTGTTCAGAATGACCACACCAACAGCTTTATCTGGCTCAGAAATGTAGAAGTCATTACGAGTTTTCAAAGCCTTAATAGTGAACGTGACGCCATGCAACCACATCACATTCAGTTGGTGTGGAAACAAACTCATGGGCTGTCTCTGAAATTCTTGATTTACAAAATGTGAAGTGGTCCTTGGATAAAGATGAAGCAGCTGTGAAAACATTAATTCAAATTCAGCAAGAACTTCAACCTTGTTTAAATTTCGAGGGGAATACAGAAATCCAGCCCTCTAGACAAAACTACTTTTTCTATCTCAGATAAATTAATATTAGATTAATTATATGTCTGTCTAATGAATAATTTACAAAACTAAATTGTAAATTTATTTTCTTAATTTTACAGTCTAATTTACTTAAGCTTTTGCCAAATATTGGTCCCTGAGGAAGCACTGACCAAAAGACATCCTAGATCCTATTATTAAAAAAAAAGAAAGCATAAAATTGTGTTTATATATATATATATATGTACATATAAAAATATATCTTTCACTTACTTTGAAAGCATATAAGCATATAAAACTCAATAGACAATTATAACTTTTCATATTTAATCACCCACTAATAATGTTAAAAAAAAAAAAAGCACGTAGATATTTTATATTTATTGACTTACAAGCAAACATACATGAGAAAATGGATATCAAGGTTTAAAATTTAAAGATAGGAGCTAACTGCATTTAAAGGCTAAAAATGGTTACAATAAATAAAAGAGTTCATGTTCACCTATGCTCAAAGTGACTTGCAGCTGCTCTAAGCAAGGAAGCTACAGATGCAGCAGCTGTTGACATAATACTCCCTGCAGTTGTCTGGCACTCAATGCCTACTGAAGTAGCAATATTAGGAATATAAGAAGCCACTTGTCCAGTGCGGTCAACTTCAGGAATTTCATAACATACACGCTCCCAATCAAAATGTGCATCCTGCTCATCAGTTGAAAGCTCTGGTTCATCTTCACTGTCATCAGATAAACTGATCTTTTCGATTGATTGAATTATATCAGCCTGGGCTTCAAATGAACCTTCACTAGTGGATGGAAAGAAAAATACTGGGTTAATAATAAAGCAAAAATTTGTATAAATATCTTAAAATGACTCACAAAACTATGGCAAAGAAATTCTTGCATTTGAATATTCATATATGCAAACCTGCATGCACACATTACACATACATGACATGCACAAGCACATTTAGAATGAGCTAATATCTTTAATGGATATCACAACTGTTCTTCATCCTAACATTTGACATCTAATTAATTAAAGCTTAGTGTATGATTTGTTTTGAGGAATATAATTTGAAAAAATATATGCATCTGCAAGAAGGATGCCAAGACATATCTGGATAATAAATAGATTTCCTATCAAAATGTAATGCCTAAATATGGCATGTTAGCATAAGAAAAAGATACTAAATGGCCAGATTGAACAGGGGTTGACATTTTATATACAAAACGAACATAATCTGATATGCCGAGTTATTGTTGGGGGAATTATAGGTTACTGGCAATGATGTTCAACTATAATACCATATATAATCCAAAGAGCATTGTCTTAATAAGTATATGCAATTACACAAGAGTAATTTTATGCTAACTACCAAAAAGAGAAGGACATATATAAAGACTTTGTTCACTAAGCGTGTTGATGGGCTCCCATGATATTTTTTATTTAACACTGTCCATGTCATCCAAGTTGAGAATGATTAATAAAATTGGAAATAATGATAAAAGTATTGTAAGTTATTTTTAATAAGAAAAGAAACACCTTAATGATAGAAAATCAGAATAAAAATACATAAGATTTTAAAATATTATGTTTGAACTTCACTCTTTACATCAAAATATTATAAACCTCAGTTAGCTCTTTTCAAAATGGAAGAGCACATAAAAAAGAGTGCATATCAACTTATGCCCTTACAATAACTATAGAAAATATATTTTTTAAAAACTGAAAAAGTAGACATGAAAATTAGATTCACATATATTTATATTGTTTTTTTTTTTGCAACAATTAAGGCACTCTTTAAAAAATTCTGGTTATTTTGTCCCTATATTTTTACTCCTGTGTTGTAATTCAAATGTAAACAACCTTTTTTTTATCTTTGAAAGGATACAAAAATTTAATTATTAAACCAAAATCAGTTTCCAGTATATGTTATTATTTTGTATACAGGGATTCTGGTTTTGGGAATATCAATCCAATTTTTTAAAAATCTTAAATCAGATAATTTTGGATGTCCAGCTAATTTCAATTTTAATAACTGAATATAGATGGAAAAAATTAGCAACTGGAACCAGAATAAAAAGTCATGAAACAAAAGTGGCAATATACTGTTATCCTGTGGTGCTTAAAAATATGAAGGAAGGAAAGTCACCAAGTTTGTATTTGAGTAATCTAGTTTAAATAATTAGAAGTACTATTTTGTTTAAGTTATTATTTAACTTTTTTTCATTACAATAAAATTTATTTATTAAAAAAATGCAAGTGATACTTTAATTGAATTTATGAATTTGTTTAGGAAGGAAATAATATTTTAATGAAATATTTTCTTAAAATCATAATTTATAAGTTTATATTGTTACTTGTCATACATTAGATGCATTTTTTTCATTTTTATGTTAGAGGAAATAAGTACACAATTCTTATTCATAAAAAAACTATCACTGACTGACAACAAGAATGAAATAAAGTAAACAGTTGTTTAATAAATGGTTTTACTTTTCAGGCTTTGTTTATTTATTTTGATGAGTCATGTTGGCTTCATTAAATGTTTATATAACATTATGAAATGCAAAATTTATTTTAGTCAAAATTTTAAATTATGAAGTTGTAAAAGATTTTGAAAAATAGTAAATTAAAACTATTTACAAGTTCAGACTGTTGTCCTCATTTTTGTCATATTCATGACTTTTTGGGTGTTGTACACAGATGTGCGTTGTGGTGCAGTGGATATCAACTCGGAACGAGAAATTGGGGAGCCAAGTTCAAGTTCCAGTTGAATTCCTTGCATTCACTTATGCACAAATACCCTTGGAAAGGGTATTAATCCATCTCTTCCCTTCATTTATGGGTTAAATAATAGAACAGATTGGGTTCTATAGGCTTGGCTGGCAACCAGTCTACTGCAAAAAGCAATAGCAACCTACTACAGGATAATCTTCTGCCCAGTTAGTCATGTCTCTTTCAAGGCATTATTGCCCAAAGTGTGTATCCCATATGGCACTCGACTGATTGACACTCTGGTCAAAATGTCATAAATATGATTGAGCACTATAAATAATGTAAATAGTTACAATAACTATAACTTATCTCAGAAATGTAAACAGATGCTAAATTAAAACTATTTAAAATTTTAATGATTTTTCTTAATAGTTTAGACATAAATTAACATAATAAAAAATTCAAAGTTTCTTTGTCAGTTATATCCAATAAAACGTTTGAAAAAGAGATTTGCTATTAAAATATAAGGTACATTCAAAAATTTTATAAAAAAGAGCATAGCATGATGGTTTAATAAAAAATACATCAATTTGGAAATTCTTGCAAAAAGCAAATAATTGTCAGATTTTCATGAAACTTTCATGACTTATTAAAAAATTAATAAAATTATTTTAGAAACTTTTCTGTTAGAATATATTGGTAGAAATATTTTTTCTACATGTTATAATCCACTCTTAATGAAATTTTGAGAAATTAAATTTTGTCCCACTTCATATTTATATTAGTTAAAAGCAGGATTCCTTGAACTCTTTTCAAACAGTAACACCATTTACTAAAAATCTGCACTGGATCGTAAAATAAAAAATGCCATCAAACTAAGACATTATTTAATTAGAAAAGCCTTTGTTTTTATAACTGACACTTTGTTCCAGCAAAAACCAAACAGTTAGCAATAGTTCATCTGAATGTGCTGTAGTCATAACTCACCAGAACCACTATAACAATACGAAAGGATCTGTGTAGTTTAGCTCTTACTTCTTTTAAAACCACCCCCAATAACTTTAATAAGAGTTCTAGAAAACACAAGTGCGGTTATGCTAAGGTTCAAAAGAAACAAATTGGATCTTGCAAATTCTAAAAGATGACCAACCAAATTATAAATAGAGGCAAAGTGGCTGTCTACTGTTATGAATAGCACTGTGGTCATATCTTCCCCAACAGACAAGACAAAGCTCTTCACCTTGATCTTTAGCTCAAATTCAATGTTAAATGACAAAGGTCATCCCTATCTTCTCATATCTCACTGACACAATCACATATACTCATATTTAGCAAGAGAAATCTCAAGACTTATCTAAAGCTTTAACCTAAAAAAAGCCACTGGCCCAGACAAAATTCCAGTGGTTGTCCTTAAAAATACCAAACCAGAATTATCCTTGATCCTAGTTATTTAGCTGCTGCTAGAAGAAGAGGTCTTTCTCAAGCCTGTGGAAGGAGTACCCAGCCCTCAAGAACATGGGTGAGTGATCTTCCACTGCAATTACTTAGTGAAGCCCTTGATGATACACACATCTTGAAGACCATAGCATTTGGGTATCTCGAAGACCATTGACAAGGTGTGACACAAAAGACTGCTACATCGAGAAGTAATTTCCACATAAACAGCTTCTTTCTGGGAACCACTGCTTTTTGGAACAGACTCCCAATGTGATTTTTCCCCAATAACTACAATCTTAACTTGTTCATGTCTAGTGTAATCGGTTATCCCTCCACCCCACACCATATAAACTATCTCTTAACGTAAACTCCTAGCTCAGATGGCCTCCAGGCCTTGTACAAAGTGAAGCTTACTTAAGAAAAAAAAATTACAGACTTGTATACAGATGATTATTTATGCCCTTGTTAGTCAATAGAGCACTGTAGGGAGAGGTAGATTTCACAAAAACAGTAACCACTTACAGCTTTATGCTATGTTCTTTGGTTAATGAATTGAACAGTTCAGTTTGGCTACTAAATTGAATGCTCTCGGTTACTGGTTGTTTGCTTACATCCTGTGAATAACCTGCTGTGAAAGATGCCTTTCTCTGCCAGGTGGCAATAGCTTAGTGGAAAGATATTCGTCTGATGACAAATCAGTTGGATTTTGATCCCGGCTTGAAGCAAACACTTATTCTAGCTGCACTGACGAGCTGTGATAGAGTGAAACAGGCTTGTACGCAGATGATTATATATATATATATATATATATATATATATATATAATCATCTGCATACAATCTTTTTTATTGCAAAGTTCTTGAAATGTCCACTTTGCAATACAAAAGAAGTTATTTACAAGGTAAAAGTACATGACTTAAATGGTCAAAATAAAATATATTTGGTATCAACCAAAATCACTTTAAGACCAGGTGGTTCAATCACAAGTTCACATTTAAATAGAAAACTTAAAAAACTGTACAAAATTGGCTAGCCACGTGTGGAAATTGAAATCAAAATTTGGAAATGACCCAGACATAACGAGAAGTATAGTAAAAACAGCCAAGTCTTACAACGGTGGCAAAATATGTAGACTGTGCCAGGAAGAAAAGTTAGAGATTATGTTATTCCCAAACAAAAATGAACTATTGAATGAAGGAACAGAAATTATGACTATGTGTAACCATACTAAAAAATAACTATTAGGTTCATACAACAATGGATGAAAATGTTATAATTTCTTGTAATTTTAAAAATTGCACGTTCAAAAATTCCCTGCCACATGAGCATTCAAAAAAAACAAAAAAAACACTGTTAGGTGATCATCCATAAAAAAAAAAAAAATGATAAACGGCAAAATCAGTTATTGAAAATCGCCTGAAGACACCACTCATGGTAGAAACCTAGGTTGCGTAATAACTCATTTACAAATGAAAATATATATATATATATATATATATATATATATATACACACACACACACATTTTCCTACATTGATGGCACAACTCAGAGTTTTGTGTGTTATGCAATCATCAGGTGAATATTTCAAACTGACAGTTGAATAGATTTGAATTTCAGTTCACTCGACGTTGATGAGAATTAAATCTTATGTTAAGTTACTACCTCTTTATAACAAGATTAAAAATTTAAATATTTTAAAATTACATGTAGGCATAAATTAAAATTAAAAATATTAAAATACAGGGAAAAGAAATCAAAGGGTGTAAATTATAAAAAATAGAAATTTAAATATTCTAATATTTCAAGTAGATAAAAAATTAAAATTTAAAATAAATAAAAAAAATAAAATTTTAAATTTAAATTTAAAATAAAAGTTAAAAATAAATAAACAATGCAGGGAACAAAGCTTATCAGGCATAATTTATAATTAATTGTTAAAAGTAATATTGCAGGGAGAGAAAGGAAGAAGGAGAATGAAATGTATGGAGGAATCTATATCAATCTGGGTCTAAGAATTTAAGTAAGTATTCGTGTTCAGCCTCCTTGGAGATAATAAGAAAATGCTTTTATTTTATTTATTTATATAAAATAAAGTCTTTAAATTTTGTCAGAAGCTTTACTGCTCTCCTAGTATGGTCCAATCATGTTGGTGGTTGTTCTGGTACTTGTTCATTTTGTGTTTGCAGTTGCACGAGCTGTATGTGCTGAGCTGTGGTAGGTGGGGTGTTAACACTTACTGTGGGATCTGTACCCCTATAAGATAATGATGTTGGATGACTGTCTGATTCCTTGACATGGTAGATTGAAAATAGCCTATTTCTGTGGTCTGTATGGTTTCCCCAATTGTCATCTGTTGCACCTGAGTAGCCTTCAATCACTTTGCATTCTGACAATGTAACGTCATTCTGTGCATTTATCCATCACTGTTTCTGGTTGCTATGTGCGATTTTTTTGTATGACTGACACTTTGCAGACTATAACCAATTCAGAAAGGTCTTTTGCAATACTGTTGTTGCTTTCTGATTTCATCATTTAATTGTTCTCAGATTTCAGTGTCTTTTATAGTGTCAATGTTCAATAAAGTTGGGATCCTTGTTCTTATTTTTCTATTGTATAGAATCTCTGCTGGTGATGGTAGGTAACTATCAAGTAGAGTTGCTTTTACATATAGAAGTGCCATCTGGTAATCTATCTTTTACTGTTTTGTTTTTACCGTAGTATTTTTTTAATGTTTCAACCATTTGTTCAATGAACCCATTTGATTGTGGGTATCTTAAGTTCTGGATGTGTGTGAATTCCCACTTAGTGGCAAAATTGTAGAGCTCATATGACATGAAATATCTTGCATTGTCTGTGTACAAGCATTCTGGTATGCCATGAACTACTAAAATTGCTTTGAAGTATTTGATGTAATTTTTACTTGTGACAGTTTTCACTGTTTTAATAGAATTTTGCTGTATTGGTCAGCAACAAGTAAAACATATTGACCATTGAAGTCAAAGACATCATCTGCAATATATTAGAATGATATGGTTGGTTGTTCTTTAACGATCATTGTCTCTTTGGTATTCTTTTTCTGGTGCTCATTACATATCTAATATATCCTTACTAATGTTTTTATGACTTTGTTTATTCCTCTTCAGTAAACATTATTCCTTCCTTTATTTGACATTTTTCTATTCCTTATTGTGCATTAGGAATTCTTTGGAGGACATTGATTTGCATACTTTTTTATGACTATGCATTCACCTTTAGTGACTAATCCATCTTGTACTGATAGTCTTTCAATGATCAATACTATCTTTGGATATATCTTTCACATGCCCTGGCTATCTATTTATTATTAGCTGTTTTAGAATTCTCAACTCTTCATCTTATGTAGCTTCTTGTAAGTTCGTTTGCTTCAGTGTTGATATATTAACCGTATTTATTGTTATATCTATGTTGGTTTCTTTGTTGGCTGTTCTTTTAATACATAATCTAGTATTCTCATTTCTTTACCTGGCTTGTATATAATTTGAGTATCATATGGTTGCAGCCTAAACAATATTCTTGGCAATCTGGGGGCGCTTGTGCATTATTTTTGTTCTGTGTTTTCTAAGGTTTGTGGTCTGATTAAATTTAAAATTCTTTTCCATATGTGTGTGTGGGTGTGTGAAATCTTTCATGACCAAATACTACTGCAAGCAATTCTCTTTTTATTATTGCATACCTTTATTCTGCATCAGTCTTTTGCTAGCAAAAGCAACAATTTTGCCATCATTGATTAATGTTGCACTTCAGCCTGACATGATTGAATCTACTAATTATGGTCTTAACCTTAAGTTTGGAGTAAGCTAGGCAGAGAACCCATGAACACAATCTTTCAACTCTTGAAAAGCATTCCATTGATATTCAGTGTTGTTGAGTAGTTATTTCAGTGGAGCTGTTTTGGAACTAAGTTCTGTTATGAAAGGGCTTAGATCATACCTAGAAATTGATGAAGTTCTTGGTTTTGCTGGTGTAAGTTTTGCTTTGTTTTTGTTGCATTTCTTTGGGCCTGATAGAAATCATTTTTATCTCAAATAAGACCATAAAATTTTATCTGTTTTTGTCTTATTTTACATTTTTGTTTATTGAAAACTAAACCAGATCTTCTAGGTGTATCCATTGTCCTCCTCAAATTTTCATCATATTCTTCGACTGTTTTATGCAGATATCATTAAATATGCCAATGGCTCCTTCACAATCTTCAAGTATTTGTTCCATTTTTGTTGATATATGACCTGTGATATCTTAAGACCAAAGAGACATCTTAAATATCTATATCTTCCAAATGGTGTATTGAAGCATGTGAGAAAACCTGATTCTTCATGAAGATGTTTTGCCCAGTATCTATGTTTCATATTGATGTGGCCTTGGTTTTAAAACCACTTAAGGAAACACAAACGCAACGGATTGGGTTAAATACATATATTGACAACAGTACAAAGTACAATACAACATATAATAAATACAGATGGTCAATCAAATATAAGCACTTAGCAGAGTCTTGAAGTATCGCAATAATGCTACTACTACAGTTACTCGACTTAGTCCCTCACCAAGTACTATCTCCTGGCTTCAATAGAATCTGGATGAGTTCATTCTGATATGTGGGTAATGCTCCCACAACACATATCTAATTTTGGAAAATGTTCAGCACTAGCCAATTTATACAAGTTTTCTTCAAGGGTTGGAGTTTTATGCTTTATTCTTTTAATGCATTTGTTTAGTGGTTTTGGATCCATAATTCACTGCTTTTCTCCATGCTACATACAATTGCATTTACCCAGTCAGTTGGTGCATTTTTGTCATCATTCCAATGTCTTCCATTTTGTCTAATTCCTTCTTCATTTCATCTTTCAGGTGTGCTCAGTACGTAGATTTTTTGTTTCTCTGGAAAGTTTCTAATACTTTGAAATTTGTCAGGCTCACTTGGAAGGTCTTCTATACTTTGTTATTTTTTTCTCTACTGTCATACTATAGTTCATTTGCATCAAGCCTAAATTTACACGTATCATTTTCACACACACAAAATTTTGCTCAGATGGTTGCTGAGTTTTCGTCTCTAACATTGAGGATTGTTGAACTGTATTGTGGAATTTTGTAGCCATTTACTTCCCATAAAGGTAATTTGCACTTATAGGTCTGTCAGTATTTTTTCAATGATCTGGAGGTACATTTTTTGTATATTCTTAATGGTATTTATTATATTACCACTGAAACAGGTATCCATTTACATTTTTATTTTGTATTTCTTTCTATATATCACAGTCTATGTTGGCAAATACTTCTTCACTGTTAATGTTGTTAAGTCTTCTTGGTCTAGTTCATTTTCTGCTTTATGTGTGGCATTCACATTTTTCTTTTCTTTAAATGGCTTCCTATGCCAGTAGATTGAACTTTGTCTTCTGGCTCTATATGGGCTTCCTTTCTTCATTTTATGTGGACTAGGGTTTCTGTTTAGTCTTGAGTGTGTGAGGCAACTCTTTTCAAAATGGTGCAATCCAGGGCACCTTCTGCATTCTTTGTTATAAGCATAACAGTCCTCTTTTCTTCTACCATGATTTTCCCACACCTTGTACACTGTCTGGTACTTCTTCTTTCCCTTCACTAGCATCCTTGTAACACGTGTTGTGTTTTGTTGTATGTTCCATATGTTCTTATGCATTCTATAGCTATCATTTATGTGAGATTTGGTTTGCTCATAAGGTTTCTTCTTTTATCTGAACATTCCAGAAGAGTTGTTCCAAGAATCCTTTTTCCTTGTTCACACCAAAATTGAATTTTTCTGCTCATCAATTGTTTCCTCATTCTGCTGAATTGAAATAAACTAACTACCCATTTGTTTAGCCTTTGAATCATCAGGGTTTGAAAAATCTTGAATATATTTTCTGATATTTTTCTAGCTCAATCGTTTGCCGTGCATTTTTTATTATTTCCCAACCCTTTTGTTCTGTGCTCAGTAGAATGTAATTATGTTTTTTTATTTTTTCCTCTATATTGTTGATAATAAAATATGAAGATATAAAAATCTACCCCTTTGCTAAACGCTTTCTGCTTGTTTTCATTAGAACAGTCAAATATTGCCAATGCGATACTTGAAGCCACCATTTCTTTTCGTGCTTCTTTTACATTAATATAGGAAAGCAAAATTCATGCATTGATGATAGTGTACTCACTTTTTGTGTCCGTGGAGTGGGGGTATATATTTATTCGCACATTATCTTTAAGTGTGGTTATATTTCCTATTTTAGGTTCATTAATTTAATATGGACACACGTGTTAGTAAAACTTGTTTATTCTGCCATTTTAGCTTATGCTGATAAATCAATTGAAGGGATACAACTCTGTAACTCCGGTTACAGCAACCTCCTTATTATGTGTGAAGAAACCAACAAAACTTCTTGTAACACAAAAGATGAACTGAAGGCAAGGATTAAGGCAGCATTCACCTACTTAAACAAGAAAACTGTCCAGAAGAAATGCAGGAGATTCTGAAGTCATCTGGAGGCTATGTTTGGAACTAATGACAATTTTATTAAATAAATTTACTCTTTAGTATTTTGAAGATATCTTTCTGTAATTTTAGTAAATATAGCTGTTAGAATGAGATGTCAATGTTCTTTTCATTTTTGTACAATGAAATATATCATCCATTACACTCTGTATATGTTAATAGATTTTTATGATTGTTTGTTTTTAAGTCATAATAGTATTCAGTTAAAAAATTCTGAGGCAGTCATCAAGTACAAAGACAGACACCTGAAATTGGCCAGAGAGTACAACCAGTGGTGATTGTAGAACTCTGAAAGTAGTGAGGTCACTTAGGGGCTGAGAGTTTTCTGAGGTGGGTGGGGGGAATCAAGCAGTGTCTTCATCTTTATGCTACATCACTATCATATACACAACTTAGGAATGAGTTCAATGTGAATTAATGAAAGAGATGAATGTCCAATAACAGTTGCAGAATATTCTGCATCTAACTTCTGTAGATACTCTTGCTTGTTCAGTGTCACTGTTTGTTGTTGAAGTGCGTTTTTTATAATTCAAAAATTTATCCATAATGATGTGTTGGTTTATAGTTGTAGTGTTGTGTGTGTATTTGTGCTACATCTTGTAAAAAGATGTTTGAAAATATAATTGTTTTTAGCCGTGGGGAATCAAATAAAAGAGACAAAAAGACATTGTTCGCCTGATCATTTGTTTAAAAAAAGAATCATTTCAGTGGTGACCACTATAAGCAGAGAAAGAAGAGGTCTAAATTGTTTTCCTATTAACCACTTTTCTTTGATTCTTTTACCAAATGCTGGCATTGCTAAATGAAAGAGAAATGTAGAGGGAAAAGTGTTGAAGATCAAATCTTATCAAAATCAGAGACTGATCAGTTTCATAAATTCCTGAAGCTTATAAAAGTTGGGCGGGGGTGGGGGCAACCAAGGAAACAGCCAAAATTCTGGGAGAATCACAAGATGATGTGTATACTAATCTGAATGAAAAAGTATATAATAATAATTCCTAATCTCAAAATCCTCACAAATTTGCACACACACTTGTAGAACTGCAATATAATTGGTATCAATAACATACAATTGAGAAGAGCAGGTCACTTTTTAAAAACAACTATTTTATAACAAACTTTGGAATAAGAAACATCCATTAGGCCATTTCATCTTACATTAGAGAGATAAGTTGAAGGATAAAATCAAGTGCTGTAACATCAATCTTAAAACTTTGAAAAACTTAAAGTATATAAAACTTATTTCAGTGGCTGAAAATCTTTTGAAGAGAAAAGGCAGGAACATCACTACAAACTAATTTTAAGCAGAAGCAATATCTTGAATTCATGAGAACAGATGCCATATGTGGATTTGTACAACAAATCTACATTGACTCATCCACCATGAAAAGAAGTATTTATAACTTATCAGAATCTCCACAGATATTTTTTCTGAGGTGTAATAATCTTCTTAGCAAACACACAGTCATTTTTCATTATCAACAAGGCAATTCACCAAACATACTCACAATATAACTGTAAAGATTCTTACCATCCAAGTGTTGTGGAGTTCAGTAACAACTGAATATTCTGTAGATGTGACATTGGTAAAAGTTCTTCAAATGGTACACCTTGTGACAGACACAGATGAATAATATTTTGATTCAGACGACCAACAGCACTATTAAACTGCTTCTTGGACATATCACCACGGCAAAAATCACTAAAAATAATTAATGATAAAAAATTAACAAGTTATGGAACTTAATCTTTCATTAACAGCAATAATAAAAAATAAAAATAAAATAAGAACATTGTAAAAAATATTTTAAAAATAAGTTCTGAAAAACATGCACAAAAATATAACTTTAAATATAGCACAAATTCTCAAATTTCAAATTTTATGAGAAGGAAAACTAAAGTATGCTAGAAAATTAACTAATCTCATAATAGCTAAAAAAGGAAAAAAAAGCACAGAAGATATTTGTAAAGTTCATCATTTAAATTTCAATATATATATATATATATATATATATATATATACTTTAAGATAGATTCATGTAATGGTGATAATTATAAATAATATTAAGATGTAAATACAAACTCTATGAAAGAGCAAAGTATTTTGAAAGAACTCAGATAAGCTTTTGCAAAACAGAAACTGATCTGGAATTGAAATGAAAGAAGTGACAGCAACTACCCTGAATCCATCATGAAACTTCAGTATGTGGAATTAGTAAATGCTAAACCCATCAAATACTTCAGTGTATGGATCAGTTATAACAAACTTAGTACAGGAGAAAAGGAAATTGTACATAGAACAGGGGCAGTTTCAGCCAACACCACAAATTTCTACAAAACCAAAATATTAGCATAACTACTCAAGTATTGAGAATTTTATATAGATGTTATTCATAGGCCCGAACTTGTTCAGAAATATTTAAACTATAAGCTGCTATCTCAGTTCAATGATTAAAAATGGCTTTGAGTGAATGACACCTGTAGGTCTTAGGGATGACCATCCTTCTTCAAATCTTGTGGACTGATGCTACAGAATCATAAAGAATTGTGTCCAATAACAGAAATCACACCACTTAAGGAAATTTAGAAAATTATAACTTAAGATGATGATGACATTCCACACTACTTCAAACAGTTAATTTTATCATCACTTGACAATTGGGATCAAGTGAAATGAGGAGTACCTACAACTCATTTGCCATTAGAAAATTGACAATTGAAATATATCAATTAACTCATGCTTGGTCAGATCTTAGCCAAATTTCAGAAACAGAACTTTGCTATTTTTTCATAATACCCTCCTTTCTAAGTCTTTATTTTATATTAACTGACAAATTTGGCTGTCTCTGAAATCTGACTGGGATGAAATCAACACTTCTATGATCTTGTTACAACTTGTAATGTGCCATCTGAAAGAAACAAGATACCTTCAAAGCAGAAAGAGACAAAACATGATGACTTGAAGAGCCAAGTGTTAGACTGTTGCTGTCTGATTAGTCATTCACTAAGATAGACCCTTTTACTGAGAGCATCTAGAAAGAACTTTGCTGTTATCTCTGGCTAATTAGTACACTGATATTATAATAGTCAGGTGATAATCCCTTCTTGTAGACGCTATGCTTAATGAATATGAACGAGAATTTGTTTGGCGATTTACATTTTATTAAACATAATTTGTACACGTGTTATCTGATTTCTTGTTAAACATCATATCACCGTAAAGGACGTCAGTAATCTGGGAATGGGACAGAAGTCTTGGAACATGAATATTGGTTGATGGGAGATAACTTTTATATGACTTGAATAATTAACAATGATTTAGGTATATTTTTACCACAATAACCACTACATTAAAAAATTAATTTTTTTTTTTTTTTAATCATATCACCCCAAGCAAGGTGGTAAGCCAGAAACCACATCCTAAGCAGGGAACAAGGGATGAGCCTCTTCACCTGTTCAATAGACATGGGTCGGAAGTATTCTATATGTGACTGTAAAAACAAGTTTTTAATGAAATATCGAATGAGATTGAACAGATCAAAATTCTTCAGTATCTTTATTCAACTAGTGTGGCTCAACATTTGAAGACTTTTTGTTGAATATTCAGCTTCAGTTTTATTAATGTCAGGTTAGGGTGGTTGTTCATTAACAAGGCTGCAAGAACATCACAAGGCCATAACACAAAGGAAGGTAGAAAAATTGAGTGTAGCTGACCATATATGGAGAGAGAAAGGGGATCACCGCCCCTATGGGATAAAGTTGAAATAATTGATAGAAAACACCACTGGAAACTATGTAAACTTAAGAAGGAATAAGCACATATGCTAGGTCACAAAAATCTCCTAAGCTGACCAAGCATAGAAATGAATACAATATTGGAACCAGTAATACGAGTGCTAGAAAAAGTCATTTTTATCAAAGATTGCAATATGAGTTCTGGTAAAAAAACAGCTACTGAGACATTAGTCCCAGAAATTCATAGGTTGATATCCTCAAGGACACATGGCCCGGTAGATATAGACGTTGGTTAGTTCCAGTGACTTAACCCAAAGAGTTGTTAGTTCAATACTAGTCTACAGCAGTGGTGAACAAATAACTTAGGGAGTTAAGTTAATCCCTTTAACTTAACTCCACATGGCTAGCAGAAGTGGCTTCACACATGGAATGAAAATGATAGACCCCAGTGATCATAATAAAGGGTTTGGCTTGAAATTCTTAGCACCAAAATGTCATAAATATGAGGACAATAGTCTGAACAATATAAATAGTGTAAATACTACCTCAACTCATAGAGATTTCATTGTACAGACAAATTATTTCTATAAGTGATTAGTTTTCAGAGTTTTTTTATTGAGTTGGCATGTTAACTGGAATATTATTCTTGGGTGGTCTATCATGGTTCACATTTACTATGAGGGCTAAATGTTTGAGCAAGACTGTAGTTTCAGTACCATATGAGCATAATGAGAGTTTACCTGTAAAAGTTCTACTTCATCAACTAGCAAGAACATGCTTGCCACTTCCAGTGTGTCAATTAATAAGAATTCTTCCTGAAGAACTTAGCTATACAACTATAAAGTTGTTCAGGTAGTTAAACATCTACAGAAAGTGAATGGGGTGTAAAAGTTTGTGAGAGTACACTACTTCTGACATTACTTCTTCCCAGTGTAACTCTGGAAAAAATTTTGACTTTAATGCTAAAAGGATTGATTCCTCAATGACACCATTACGTCGAAACTTGTCCATTCCATCTCAGTTGTAAGGAGTGGTTCTACACCATAATTATGTAGAAATGTAGAAGTTTCTTCAGAAAGAAACAAAAACCCTCAGTCACTGTGAATATAGGCTCTCACACCAAATAGAGAAAACAAATTTAATAAACAGTTATGAGCAGTTTTTGAGTCCCCATTTGGGCAAGGATAAGCAAAAGAGAACCTTGAAAACTTATCTATGATTGTCAGCAAATATTTATTTCGAGTTACTGAAGGTAGTGAGCTTTCAAAGTCAATACTTAAATGGTTAAAAAGCTGAGTAGCCCTGAGTAGATGATGGCTAGATGACATTATGTATTACGTGTTTGTCAGCTGTTATGTGAATTTCTTTAATAGAAAGTTTCTACTTCAAATGAAGTAAACCATTTTGATGAAACCTGGATGACAAAGACTTATGTAGTGTTAATAGGTTATTACTTGAAAATATGGCACAGGTAGTTCATGTAAGGGCATCTACTGCTACATTATCCTTGCTTTCACAGAATTCAATGTAAAATTTGAAGAAAGTGAGATTAATTTTGCAGTGCAAAATTATTTTTTATTTTCCCATGATTCTGCACATCAAACATAAATTGCAAAGACTGCTGATCAGTTTTGAGAATAAAGTGCCTGCCAATCAAAAGGTATTTTCAATTTTCAACTGCATCAATTATTACTAAGAATTCTGTTTGATTTCTTTTTTTTTTTTTTAAATGTGCTTAGTTTGCCTTGTAGTGACCTGAAATGAAAGGTAACTGAACTATTATTGTGACAGAGCATTGCTGATACAGAATTGTCATGCATCTGTTTTAACAAATAATAAATTAGCGCTGATAAAAGAAAATGTGAATTTAAATTTGCATAATTCTAAATTATAATTACTGGAAGGCATAACATTTTTAAAAAATTGGTTTCTCAATCCAGATTCTCAAAGAACATGTCAATATTCTAGTGACCATAGTGGGAGGGAGACATCAATTTTTGTGTATATAACAACCAATATTTTAATAAAAAAATAAAAAATAGTACAACAATTTCTTCTATATAGCTTACATTTTCATTATTAGTAATTATTAAATGAATGAACTTCTCAGCAAAGAGTCACTGGTGTAGATTTTGCCAGTAAGTGAATCTTTAAGTGGTAGCTGGTTGGAATAAGAATGAATTTGAAAAGTTGATGTAAAAGAAAAAAAAAGAGACAGCCAAGCTTGGTAATTTGGATTATAATAGCATACATAAAGGACAACCAATAAGGTAAGTTAGGAAGGAAACTGGCAGTTATGCTCATTGCTTTTTAGCAATAAAATTTCTATATCTGATAGGTCTGTCAAACAGTCAGGAATGACGAGTTTTAAGCCTTTAGATATCTCAAAGGCATTTGACAGGGTTTGGTATGATAGTCTTCTTCACGAGTTAAAGGACTGGTGTCTCTGGCCAAATTTTTGATTTGATCTAATCTTTCTTAACATTGGAAAGCGTACTGAATGGCTACTCTAGATCCTTTCACATTAATGTGGGTGTTCTCCTGAATTCTATCATTTGGATCTACTTTGCTTCTTATCTTTAACAACAGCTTTCCTGATGACATTGGTATTTGAATGTCCAACAAAATAGAACTAGCTGCTGCTCTCAAAAATGACTTCTAATCAGTTGTTAACTGGTGAAATAAATAGCTCGTAAATTTTAACACCTTCAAAATGAAACTGCTCAGTCAGAGAACTATTTCTGCCCTGTCAGCATGACAGAAACTCACCTCTGAGAGAGCAACTTATGCTTTCTCAGTGTCTCATTTTCTACTGACAAGAAGTGAAATGATTATATTGAATCAATTGCTAAATTTGCTACTAGAAAAAATTTTTTTCTTGACAGAATCCATCTTGCATGTTTATGTTTATAAATCTACCATTTATCTGTGCATTGAATATTTCTGCAACATTTAATCAAGATTTTCTCAAGATTATTAACAAAATCAAAAGAAGGGTTTGTAATGTTACATAGAATTTTGACTTCAGTCATTTTCCCACTTCCAAAAATGTAGCTTTCCTGTGTCTTTTCTATAAATATATTTATGGTAATTGTTTAAATACGTTTTCTCTTACATAACTCAACCACATTAATTTGAGTTTACTACTAGATTGTCAACTAGGTTTCATAGTTTTACTGCTGAATAACTTATAATAGTTTCTTTTCTTGCACCTCTTGCCTGTGGGACTGAGACAAAAATTTAAATGCAACATATAAATCATCTTTTGTCTTCCTCAATCTTGTTCTTTTATTGTACTTTCTCCTCACCTTAATATCTTCTCATTCTCTTTCAATCACTTGTGTCTTGATAGCATTATTGCCTTACTTAGGGTGAAATGATTAACAAAAGAAAAAAAGTGGCATTTTAGGCAAACATCTACATCCACATACAAAGTGAGATTAGTCTTACTGACTGTTTTTTTTTTCCTCTCTCCTTTTGTTAGGTCTAGAAAAGGTCCAATACATGCACATCTGGATATCTGCACAGATATGTCAAAGACATTCAGTTTACAGAAAAGACTATATAGCAATGTTTTTATAAATCTTTTTATATCTGCTATACTGATTGCTGTACAAATTAATTTTGGACTTAACCATTTTAAACTGTCTTCCTAATACATCTCATTCCCTAGCCTGTGCCAAACCATAGATTCCCAGATTATAAGTATGGATAAGCAGAGAGTGACAACTATTTTGTATACACAAATGTATTGTATCACAGTAAGTTGAAGCAAAATTCCATTTTACTATAGCAATTTCTAAAATATGCTTTTAAAATTTATTTAGTAAAATACTGGATTGTATTATAGATCAACAAAGTTTTATAACATTGATACACTAATTTTTATTTAATAAAAAGTTTGCAACTTTTGATGTTAACATAGTACACTATTTTAAATGCAAAAATCTACAAGCAACAATAGTTTTTTTCAAAACAAAGATTTCATCATATCTAACATATAAGATTTGGCTAGTTCTTATATTTTCAACTGTGACATCATCACTTATTTTTCTGTCAACAATTCCCTATAGAGCCTGATTACACCACAACCTATAATTCATTAGAAACTAGCTAAATGTATAAAGCAGTTTTACTTTTTTTTAGCATTTAACAAATCAGATAAAAAAGATATAAATCAGATTCTTGTAGTTACAAAATGTCTGTAGATACAATAAGGGATGTATTTGAATACTTGCAAAATATTTAAGACATTCCCTGTGCTTATATTAACTTTAAATTTTCGCAGATATTCATGGTATTTTGATACCATTGTAACTTTCCCTTTGGTCCCTTGAATAAATTTAAGTGTAGTACTAGATTGGCAATTATGTTTCATCATTTTACTCTTGAATTGGTAGAAATAACCACAAATTATTATAACAGTTTCTTCTTTTATATTTCACACCTGTTGAGCTCTCTATCAACTTTTTGCTATAAACAACAAAAATTTCAATGCAACATTAATCACCTTGTCTTTTTGAATTCACTTCTTTTTATTGTCCTTACTCTTGAGCAATGTTTTCAGAGTTTCCTTCACTGTACTATGATTCATCCTCAGTAACCTTTGCATTTTAGTGGCTTTACTGCTTTGCTTGGAGTGAAAGAATAGAAAAAAAATGCAACTCTTTTGCAATCTTGGATTACTCTTTTGCAAATAAACTTCAAATCAATGGATCTGCAGTTTCTCTCATGAAACCTAACCTTTCAAGCTTTGCCATAAATCTTTAGGTCTAGTAATAGAACAAGCGATTGAAGCACCCCTCTACATTGTTCAGAACAAACCATTTATGAATTTAGTTGTATGGTTTAGATTATTTTGCTGAAAGACCCAGTCCTCTTCAAGCACCAACTGTTGTACTAAAAAGAATAAATTAGCTTTAAAAATACTCTAATATATCACTCCATTCATAGTTCCCTTAATCATATGAAATCTTTCTATACTATTGAGAGAGACATGAACACAATTAAACCAAGACAATGTTTTTCATCAATCATAGGTACATCTATCATTCCTCCATACATACAAACTGCGTTGCAGCCAAAATGTTCAGTTTTGTTTCATATGATCAAAGAAAATTCTTCCAAAAACCATATTTTTTCAAATCCTCATGAATGAACTTCACCCAAGAATCTTGGTGCATTTTTTTCTAATGTGGGTATAAAATATTAAACAATTTGACTGACAGTGAGATGAATCAGTGAATGAGAAGTGAAATGATGTCATATGCTAGTAAAGTATTGCTAAAAATTTCAAAAATGTTTCTATGGAGGTGAACAACATTCCTTCATTCAATTTTTATGACAAATCTTAAAAGTGCATGAATAGTTTTTTCTAACATTACTTTTTATAGGAGAGTTTTGTAATTTGCTTGAATTTACTTTCTATATTTTATTTTGGATTGTACATTTGAAAATGTATTTTTCTTATTAATTATTATTATATCAAAATACAATGTATTTTGATATAAAAGTTTTGTATTAAAGTAAATGTAAGCATAAGATGTATATTAAATATTTTGCAAGTTCCAGATATTTCCTACCTTAGCATCATAGCAGACAGACATAATCTGTTTCATCTTCTTTCAAAAAATAAAATATTTTTTTGCAGACTTTCATTATATTAATTGGATTTTGTTCATGTTAAAACATAAATTGAATGTTAATATACTACTTGTAAAAATTAAGAGATTATTTTTTACTTACATATATGACTGTTTTCTGGGCAGTGTTACATTGAGGATATGACTCAGCATAATTACCAGCTGGGTAGTGTAACAAAGTGCTGCACTGATTGTATGAGCTGGATTATGATGACTAGGTTCAGTATCGGGAGTTACTTCGGACTTTGCCTCTACTAAAAACATAATAACTACTAATAAGAGACACACGCATGAATGCATGAATTCAAAATAAATTTTTAAATTATGAAAAATAGTTTAAATATTTTTTATAATAGTAAACAAAAAATATTTTGCTTATTTCAGATACAGCAAATTTTATAATAGTTTATCAGTGAAGCAGTATATATTACAATTGTAAATCTAAAATCATGTTACAAAAAGCATTAAAGTAACTTAAACCTGGAAAAATCCTGTGATTTATATAGAGGTTTTATGATCATAAACAGCCACACAAAACAAAAATATCTGATAAAAACTTCTATTAGTAAATTAAATCAATAGTAATAAAGTTTCTGTTTTCAGTAACAGAGAAAAAACATGGTACATAATAAATATCTGAAATTTATTTTTAATTTTGAAATATAGAGCACTCACCTGACATATGGTAGATAGTGAAATCACCATTAGCAGGAAGAGTAGGATTCACAATTTGGAATTCAGCAACTTTATCTTCATATTCCCAGAAGCCTTTATTGTAAGCAGTTTGACAAGCATCTTTTAAGGCACTTACTGTGCTTAATTCCATAGCAGAATTACTGCAAAACAATATTGAGAATATTAATAAAATTAACATTTTTGTGCATGTGTTTAATAACACTTAGATAAACTTAGGAAATTTTATGATTATGATCAATATACTTAAGATTAGGTATGTGAAAATTATGATAGAAGATTAAAAAAAAGTAATACAAATAGGAAATTGAAAAATAAGTTTAAAAAATATATTTAAGGTATGTATGTTTAATTAAAAATTTCAAGTTATTATCATGTTTATTCAATGATTTAAATTTTTATGCGATGTTACAAAAGAATTACTAAAATGAAAAAATACTGCCATTTGAGTAGCATCCTGTTTAATCATGATTTCTAATTGGATAATGTGTTGTTTTTAAATGATTTTTTTTTAATCTAGCTTCTTTCTTATTACTATGAATGTTATTTTTCGCCTTCTCAGTATAGACTGGCTGTTATTAATTTCACTGTTTAAGAATATAAAAACAGTGATAGTAACTCAAACAGACATACCCAATGAAAATAATTTTATAGTAATAAGAAATAACGCATTATCTATGAAAGACAAGGTTTTAGGTTATGGAATGAGTTCAACTCAATGCTGCAGCTACTTTATTCTGAATTCTTGGTTTTATTTTATAAAAGTAGAATAAATCAACTATAAAAAAACCCTCATTATAAAAGTTGACAAAGCTATTAAAAGTATACCTGATACATATGCTTTATTTCAGAATTTCAAAATCAATGTAATAATGTAAA
Organism: Ascarosepion bandense; assembly: GCA_037127315.1. Lineage (NCBI taxonomy): Eukaryota > Metazoa > Mollusca > Cephalopoda > Sepiida > Sepiidae > Ascarosepion > Ascarosepion bandense. The sequence goes on along the minus strand of JBBBDQ010001527.1, from coordinate 10,603,837 downwards.
AATGAAAACTTGACTTATAGTTGGGAGCATTATATCACTAAATCTGAGTGAAAAGTTAGCTATTAACTACCAGTCTGTTCTACTGAAATAGCAACAGAAACAAGCTTTAATAATACTGATGATACACCATTCACACACACACAAGCATTAGAATAAAATTTCTTTAAAAATAAAACTCATTCTGTTCAATTTTTGTTTTATAATTCAACCCTTATGCAGTGATATTATCAGTATGTTTTAAATACAATATAGCTGTTTGGTTAAGATTATTTCCAGCTTAGAAAATATCTTATTGATAAGAAAAAAATTAAAATCATTACCAAGATGTATAAGCTGTAGTAGCTGACATATGTGGAATAGATGATGACCTTTGGTATTAAGCATCTTCGAATATCTTTTATAGAAAAAAGTGACTATAAAAAATGTAAAATTATCTGTAATGTACCATGTTAGACACCTTGTGAGTAACAGTAAATGATAAGACAAAATATACTTTGTGCTTATCTGTAGCTGCCTATGGAATAACTAAATCTGACTGCTAGTTGCCATTTTGTAATTAGTCTCTATAGTTAAAATGTTGAAAAGGCCCTCACTCAAAGAGTGAAGTACTTAAAATTCTTAACAGAAAACTGTGCTGAGAAAACCCAAAGGACTAGAATGAAATAAAAACAGTGAAACATAAGTTTCACAAAGCAATGAATAGAGAGGAATAAACAGTTTGCTGAAGAAAGTGATGTGAAAGCCAAGATTTGTACACTGAAAAGACTTGAGAAAAGATTGCACAAAGTCTAAAATTGTTTTGTTACAATTCCTCTAAAAAGTTAGTACTAATACAGTTATCTCATTAGCAACATTCTTTGGCTTACATATTTAAAAAAAGTAGATTGCTTCCATTTATTTCATTTTATGGCAAATCTCGGTCAGTTAATTTGGATATTTTGAATACATTTGACAGGGTTTGTCATGCTGGTCTTCACAAGTTGATAGGTCATGGTATTTTTTGACAAATATTTGAACTGATTCAGTCTTATCAAATTGTGAACAAAAAGTAGTCTTGAATAGCCACTCTTCTATATCTTTTTGCATTAATGCAGGTGTCCCCAAAGGCTCTATCCTTGGATCAATGATGTTTCAAATTTCCATCAATAACCTTCCCGAAGATGACAACTATTTACTCTTGTTTTAATGGTAAGTTTGATAATGTCAAATTGGCAGCTGATCTACAAAATAAACTACAATCTACTGTTAACTGAGCTACACTTGTTAATTTTAATGCCTCCAAAACAAAACTTCTCTTTTAATTATCTAAGAGAACCTTTTTAGCTGATACTAACCTCCAGAAGAGGGATTTATTGTACCACCTTGGGCTAACATTTTCCACTGACATGAAGGAGTGGAAAGAATATATTGAAACAATTGCTAAGTCTGTTGCTAAGCAAGTTAGTACACTGTTGCACTAGACAATTTTTCTCAACAACATTTATCTTTCACATTCATCCATACATTGACTATTGCTGCTACATGTGATCTAGTGCTTCTGCTATGTATTTAGAGATTCATGATGAAATACAAAGAATAATCTGGAATATAATTGATCCTGTCCTGGCATCTCGGTCAGTCATTTTCCCTCTGCTGTGACAGTTTCTTTGTACCTTTTCTATAAATATTTTCATGGTAACTGTTCTGATCAACTTTTCACTATGGTATCTAGACTTCATTAATTCAAGTGAACTGGCAAGAAGGTCTCATCATTTTACAGTTTAAATGGTTTCTTATCTCACACCTCTCACTTGTGAGACTCTCTTCTGGCTTTTTGATTCCATGTCAACTTTGATCTTCAAAAATGTAAATACAATGTTAATCATTATCTTCCTACTTAAGTCTTGTTCTTTTATTGTTCTCTCTCCTTAATAACGTTATTTCTTCATATTTTCACACTCAGTAACCTCTTAATGTATTTACTGCCTAGCTAATTATAAAATGTCACTTTCATGTATTTTTCTTACTATCCCTTTTCAGTCTTGAGCTAAGACCAAAACTATAAACTGCTGCTGTTTGTTATGATGTGCAAGCTTGTACAGTGATGCATCTTTATCTTTTTATTGAATAGGATATTCAAAGATGGTAATTTAAAATAAAGGGTTGTAAAAAGTCTACAATACTATTTAATAATTTTAATTAAATCCATATAAAATCTTTAATGATAAATTTCTTCAAAAATCTTGAAAACAATATTATAGGACAAGAACCCAAAAAGTACTATTTCAGGTGAAAACATTTTTATCATTAAACATTTTAGTTAAAATAAGTTTGTAATATTATTAAAATTCTTCTTGCTCTTCTTTTTTAATTTTAAAATAAGTAATTAGAGCAAAAAGAAAAATGTCAAGTAATACTATGAGTATCATTCAGTCATTAAAATTCATTTTGAATGAAAAAAAGCAGTCTTTGCCTATATTTCTAAGATGAGGTAGTATTTACATTATTCAGACTATTGTCATCATCTTTGTTTCCATTTGTACAATGCTTTGGCCATTGTACATTCCAGCTTTCTTCAGGTGCTAGGAATTGTAATAAAGGATTTGGTTAAAAATTCCTAGCACTTGAAGAAGGCCAGAACATACAAAGGCCGAACCATCATACAAATGGCAACAAAGATGAGGACAATAGTTCGAATAATGTAAATACTGGGAAAAAGTGGAAAGAAATGAATAAAGGATAACAAACCAAGACAAACAGATGCTTCCCACCTACAGAGCAATCACAATAAAAAAAAGTAATTTCCCTTGCAGAGAGTTTTTTGATGACAGAATATAAATGATTACATACTAAAATCAATTCATATATGTAATGAGTCAAACAAAAATGTTGTTCTACCTATTAGGCTGTATTTCACAGATAGGGAAGATGAATTTGACCAATGTATCTGTCTGAGATCTTCGTTCTTGAACTAATCTACCCATATTTTTATCAAGTGTCACACTTTGCTCTTGTATTCTGTTTCTAATATTATCACAGCGCTTTAAAATTCGATACTTCTTTTCCATGTGAATCTTGGCTCTTTCTCGATGACTATTATTTTTCTTATGATGTTCTTTAAGTTTCTGTCCATCTGAAAAAAGACGAAGACATAAAAACTTCAAAATAAATGTAAACTGTACTATAGCAAAACAGCTTATTGTCAACAAACACATATACAGATTTAGTTTTATACCATGCAGTGTGATTGCCTCGTATAAAATCCATGTGTGAAAGAAAGAAATTCTTTACTTGTCAGTTGAGATCAACTGGAAAATAGTGTAAAATTCTTTTTCAAAGTGGAAACATAAAAATAATAATTAATCCTCAAGATACAGATTTGACCCACCTTTGTTTAATGCTTCTTTTTCAGCAGCCAAAGAAAGTTTCAATAATCTAATTTTTTCTTTGAGGTGTTCCACTTCCCATCGCTGAAAATAAAGGCATCAAAATCTGATAGAACATTTGACAGCTGTTTTAATTTCTAAATGAATATTTATATTAGGTTGTCACACATGAAATAAAATGCTTCTGAATTGTTAAATAACACATTTATTTAGTTAAAATAGGCACCATGATGATGAATGACTTATTCAATGTATCTCTAAATTTTGATCCCACCTTTAAAAAAATCCTATTCTTTTGACATGATAAACAGTTCAAAAGCTCTGATTACCTCTTCCTTATTGGTTTGGTTTACCAGCGTATCAACTCTCTTGGGTCATTTCATGCTGAAAATTGAATTTTTATTCAATAATATCTTAGTAAGTTTTAACATTTATGAAATATAATTAAAGACTGGTTGTATAGTTAATCTATAATTGAAGTTGCCTGAGTTAAATTTTGGTGTATAATTTCTTTTTCCTTTAGTAAGTTAAAATATTTTTTCATTAACAATTTTGAAAAGTTCTTCAAGGCTATTCACCTTTTAAAGGTGTTTATAGAGAGAGGCAAATTTGGCATAGTCCATCATAAAATATTTTACAGTGTAAGTCTCCTGGTATACTATGCATTTAGATGGATCTTCATCTTTTAGAAGAACTGAATGTGTGATATTGGTACATCAAATTCTGATTCTTGCTAAAACTACTCCTTCTCTTGGGGAAAGCCTGGGTCTTATCCGAAGTGTAGGTTTGATTTTGCACACATTATTTGGGTAGTATTCCATAACTCTTGCCACTTATTTAAGAAATATATATTAATTACTGTTTTGAAATCTGTGCGAGGGACTTTTGTTTTTGATATATTCATTTTTAGCAATTCTTTAGCTGCCTTATCTGCTTTTCCATTCCATGAATGCAGATATGGTTGGGAATCCAGCAGAATATGATGTGTTTTTGATTACAGGATTTTTATACTTCAATGATGTAAGAACAGATAGGGAGTTTGAGAATATAATAAATCTGTCTGACACACCATCTGTGATAATATCCAATGCAAGGTCTATTGCCATAGCTTCTGCACTAAATATTGCCTTATCAAGTAGGCACTTTTGAAGTACGGTTTTGTTCAATATAGCTGAACATCCAACTATCTATATTTTTAGAGCTGTCAATGTATATATGTTTACAATTTGTATGTTTTTCTAAGATATTATGAACACAGATTACCAGTTTCAGTTTTAGAGTGTTTTGCCAAACTTAATATTAGTGGACTAGGGAGGAGTTTTTGAAAGAATAGATTTGTAAATTAAAAAAATGTTTATTTTGAGTTCATTGAAATTTTTTTAAAACTATTATTACTATTACTTCTATTTTTTTCTGGTCTCCCCACATCCCAGTAGGTGGAAGAGTAGTATTAGGTCAATATATATATATATATATATATATATAACAGAGAGAGAAAGAGAGCTGATGAGTGAGAACATCATAACTTTGTCCTCACTAAACTTCAAAGACTGCATGAATCTGCTCTATTAAAGAGACAAACTTTTTGTACCAATCAACACTATTTACACCCCGATATTGAGCACTTTATGACAAAATACCTGCTTGCCAAAATACATTCTGTCAGTAAAAACACTGAAAAACAACCTAGGCACTAAATATTATCACAGTTAAAAACTATATATATATATAATCCTGTGTCTATAACATAATTTGGAGTTTCATGTGCTATATAATCATCAGGTGCATATCATGAATTGACCTTTCTAGCTTTGCACTTTTTCTACTAGCATTGTTTAAGGTTGTTATAAATCTTGGGTACCATTTTTCCATTTATTAAATGTATAATTTAATTTGGTTTATGCCAAAACTTAAAAATGGAATCGGAAAGTAAGGAGTTATAAAAAATATTTGAGGCTAATTATTGAATGTAAGTAACAAGGGAGGTCACTTTCATTTATTTTCTTTGGACGAAGGCACCGAAAGAAAATAATATTTTTTTTTTTTTATAAGCGTTTCACCCCGAGCAAGGCATGTCACTGCCACTACTGTGCAGGGGGCTACGTAGAGTGGAGAAAGGATGATTAAATATAGGAAATGTCAGAGGGTGGGTGATAGGTGGGTAAGGATACCGAGAATGAGAGTGTTCTGAGAATAATTGGGAGTCAGTGTGATAGGAGGTGTCTATTGACCCTACATTTAAACACCTGGAGATTGTAACTGTCGGGAAAGCAGAGTTGTGGAAGGGAGTTCCACAGGCGAGAAGCACGAAAAAAGAAGCTGTTGGAGTAGAATTTACGGTTACATCTTATTTGTTTAACTGTAAAAGGGTGGGACCTAGTTGCTAATCTAGTATCTCGTGTAAATTCGTGCTTAGGCGGCACCAGTGATCTAAGCTCATCGGAGCAGTAGCCATGAAAGTACTTGTAGAAGAGGCACAGGGAAGCCACATCACGCTGGTGAGAGAGTGGCTGCAGCCGGTCTGCCAAGTCAGTATCAACCACGTTACAGATCCTCCTTTGTATTTTGTCAAGAAGCCCAAGGAGAGCAGCAGGGGTACCCGACCAGATATGGCAGCAATATTCAATACACAGGCGGATGGTAGATTTGTATATGTGCAGAATAGATTCAGGTGGGAAAAACTTCCGGGCCCTGCACAAGGAGCCGACTTTCATAGCAGCAGATTTGGCAATAGATTCGATATAGTCATTCCATTTGAGGTCCGCCAAAAGTGTAAGGCCAAGGAGGCGTAGTATTTTACTCTCTGGGGGGCTAGCCTGTCCCATGCTAATGGGAGGTAGATGCGATTTTCTATGATGGTTAGTTGATAACAGCTTCGTTTTAGAGGCATTGAAATTTACCAGCCATTTCCTACCCCAGGCCACTATAGATTGGAGGTCCCTTTCAAGTACAGCAGCGAGGTTCACTTTTTCGTCCACACCTGGTTTCTGATCAATGCAAAAGTAGATTGTTGTGTCATCGGCATACATGCCAACTTGGGATCTAATGGTGTCGGGGAGATCATTAATGTAGATCAGAAAGAGTGTGGGACCTAGGATAGAACCTTGAGGGACGCCCGCGTTCGTATGGTAGTTTTGGGAGGCATGCCCATTTAATACCACCTTCAATGTGCGGTTAGAGAGGAAAGACTGGATGAGGTCAAACAGATGTCGAGTTATCCCATAGCTCCGCAGTTTGCACAAGATACCAGCATGCCAGACCCTGTCGAATGCTTTGGAGATATCCAAGGCAACGGTTCGGGCTTCACCATTCTTGTCGAGTGCCCGGTATATGTACTCGGTAATGGTCATTAGCATATCAGCAGTAGACCTGGTGAAGCGAAACCCGTACTGTTTGTCAGAAAGAAGCCCATGGGCCATGAGATGCTGAATCACCTCGGCATTGATAATGGCTTCAAAAACTTTGCCAAAGATTGGAAGGAGACTAATAGGATGGTAATTGGCAGGGTCTGAGTGTTCGCCAGAATTCTTAAATATAGGAACTACGCAGGAGGACTTCCAACAAGCAGGAAGCAGATAGGCAGAGGTTATAGAGTTTAGAGAGGACAGAGGAGAGTTCTGGGGCACATTTCTTCAGTACTATGACTGGGATTCCGTCACCGCCGCTCGCTTTGTGTGGGTCAAGTTGTGCAATTATCTTGGTGACCAGCGAGGGTGTAATGTGGACATTATTTAGTTGAGCCTTAGTTCTGGGTGGGAAGTCTGGTGTAGGTATTCCTAACGAGTCCAGTGTCGAATTGGTTGAAAATCTACGGGCAAAGCATTCAGCCTTGTCGGCTGGGTAGAATATATATAATTAAATTAGTTTTTTTTATATAAAACTTATTTAATTTACATTGCGATGCAGAAATTTCTATGCTTTAAGATTTTAACTTGTCATCAGTCAATGTTGAATAATTGTGGTGAAAATGATTTACATTTGAATGTAGAAAACAATACATTTGTTATTTAAAGAGGAGAAAGACAGAAAAAATTTTTCGATTTTATGTGTTTGTTTAATTTAACTAATCAGAATGAAGTTCAACTTTTAAATTTGAAAATAGAGCTTATCTTTTGGGGGATATGGGGTTTTTTCTTTCAAGCTTAACAGGAAAGTGTCATTTTCCTCAGCTAGTGTCTAGACTTCTTTTGTTCCAGTGCAATATATACATTCTCACTACAAGGTTATTTTCTTAAATTTCTATGTATCCCAGCCATTTTAAAAACAAAAAAGAAAGAAAGAAAATATTTTTTATTTTTGATCAGACTTAAAGGGACTTTTGGTATGATTAAACTATTTTTAATTTCAGTTCAGAGTGCATTTTTTTCATCAGTTTTTCATATACTCTTAACTTGCATAAACTATTAAAAATCTAAATATTTAGATATTAAAATCTATTAAATTAATATTATGCCATAATACAAAACAAAGTACCAGATATATGTAAGTTAATCGATATTCTTTTATGAAGAATTATGAACCATATTCTAAGGTGAACATTTTGCAATGTTTACATGTGACATTAATTACATTACATTTATATAATAGATTCTAAAAATCTAGATTTTTAAATAATTTAATAATATATAGTTTTGCATATAGACATAAGGGGTGTGGGTCATTTAAAGACTTACATATTTTAGTTTTTTTATTAAGATTTTTCATTTTATTATATTATGCTCTATAATTTATGTTGTATTGAGCACTTTTTAAAAAAGTAAATGCCGGAGAACTCGGGATTCTAAACCTGTTAGTTGTCTTCAACTGCATATATTAATTGTTACATTAGAACATGTGCAAACTACAAACTACTACAAAATTGTACATTTTGTTTTGGCATTGAAAGAACAATGAGTCATCAGGTAGTTAATAATGATGGTAATAAACATTTTATTTTAAAAACATTTTATTTTTAAGAACAACACTTCCCTTTATTTTTGGAGTTTTTTTGTTTGAGGTAAAAACATATTTAAAAAGTGGAGAAGAAGAGGGAAGAAAAGATCAAAAAATAAGATGAGAAATCAAGAAAAGGAAAAGAAAGATAAAAGGGACAGATACAGAAGAAATAGAAAGTGAAGAGGAAAATAAGGGAACAAATGTAGAGAGGAAAGAGCCAATGGAAACAGCTAAGAGAGAAATTTTAAATTTTGGCCAGAAGTGAATTACCAACAGATACTGACATCAGTTACATGGTGTCTGGGCTCAAATCTTTTGGCATTTTAAAAAAAAAGAATTATACATCTATAAAGAAGAAGAAAAGAAAAAGGAAAAGAAAAGATACAGAATGAATAGAAAGTGAAGAAGAAAATAAAGAGGCAAAAAGTGAGAAAATGTAGAGAGGGAAGAAAAGGGAGAGACAATGGAAATGGCTAAGAAAGAAAAATCATAAATTTTGGCCGAAAATGAATTGCAGACAGATATACACATCGGTTACATTGTTTCAAGTTAAATCTTTTGGCATTTTTAAAAAAATGATGAAATCACATACACAAACAAAAATATTATTCATAAAACATAAAATAAAAGATATTTTTAAAAAAAACATGAAGATATAAATTCATTAGACCTAATATAATAAATTGGAAAGATAAAATAAAATTTTAATTTTAAAATTAAAGTAAAAATTAAATTAAAATTAATATCAAAATTAAATTAAAATAATTTTTTTTTTTTTAATCATTTCACCCCGAGCAAGGCAGAAACGCCACTGATGTGCAGGGGGTTACATAAATGTAGAAAGATTAATTAGAAAAGAGTGAGGAGTACAAGCTAGTTAGAAAGGAACAACAGAAAGCTGAGAAAGCAGGTGCAATGACAGATACATGGGTGGAGAGAAAGTGAAGATTATACAGGGGAGGGGAGAGAGCTAGAGTCCAGTGGTTAGTAGGTGAGTATTAACTTTGCTTTTAAATTTCTGGAGGTCGTAGCCGTCAGGAAAGCAAGAATACGGGAGTGAGTTCCACAAGCGGAAAGTGCGAGAGAGGAAGCTGCAGGAGTAGAATTGTCGTCTGCGTTTGGCTAACCTGACTGTGAATGGGTGGGACCCAGTTGCCAGTCTGGTTGCACGGGTAAACACCTGTGGAGGAGGCATCAGTGACTTAAGCTCATCCAAGCAGAAGCCATGAAAGTATTTATAGAAGAGACAGAGGGAGGCCACATTTCGACGATGGGAAAGTGGCTGCATGTCGAGTCGCCAGATCAGTACCTATCACATTACAGACTCTCCTTTGGAGCTTGTCAAGAACACTGAGGAGAACGGCAGGGGCACCTGACCATAAATGGCAGCAGTACTCCATGCATGGACGGATGGTTGACTTGTATATATGCAGGATGGATTCAGGTGGAAAAAACATCCTGGATCGACATAGTGACCCAATCTTCTTAGCAGTAGATTTTGCTATGGATTCAATATAGTGCTTCCATTTGAGGTCTGAGGACAGGGTAAGTCCGAGGAGGCGTAGTGTATTACTCTCCGGGAGAATCATCTGGTCCATGCTTATGGGAGGCAGAAGAGGTTGCCTGTAATGGTTGACAGACAACAGCTTGGTCTTAGAGGAATTGAAGTTGACAAGCCACTTCTTGCCCCAGTTCACCACAGAGTGTAGATCCCGCTCAAGGTCAGCAGCGAGATTATGTCTGTCCGCCACGACAGGTTTCTTACTGGAGCGGGAGTATGTTGTAGTGTCATCTGCGTAGATGCCTACTTGGGACTTGATCTCATCTGGGAGGTTGTTGATGAAAATAAGGAAGAGCGTTGGGCCCAGGATAGAGCCTTGTGGGACACCAGCATTCGTGCTGTAGGATGAAGAGGCACGCCCATTCAGAACGACCTTCATTTTGCGGTTATTTAAGAAAGATTGGATTAGGTCAAGCAGGTGACCGGTAATACCATAACCGCGTAGTTTGCATAGGAGGCCAGGGTGCCAAACCCTGTCGAAAGCCTTGGAGATGTCCAGAGCAACCGCGCTAGCCTCGTCAGACTCATCAAGGGCCTGTAGCATGTACTCCGTTACAGTTGTTAGCAGGTCGGCTGTGGACCTGTCAAATCGGAATCCATATTGCCTGTCGGAGAACAGTTTGTGGGCGGTGAGATGATGAACTATTTCAGCATTGATTATAGCCTCGAATACTTTCCCGAATATTGGTAGAAGACTGATATGGCGATAGTTGGATGGGTCCGAGGGTTCACCACAGTTCTTAAAGACAGGAACGACTGAGGAGAATTTCCAGCATGCAGGAAAGCAGGAAGCAGAAAGGCAGTAGTTAAACAGTTTAGAGAGGACAGGGGAAAGTTCAGAGGCACATCTCTTAAGGACTATCACTGGGATTCCATCGTCTCCACACGCCTTATGGGGGTCGAGTTTTGAAATTACTCTGGATACTACTGTCGGGGTAATATATACGTCGTGCAGTTTGGCCTCAGTTCTAATAGGGAAGTCGAATGGGTGCACTCCGGACGAGTCGAATGTGGAGTTGGATGAGAATCTGCGGGCAAAGCACTCAGCTTTGTCCGCAGATGACGTGAGAACATCAAATCCATGGATTAAAGGAGGTATTGAGGATTTCCTATTGTTGAGCACTTGTTTACAAATCCTCCGATAGACCTAGGAGCCGAACTTGCGGTCAGCTATGTGCTGTCGCATTCTCTCAGCAAACAACTGTTTGGCGTCATTTAGGGTTCTCTTGCACTCACTGCGAGCAGATGTGAACAGGCGCCTATTGTGATCAGTTGGCTGTCTCCGGAATAGACGGAAGTAATGGTTCCTGTGGGCAATGGCGGCTGAGCAGGCCGGAGAGGACCATGGAGAGGAATGAGGTTTTAAGCAATACTTCCTGGTGGGTATGAAGGCATCAATGCCAGCTTTCACCCATGACGAGACCTCAGAGGCACAGTCATCAACTGATAGGTCAAACACTTTTCCCCAAGGGACGTCGCAGAGGAAATCGCGAAAGGCATCCCAGTCAGCTTTTTGGTAGAGGTAGGAGGTTCTATAAGTAGGGGGATCCTGGGGGGAGTGAGATTGGAAATAAATAAATAACATAGACATAAAATAAATAAAAAATATATTATAAAAATAATAATAATATAAAATATGTAACAATAAAATAAAAATAATAACAAATAAATAAATAATGTAAATATAAATATAAGCTAGTATATGGCTAAAACTTCTAACAGTAAAGTGCAATAAAAATACTTAAGACAATAAATAGATCACAATCTGTAATAGAAAAAAATAAAATAATATAAGAGAGTGAAAGTAAATTATCAAGATAGTAAGGTTTATACTATAAAATATTTACAATTGCTATAGTTTCATACCTTAGATTTATTAATATTAGCAGGATTGTAATGTTGTTTAATGTGTACAATTTACAGTAGTTTCATGCCTTTGATTTAGTAATATGTCAATTTTTATGTACTTTTTTATTTACATTTTCTCTTGCAGACAGAGGAAACATAGTTCATTCACTGATATAGAGTTTCTAGCTTGTTTGAGAATTTTCCATTTAACTTTAGATGTTTTATTCTCCTCTTTCAACTTCCCAAAATATTTAGAAAGTGATGTCATATTTAGTTTGTCCATATTAGTAAAAGATGAGACACAATTGTAAATACACTTTTTAAATTGGTTCATTGTATTACCAATATAAGCTTTAGTAACCCTTGGATTTTGTACTGATGAGATAGAGCACATACAGACAAGGGATTTAGTTAAACACTTGTTAGATAAGGGACATTGGTCAGGATTTCTACAATTGCATAATTTTTTACTATGGAACAAATTAAGATGAGTAACAGAATTACTATTGTCATTGTTATATAATTTTAATATTTTATTGTCATGTAATTTAATTTTTTTTTAAATTATTAGTGCAAATACAACTAAGTTTTAAAAAAGTCAACTTGTTTTATATAATATAAAACTAGTTGACTTCTTAGACACAACATTAGACTTAGTTTTAAACTGTTTTCAACCTTGCATGATGAACAATGCTAACCTAATTTATATAAACCCTAGCTCTAATCATCCACTATCTGTTATCTAACATATTCCATCATCAGTTGAACATTGCATAAACTTATAAAGAAATATTCAAAAAACATAAAACAATTTATGATAAATCTTCTGGGATTAGTTTTATGGAAAAATATAGTTGTTCCAGAAAGAAAAATAGAAACAGAAAAATCATATGGTATAATCCTCCATCTATTAGTTAATATTAAACTGGGACACAAATTTCTTAAATTAATTGATAAACATTTTCCTAAAAATAATCAAGTAAAATTTTCAACTGGAACACTCTAAAATTAAAATTGTTGAGGTAAGTAATAGGTCACATGATAGGTGTTTTGTGATGTCATTTCAGATAGTGACCCAAGTGCTAGTCATTAGACAGTTCATGAACAGCAACCAAATGGGAAGGTTGTCTTCTTTCTGCCTGGGCCATGGCTCAGGCTGAGGCAAAAATTTGCCTACACCAGCAGCTTGCTGGGACATAGATAAATTCTGCTGCATCCTGATGAAACAAAAAGCTTACAAGCATGTAGATATCATTCCATTAGAACATAGATGAATCCAACCACATCCCGCTGGGACATAATATAAATTCAGCCCCTTAAATCTGTAGTCATAACAATGACTTTCCCAGACCAGAGATAACTTCAAACTATATGTAAGACCTTTCCTTTTGGTCCTTTTCATACTGGCCTTGTGGTAGACATATGTGATATGTATTTGTCCACCTGTAGACACTTGTATATATGTATAATTCAAGCATTCATCATTCATTTTCTTTTCAGCCATTCTGTTCTGTCCTGTTCATGAGCTTGGTGTCGACATATAACTAATATGACAATGCCCACTAATGGGAGAAAAGTTTTGGAGAACAAAATCTTTTTCCAGCACTCCTGTACAACCTCAATAGAACTAAACCAAAAACACAATATTACTAAAAAATCATTGTAACCTATATAAAGGAAAAATTCTACTACCTAATGGCAAATGTAACTTTATAGACTTGTCTGATCAAAAACTCACTGATGATCAAATAGAATTTTTGAATATCAGCTCAAATTGCCACCTCCAACCTTAATATGACCCCATTCAAAAGAAAACAGAAATACTTTAACAACCTATCCAACAGCCAACAACAGAAAATTTAATTATGGAACACCCAAATCTGAGAGTTCTTCTAAAAGTGCAATGGTTTAAAAAAACATTCTCCACACAGCAAACAATATGCTCACAGACAAACTAAAATTAGCTGCAAAATACTTGAGATGAGACCAAAATGCAAATCAGATACCAAAACCAAACAAGTACAAAAATATCTGAAAAGTGTTTTTAAAGAGGATGGAAAGTGCAACAGTGAAATCTAAAGGAGCATTAGGATAGCCAAAGATTCATTTCAAAAGCTAAGCAGATGATTAAGAAATAGTAAAATATCATTAGAAATAAAGAAAGGAGTACTGAACTGTTATGTGACATCTGTCTTCCTATATGACAGTGAATGCTAGATAATCTCCACAAAGATAAGGAAGAGACTTTAAGCAAGAGATTTCCAGTTTTTACTAAAGTAATTTCAACAGAACACAATTACCATTTTAAGAAATGTGGTTCCACAGAAGGCTGCTGAAGATACCATGAACCAAATATGTGAGCAACAACAAGTTTTAGAGAAAATGAAAACGAAAAGGAAACTTATACTTAACATCACAAAGAGACAGTTGAAATTTCTACATAATGAAGAAAGGGGACTTGGAAAATTTGATACTCAATGGACACATTGAAAGCAAAAGGGACAGAGAAAATCTGTGCATAACACACTTAGTGAACTTGAGTAAATGGATGGTGAAAAAAGGGTTTTAGAGAAACAGTAAAAAGAAAATTTATTAAGAGCTACAAAAAAAAAAAATTGTCAGGTGTCTGAGGGGACACAACACATAAAAAAGTTAATTTTTTTATATATAAAAATATTTCCAAATATTAAGTGTAGAATTTTCCATATTCAACTGTTGTTGACTCTTTATATACTGTAATTAAAAATGCTCTCAAGTTTTACAACTATGAATAATAAGATCTAATCACTTAACATATTTTGCATTTAAATATCTATTTGCCCAACTTTAGTATACCAAGTTTTAATTATCTTTAAGACTTACATATACAAATTTCAATTGTAAAAAGTTCATATTTTTCATAAATCTTTTAAAAATTCTTATATTCTGAATAGCAGTCTAAATAAGATGGCCATAATGCTGCAATGATTTTTATTCAAGAAGTATCCCTTAGGATCTGCAATACAAAGAGTAAAAAACAGGTTCCAGAAATATATTAGTTTAAGACTGAAAAATTTTAAATTATATTTTAAAATTCAAATTTAGAATATATCAATTATAGAGTAAAAAATGTCAAAATATGATATAAAACTGTGAAATTTGATTTGAAAACATTGTGAATATAATTCAAACTAGAATATTTCTGAGCAAGTTAATCTTAAAAATATTTCCCAATTCTATAAGTCGTTATTTGAGGAAATTTGTTAAATATTTAATAAATAAGCAATCCATACAAGTCATATTTAGAAAATATTTTAGAGTTTAATAGTGGAATATAAAATGTCAGTTTCTAATAAAGTAATTTAATTTCAACAGAATACAATTACCTTTTTTTCTATCACACACCTTTCATCTAGTATGGTTTGTATTCTGAAAGAAAAATATATACAAAAAATGTAGCAATACTTTAAGACTTACATATACAAATATTAGTATCATCATTGAAGAAGAAAAGTTTTTTTAAGCTGCTTCAAATTAAGCTGCTTAATTGCATTGAACTGTGAAAGATAATTTTGTTAAAATTTGTTTTTTCTCATTGATTTCCTGATATAAGTATTTTCAAATGAATAACAACAAAAAATAGTGTTGAATGCATGCCAGAAAAGTGTGAAAAATAAAACATTAGTTAAAAACTGGGGATTCAAACATCCCTGAGATTTTACACAAATTATTTTTTGTGTAAAAACTCAACAATAAATTTTACAATTTGAAAGAAGATTCATAGTTTTAAAGAAAAAAATCAAAGTTCCATTTCAGGTTGATAACATTTTTAAATAACTAATTATAAAGAAAAATTGAGAAAAGAACCTTTTTGTCGAGATTAGAATTCTTTAACAAAAGACAGTACATCCCATGCACCTACTATAAATCTTTTTATTTACATTAGTCTGGTTGATTTAGACTAAATATAAGCTATACTTGAAAAATTGTTACTAGTTAGGAGCCCGAACTCTTGTGTAGCGTCTTGAGAGGCTGCTCTGATCAACAGTTGAATAATACCGGGGTTCTTGTAGTGCCATATCGCGCATGGATGGGCGTCCCTGCATGAACGTTCGGTGGGCAACCCCGAGGCCACATTATGTTGTAGGCCGCGCCAGTCTCCATCCTTCACAAGTTGCAAATGATTGACCGACTAATTCTATTCTAAGACCTCTCCTTAACTGAATCACTATGGAAAAAATCAAACATAATAGCAAAACTAAACCAGCTCATTTGAAAACACCCAAACCTGTCTGCATCTCTTTCACGAACATACACAGCATCCGCACCAACTTCCTCAGCGTAGATTCATTCCTCCATAATAACTCACCTGATATCTTAGCCCTATGTGAAACTAATCTTAACCCTTCTCTCCCCTCATCTGAGTTCTACGTTCCTGGCTACCTTCCCCTCTTCAGGAAGGACTCCAATGTTCATATGCATGGGTTTGGTGTCTATGTCAGCGAACACCTTCCCTTATCTAGGGTGTCATCTTTTGAATCCCCAGATCATTCTTTCATGTGCTTCCGCCTCTCACTTCTCAGGTCGATTAGCTATCTCTTCTTTCTCTACCGCTCTCCTTCCTCCCCTGACTGTTCATTACTTGACATCAATGCTGACAATATCGACAAAGCCATTTCTTCCCATTCCTCTGCCCATGTATTCGTGTTTGGTAACTTTAACACCCACCACACCAAATGGCTGAAGAACGCTGTCACTGACCCTGCTGGTGTCCACACCATGAACTTTTCAATCACCCAATCCCTTACGCAAGTAGTGGACTTCCCCACGCATTTCTCCGACAACCCTAACGGAAGGGACTCACTTCTAGACCTCTGCTTCACTTCCATCCCAGACTCTTGCACTACCAGACAACTCTGCCCTCTCAGAAACTCTGACCACACTGTAGTGTCCGTCAATATTTCACTCCACTCCCGCCCGACCCATGAAACACAGACAAGTAGAATATCCTACTGCTATCAAAGAGCAGACTGGGATTCGTTCCGAGACTTCCTCTGTGACATCCCTTGGAACAACGTCTTTAGTCTTCCCATCGAAGAATGTGCATCCGAGGTCTCCTCCTGGGTTAAGGCTGGCATCGATGTATTCATCCCTGCTAGGAAATTCCAGCTTAAATCTCATTCGTCTCCATGGCTCTCACCCGCTTGCTCGGCTGCCATTGCCCACTGGAATCATTTCTTCCGACTCTATCGTAACTACGCGCCGGACCAAAACAGACGCCTTTTCACTTCAGCTCGTAATAAGTGTAAAAGGATACTTAATGAAGCTAAGATGTTGTTTGCTGTCAGAATGAAGCAACGCATAGCATGCTCTAAATTCGGCGCTAAAGACTACTGGCGACTCTGTAAAAGAGTACTTAACAAGAGCAAGTCCACAATACCCCCACTAATCAACAAATTTGAGGTCCTCACCTCCCCAGCAGATAAGGCTGAATGTTTTGCCCGCAGATTCTCGAACAATTCGAGTCTGGACTCATCTGGAGTTTTACACCCGACTTCTCACCTAGAACCGAGGCACAACTGAATGATGTCCACATTACACCTTCACTTGTCTCTAAGATAATCTTAAAACTTGACCCTCACAAAGCGAGGGGTGGTGACGGAATCCCAACCATAGTCTTAAAGAAATGTGCCCCTGAAATCTCCTCTGTCCTTTCTAAGCTCTACAACCTCTGCCTATCTGCTTCCTGCTTTCCTGCCTGTTGGAAATCTTCTTCTGTAGTTCCTATATTTAAAAACACTGTAGAACCCTCTGACCCTGCAAATTACCACCCTATCAGCCTTCTTCCGATCTTTGGCAAAGTGTTCGAAGCCATTATCAACGCCGAGGTGGTTCAGCATCTCACAGCACACTGGCTCCTCTCGGACAAGCAATATGGTTTCCGCTTCACCAGGTCTACTGCTGATATGCTAACGACCATCACCGAGTACATATACCAGGCACTCGACAGGAATGGCGAAGCCCAAACCATTGCATTGGATATATCTAAAGCGTTCGACAGAGTTTGGCATGCTGGCCTTCTATGTAAACTGCGGAGCTATGGTATAACTGGACATTTGTTTCAACTAATCCAGTCATTCCTCTCTAACCGCACAATGAAGGTGGTATTAAACGGACATGCCTCCCAGAACTACCATACAAACATAGGTGTCCCCAAAGGCTCCATCTTAGGTCCTACACTCTTCCTGATATACATTAATGATCTCCCTGATTCCATAAGAGCCCAAATAGGTTTGCATGCCAATGACACCACAGTTTACTCTCGCCTCCTACAAAAATCTGGTGTAGGCGTCAAAGCTAACCTCGCAGCCGAGATTGGAAAAAACCTCCAATCCATATTGGACTGGGGTAAGAAATGGCTAGTAAATTTTAATGCTTCTAAAATGAAGCTACTCTCAATTAACCATCATCGACAATCTCACCTACCTCCCATTAGCATGGACCAGGCTTGCCTCCCAGAGAGTAAAACACTACGCCTCCTTGGTCTCACACTTTCAGCGGACCTCAAATGGAATGACTATATTGAATCCATTGCTAAATCCGCTGCTATGAAAGTCGGTTCTCTGTGTAGAGCCCGGAAGTTTTTTCCGTCTAAATCTATCCTGCACATATATAAATCTACCATCCGCCCATGCATTGAATACTGCTGCCACATCTGGTCGGGTGCCCCTGCTATTCTCCTCAGGCTTCTCGATAAGGTTCAGAGGAGGGTCTGTAATGTGATAGGTACCGACTTGGCAGACCGCCTACAGTCTCTCTCCCACCGGCGCGACGTGGCTTCCCTGTGTCTCTTCTATAAATACTTTCATGGCTTCTGCTCCGATGAACTTAGATCACTGGTGCACCCTAAATACGAATTTGAACGAGATACTAGATTAGCAACTAGATCCCACCCTTTTACAGTGAAACCGATAAAATGCATCCGTAACTTCTACTCCAACAGTTTCTTTCCTCGCACTTCCTGACTGTGGAATTCCCTTCCACACGATTGCTTCCCCGATGGCTACAATCTCCAGGAGTTTAAATATAAGGTCAATAGACACCTCCTAACACACTAACCTGCTCCTATTCTATCAAACACTCTTCCCATCTGCCCAACCCTCATCCTGGTATCCTTACTCATCTGTCACCTTCCTCCTGACATTCCCTATGCCTAACCACTCCTTCTCTTTACCTTCCTCTATGTAGCCCCATGTGCAATAGTGGCAGTGGAATGCCTAGCTTGGGGTGAGATGATTAAAAAAAAAAATGTTAATCATTGGAAGCAGAATTATATATCCTGCAAGAAAAAAATCTCCTCTCACATCCACTTTGGGGATTTTTTTTATGGCTCTTTTTCTGAGAACCACATTCTTTGTGAAAAACAGGTACTATAAGATGAAACATGGTTTTTAGCCACTTGAGTACTTTGCACTCATAAGTGGTTTTTATGCACAAGTCATTTTAAATGTGTCTTACAAGTTACTCAAACATTATGATGTCAATTTCTAATGTTTAGTAGTTAAGATTATGTTTTCCAATTGTGCAATATAATCTCTAACATCTTCATATTCTTGGAGACCAAATAGTATCAGCTAATAAACAACCAGGAGTAAATGGTATCAAATACAGAAATTTTGTTTAATGCCTGCACTTTAACTTTTCTTCTTGAATGCTTGCTGATGAAAATGTTTCATGTATTATTTATGTTTTAACACTTTCGCTCCTCGGGTCGAATACTGGTTATCACGGCACCATATATTTAACCCTTTTGTCCCACGGGAGTTATCCTGATCACAAGACCGTATATCTAGCACTTCTACTATACCAGCTTATTTCAGCCAACGTGCACCAGACCTTACTCTTCCACTCTGGCTCCTCAACCTTTGGTGTCTTCCTCTTTGGGTTGAGGTGTCTATTCAGTCTACGGGTTGGCTGTAGGTCCCTGAGCATCCACAGATCAGTCAACCAGCTCACTGGTTTAAATCTGCTTCCTGCCCACATTGTGATCATTAGATCCAGAAAGCAGACATGTTGTTCAATTACGATAGATTGAAGATGTAGACACGGCAGGGGGAGCTGGTGTTAAACATTTAGAATACAGCAAAAACAAATAGGAAGAAAAAAAGTAATGTCCGTAGAAAGTTGAACAAACAAATGTTCGATGTTTGCACTGTTAATGCCTTTTATATACAAGAAAAGAATAGAAAAAGAAAAAGGTTACAGAAAGTAAAAGTTTTTTAGCATAACAACTCACACACTTGAGTCTAGACAGAGAGAGTATGTATGGTTCACTTGTTGTTAAATCATCTCAGAAGACAGATATAACACTTTCCAACATTGTTCTCCAGACTCTTTTGATGGAGTCAATTCTTCTCAAATAAAATGCTGGAACCACATATCTTGCAAAGTACTGAACGAATGATGCAATTCCGACTGTTGTTGTGTTAGCGACAAACATTAAGTTTCATATACTTAGTGGTTTTTCAATGCAACTGCTGCAACGATAATATTTCTCAAAGTCCTTGTTTTTAACTAGTCCGCACTCTTACTTCAGTGAGGGGAGAATCTCTGTCTCACATACGACAGTGAGCTTTCACGGTCGTCGTCTGACTCTCCCAACTTCAGCACTACGATGTGCTTATATAGGAGGGTTCATAAGCCAGGCCATTCACGTGCTTAACACAAGTGATCACTAGTGTTTGTTGCTAAAGCCAAAAACCATGTGACCTCCAAAGGTCCTTTTGCTTACTAAGCGCTATTTCGATTTCACTTGCAAAAATTTATTTTTGTTCATTTCTACCATTCTCCGATGACCCAAATTAAATGGTACCCAACTTAGATTTCACCATTAGTAAACAAGATACATCTCAATGTTTAATCTACTCCAAAATCCTTTTTATCAAAAATTATTTCGTTTCGCTCCATTGTTATCTGATGACCCAAATATAACGGCCTAACTTTGGTTTAGATCAAATTTCTCTACCGGTAAACAATTACACTGGTTTATTTCAATGTTCAATTTAATATTGCCACACTGGAAGTAGAAATTTTGTTTAGAAAAATTCTTAATAGAAATTAAAAAGAAAGAAACAAATAACATAATGTTTTGAGCATTTCGGCCTTCTTCATGTGCTAGGAGTTTTGAAACTTTTCAATGTGTTTGACTCTCCCTCTGTCACATTTTGTATTGTTCAGGTTCTAAGAAGAATGCTTAAAGTTTAAAAAATCAGAATATTGATATTGCTCTTGTATTCCTAATTTCTGGGTTCTTGCAAGGATGCTACATCCTTGGATGCTATGAGATGCTTAGTAGCATATATGTACTTAATAGAAATGGAAAGCAATTCTTTTTGTTATCTATAAGTAATTCACATCCATGCACTTATAAGTTATAAATAAATATGTTTGCACAATATATCCTCAAGTAGGAAATTAGGTTCAGGCTTGTTTCAATGAGTTCTTCATAACAAAACTCCTTCCTGTAGTTTGCTTTTGTTGTTTTCTTTTCATATTTTTGAGGCTGTATTCATTAAAAAACTAAAGCCATCAATTAATAGAATCAGCTACGAATACTGTAGTAATGTTCTAAAATATTTATAAAAAGAACAGTTTTTTCATTGTTTAACACATGCATGACCATGACATTACAACATAAAAAATATTCCATTTTGGATAATTTTCACATTCTAATGAATACTAAGCAATTTGTCAACTGTTATATTTGAAGCAAAAAGAAAAATTTACAGTCATTTTTAGAAACACAGTTTTGCAGTTAATTTTTTGTTACCACAACTCACACCCCTGAAGATGATCTCACAAGGAGACTGAAAGTAATCGGAAATATTGAAAAATGAATAATAAAATCATCTGTCAAAGTTACAGCTCATTTCTTACATCTTTGCACGAAAGATTATCCATGATTTTATTAGAAATAAGTAGACACAATGGTTGCAATTTATTTAATCTGATTTATTTAATCTGATATATCTAAAATAAAATTTGCTACCTAAACACACAAATATATATATTGCAAGCATAGAAATAAATATTTACTTAAATATTTAGACCCTGACTAACCTTACCCTCTTTTCACTTTTTATTATTTATATTCATTTTTTTTCATTACTATTTTATATATATATATTTTTTCTTCTCCCTTTTTTCAATGCATTTGTCAACAGAAAATAAAAAGTTTAATAATCAAAAGTTACCCCACTTATAACATTTGTTAAATATAGCCACCAAAATATCTAATACTTTTTTTTTATTTCCTACAATTTTACTTTCATTTTATCATTTTGGTATAAACCAAATTAAAATTGAACATTTAATAAATGAAAACATTGATATCCAATATTTATAATGACCTTAAATAATGAAAGAACCAAAAAAACAATATACAAATTTAAAAACAGTTCAATTAGATTAGATACCTCCACTCATTTTCGATACCTAACTTTTAAATTGAAGTTTTAAAAATTATATTAATTTCTGTTTGAAATAAACCAGAGTATTTGAAATCTAAAATTTTGAGATTTTTAAAAAATTTTCAATTTTTCAGCCATTTTTGAGTGATCAACACATTTGCAAACAAAAGTTAATTATCAGTTTAAAAAAAATCCTGCAAATTTAAAGTTAAATTAATATGATTTACACAAGTATGACTTATTTATAGCATGAAATTTAAAAATATATTTCTTAATCATGGAGCATTGATCTTTCTAACCTTTGAAGTAAGTGACTGATGCATAATGAAAGCCAGATGTTGAGCTAAGCTAATGATAGCTGTCTAGAAGGGGAGGAAGCTGTAAAATACATGACCTTTTAATGTCATGAAAAATACCAGAAAATACCAAACTTCAAATAGACACACACACACACACACACACACACACACACACACACACACAAAAATTAAAATCATTTTAAAAATCTATTGGCTCAATGATTTGTTTTAAACCTTTCAATTTTTGATTAGTAAATATAGTCTTCACTTGATAAATTAATAATCTAGTTTCAACAAGATTTTGTAGAATTTTAAAAACATTTTGAAATTATGAAAAATATAATTAAACAAGGAAAAATAAAGACACTTCTTATAAAAATTTGGTGCTAATATAGCAGCAGAAAATGCGAGACAGATATAAATATCCATGTTATGGCCATGTGAGGGAAGAGGCATGGTAGACCTTCACGCTGCACCTGAGTAGATGATATAATAGCTACTATAGTAGCACCAAAAATTTGTCATTCCTCAAAAAAAAAAAAATGTTCTTCTTCGTAATAACCTTTATATCTTTAAAAGCAATTTAAAATTATATAAAAATAGTTTTATTGAGTTTTTATTTTACTATTCAGAGTAGATTTTCAGAAAAAAGTCAAAATGTTTGAAAAAAAATAATAGATGATTTACATTACCCAATTTTTCAATACAAAATTTAATTTCTTAAAATTTCATGAATTTATGTGGAAAGGGGTGGAAACAAATGTGAAAAAAATAATTATAATATATATCAGATTAAATAAATTGCAAACATGTTTGCTTATTTTTAATAAAATCCGTTCATACTCACGGATAATCTTTCGTGTATATTACAATCAAAAGATGTTAGAAATAAGCTGTAACATAGACAGATGTTAATTTCATTCATTTTTCAAGTTACCCAAGTACTTTCAACAACCTCTTTCCGAGATCATCTTCAGGGATGTGAGTTATGGTAACAAATGTAACCAGAAAACTGTGTTGCTAAAAATTACTGTACATTTTTTCTGCTTTAACATGTGCATGACATTACGACATATAAAAAAATTTCATTTTGGATAATTTTCACGTTCTAATGAACACTAGCAATTTGTCAACTGTTATATTTGAAGCAGAAAAATGCCATCTATCTGTCTTAATGATTATTGATATGGCCAAAGTGACTCATGGACATGTACTTGAAGATATACTTTTTGTAAGTCAAGAATGGCCATATTCACTCCTGTTAGCACTACACTCACAGTTTGACCATACAAATGTCTGTATTTTACATTAACATATCAACATCTTCATTGAGCTCATGATGGACCATAAGTGAGCACACCTTTCTTTTGCTGTACTGCCCAACAGCCATTAATGGCACTAAGCCCTTGGATGGCTCGTTTCTTTACAGAAAAACATCAATGATCCATGTCTGGAGTTCTTGTTCATAAACATCTCTAACATTCTTGGAAATGGAGTACTACAACACCCTGTAATTGTAATTGGGCTGGCACCACACCTGCTGTCCAGATCCTTTCCAGAATTTCACAGAAAAGTCAGGTTGGTCAATATACATGCTGATGTTTCTTTGCTGCAGAACCATGTGGCTCCAGTCTGCATAATATTGATATAGAATATCATATAGACTGCAGTTATAGTATCAATTCCAGCAAGTACATCCAACCCTAGTGGTTTGTCACACACTATGAGGATTTCAACTTCAGCTGAGTTGCCACTGTCTGTGCAGATATTAACAGTCCTGACATTACAAAGTGCCTGCATTATGCCTCCAATTATCTCCACATCCTTCCTGTTCCATGACTGGTATCATTTTGTAATAGCAATCAACCGGAGTCAATAAGAGATGAACATCATTCCCTATTGACCAATACATTAACTACAGGTAGTGCAATATTTACATCTGGGTAGAGAATGAGAATGGTACTGATGATTGTTCTCTCGATCTAATTCTCAAACATTTTTGTGATATATGGCCTAGTTTGTTACAATGATAGCTATGTATGGCTTTGTGGCCATTTCTAGTTCCTACTTTGTCCAGCTCATTAACTCAATATCAAGCCAAGTGTTTAGCACCACCACATCTGTGACAGATGATATCACTCTGCCAACCATTGGCATAAGTCAAATCTGTACCCTGTTTCTGACTGCTACAATTAATTCCGCCACTGGCACATCATGTTTCCGTATGACTGGCTCACTAACAGTTGGTTGACATGTACTGTATACATTTCAGAGGAAGTGTAAAATAGCCACCTGACATGCTCAGGCAATCCTGCTAGAAATGCACATGCAAGTCAGATAACCCACTATACAAGGTTGACAACCAGCAGAAGCTGTCAAGTAAATAGCCACAGATTCGTTTGAATTCATGCACCTGACTATGAAATGGTCATATTCTATGAATGGATCTGTGGCAGAGGCAACATACAGCCTTCATCTTTTCTTTCTTCTTGCTGAGTTACTTTAACATAGTGTGTTGGGCTGAGAGAAATGCCTAACCAATTGCTCTCCCAAGAACTACAGAGTAACAAGTAAAGAAGGGATATTCATGGTAGGAAACAAAACAATACTGCCTCAGAAATCACAACACAGTAGGTGGCATACAACTTTAGCAACAAAATATCCAAAAGAATGACTTCACAAGATATTAAGTCTTGCCAACTGCTCACAACTGGTTTTCCTGTTGCTTTTATTGGCATGAAATGGCTGACATGTCCCAGAGAAAGACATGTATCTAAACATGCCAAGTTGCCAATGAAGAAAACCCAGATAACAAACATGTCCACATGTGAATCAGGGACTCTCTTGCATTTGTACTGATACCTGTTTACTAGATCCTTTTCTTAAGGATCAATTATTGGGTCTTTTTCTGGGATTAAATTAAAAATTTTATATTTTTTTAATTAAACTGGATACATTTTCTTAAAAATGATATTTTTCTTTTACATGTTATATAAGCAGTATAGCAGCTTCCACTTGACCAAATTTACTGCTGTTACAAACAGTATGGCTTCACCTTTACCAAGGTCTACTGCTGATATGCTAACAATCATCACTATATATATCAGGCTCTTGATAAGAACAGCAAAGCTTGAGCTGTTACTCTTGATATCCCAAAAGCATCTGACAGCGCTTGATATGCTGGTCTTCTGTGCAAGCTCCAGAGCTACAGTATTTCTGGACGATTGTTTAATTTAATCCAATTATTCCTATCAAATCAGGAAATAAAGCTTTTGAATAAACAAACTTTAAGAGCCTTTCATATGAACATGGGTGTCTCTTAAGGCTCTATTCTAGGTCCTATGCTTTTCCTAATCTTCATCAATAATCTTCCTGATGTAATCAGTTTTCAAGTAGGCATCTATGCAGATGACTCCACCATTTACTACAGTCTCAATAAGAAATCTATCAAGGATGATAAAGTGAACCCAACAGCTGCCTTTCAAAAGGACTTCCAATTTGTGATTAAATGGGGTAGGAAATGGCTCGTAAATTTTAGCGACTCCAAAATGAAGCTGCTCTCTTTTAAACACCACAGAGAAACTTTCTTGCCTACCATCAGAATTGATGACACTAATCTCCTAGCAACACACTTTACCTCCTTGGCCTGACTACATCTACTGCTAAGAAGTTTGGATCACTGTGTCGGGCCAGGAAGTTTTTCTCATCAGAATCCATTTTGTACATTTATAAATTTACCATTCATCTGTGCATCAAATACTGCTCCCATATCTGATTGAGTGCTCCTGCTATTCATCTTGAGGTTCTTGACAAAATCCAAAGGAGGATCTGTAATATAATCGATCCTGACTTAGCAGCTCACCTTCAGTCACTTTCTCACTGATGTAATGTGACTTCTATCTTTCTTTTCTACAAATATTTTCGTGGCAACTGCTCTGATGAGCTTTTTTACCTGGTTCCCTAGCCACATGTATTTACCCATGCAACTAGATTAGAACCTTTTTATTGTCAGAATAGTTAAATGTAACCTCCTCTTCTATTCTATAGTTTCCTTTCTCACACTTTCCGTTTGTGGAATTGTCTACTATTTGCTTGCTTCCCTGATAGCTACAATCTCCAAAAATTTAAATGCAATGTCAATTGTCATCTTCTATCTACTTGATTCTCATCTATCTCTTTTATTTGACACTCCTGTACCTTGTTTTTTCTCTCACTGTAACCACCTGTTCACCAATGGCAGTCCTGCCTTGCTTGGGGTGAAATTTTTTTTTTAATCATTTCACCCCAAGCAAGGCGATAACGCCACTGATGCACAGGGGGACGCGTAAGAGTAAAAAGATTGGAAAAGAGAAAGCCGGAAACTGCATCCTAAAAAGGAAACAAGGGATGAGCCTCTTCACCTGTTCAATAGACGTGGGTGGAGTGTGAACCGGGTGATAGTTTAGTCTATCTACTCCAATTGAAAAAAAAAAAATAAAATAAAGAAAAGAGTGAAAAGATTGGAAAAGAGAAAACAGGAAACAAGGGACGAGCCTCTTCACCTGTTCAATAGACGTAGGTGGAGTGTGAACCGGGCAATAGTTTAGTTTATAAAATAAAATAAAAAATGTTATGATAACCATTCATTTAGTGGGTAATGAAATCAATACCCTGAGAAGTAGTTTTCTTATAAGTGGAAGGCCAAAGACCTAAAATTTCTTGCAAAGTACAAAAAGGTTTCTGATATGATTCAAATATAATGAAGGAAATAGACATTACAATAACATAAGTTTTAATTTGACACAGTATTTATGCTTTGGTAGTAATCTGATTGAGGTTCTGGCACTTATTCTGGACTTGCTGATAACAAGTTGAGGTATAACCTATTTTGGTTTCAAACATCTTGTAAAAAATCATGAAATTTAAAAAAATAAAAAAAAACAAAGATGAATGCCTCTAAAATTATAGCAATTTTTGTAGTTTGAGTTTTGTTTAATGCCATATCAATCTCTGTGGGTTATTTAATGTCAAAAAGGTGGGTTTTAATTGTTTTTTATTGTAGTGAAAAAGTTTGATTTTTTTTTAGAAAACTCAAAATGTCTTCTGGTTATGTATTTTTGAAAAGGTCCTACAAATTGATTGCCTTTAAGTGAATATATCTAACTGTAAGGGGTACATTGCCCATTGTGCATATTGGAGTGTCTTAATTTTTGGAAAACAAATTTCTAAGTATTGTTGAAGTTAAAGATTACATAATTTCACAACAAGAATTCACATAATCTCAAAAAAGTAAATGATATTACAATGAAAACAGATTTTGATGAATTCCTTATCACAAAATTAGTAAAGTTTTAGGCATGTAACTTCAACAGATACATTGTTCAGTGTAACAGGGCACTGACCCTGTTCAAACATTTAATTGCATGAAATTGTAGGATGGTGATTTGGAGAGACTATTCATAGAATAATAATTCTTAAAATTCTTAGAGTATATTAAAAAACAAACATTACTTATTAAGGATTAATAGTTCAAGAAAAACTAGGTTCAAAATATTAAATATAATTGGAGATTTAGTTTCATTTACATTTTTATTATACAACAGATTTTTATATAAAAAAGTGACATAATAAAAATATTTATAAGTGTCATGAATTAATGTTAAGATAACATAAAATATGAAAATATGCATCAAATTGTATATTACTTCCAAATAAGAGGAGTTACAATGGAATTAGCCAAACTACAACTATATTTAATATTTTGAACCTAGTTTTACTTGAAGTATTAATCCATAATAAGTAATATTTTAGTATTTTAACATACATAATTACAATTTAGAAATATTCTTTTCTCGAATAAAATGTGAAAATGTTTAGGATTGAAAAGGAAAAGAAAAAGTAATGATCCCCATGGATTAATATTTATTTTTTAAATTAATTATTCCTACATAAAAAAATAAAATATTCTTTTCCAAAATAAAAGTCACTATTTTTTCCAGCAATTAGTAATTTTTCCCTCTCCTTCCTCTTTCAACAGTATTCTTTTCAGAATGCAAAGATGCAAAAATCTAAGCATTATTATCATGATGAGATACTGACTCCACACTACTAAGGTTACAAATTGCAGCGGAAATTGCTTTATTTTTTAAATTAGAGAAATTTAATGATGCCATTTTAAATGTGTTACAGTGAGAAACACACCCACAAAGAGTAATTAGATTAATCTATATATAAAAGGCAATCTGTGAGTGTGTGTGTTCCCTATGCATACCTACATTTTTTAAGCTATAAGCCAAGTCGACACATACATTTTGAATTTAAGTTCAGCAAATTTTCCCTTTCGCACTTTTTGGCCAATGTAGCCAATTGTTTACATTTGCTCCTTAAAACATCTAAGATGCTTGCTAAATTACGTCACAGAAATCAAATGACATGTGTCAAATGCGACTAAAATATATTTTTATTAAAAAAAAAGAAAAAAATGAGACTTTAGATTTAATTTTTATTCCGACATTTTAAAAATCCATTTGGTAAACAAAAAAATGTGAATATTTTTCCCCGTAATTTTGAAACAAAAGAAATATTTAAAAAAAAAAGTTTTTTTCAAACAAAAACAAAATATGTAAAAAAAAGTGGCATCTTCTGCTACTACTGAAATGTTCTGAGCTGCACGGGCAATGTCAAGCTATGATGCTAGTACAGCATAAACTGAAAAAACTGCTTATTCTCTTCCATTTTCAATGTTAAAATCAATAAAAATGTAACAATTTTGACAAACTTAAAAAAGAATGAATATTGCTAATCACAACAAAATCAAGTGATCAACTCTATAAACAGAATTAATTTTTTGCCAATTCAAGATTATATATTATTCCACAAAAGTATGTACCATCAACAAATTCTTTAATATTCCATAATCTTTTTAAATTACTAAGCATTTCCTATCAAATTATTAGTTGTGTATATGCCAAATATTACTATAAAGTAAAACCTCAATTTAACATCCCTTGATTTAAGGAATATTGGATCAAAGGACCTACTCATGAATCCCATGGACCATAGATTCACTTTATTTTTACTGAACAAAGTTAGATAAAAGCACTATTTCAGGCTTTGTTTGACTGTAAGTGTTTCATGGTTGAGCAGTCAAGACATGTCAGATCAATTGACAATTTCCCCTAAGAGACACAAATTCGAATCCTGCTGAAGGACACAGTTTCCTAGCAAGATTTCTCAATTATTCAGGCCAGTAGATGTAAATAAAATATATTATTTAATTATAAAACACAGTATCTTCTCATATATGAGTATCCATTAAAAATAATGTTTAAACAAATTTGTTTAAATAACAAACCCTATTTATGTGTGTAATAGTGAGACCATCTAACTATTTGGGGTTCTTTAGTGTGTAGCCAAAGTAAGAGGGTTTCAAAAGTCAGTGCTGACAACTGTTAGCATAGTCAATCAGTTAAGTGCCATACGTGATACACACTTGGGCAATCAGGTCTTAAAATAGACATGACTGACTGGGCAGAAAATTATCCCGCAGTAGATTGCCATTACTTTCTATGGTAGACTGGTTACTAGCCAAGGCTACAGTATCTGATCTGTTCTGTTATTTAACCCATAACTGGAGGGAAGAGACAGATCAATACCTTTCCAAAGGGTATTTGCACATAAGTGAATGCAAGGAATTCAATTGGAATTTGAACTTGGCTCCCTGATTTCTTGTTCCAAGCCAATATCCACTGCACCACAATGCACATCCACCCATCCAAAACTGATGGGATTATTTAAATATTAAAGATTTTTATAAGATTCAATTATGAATAAAAAGTAAATTAAAGTGCAACTTACAGCTACTGCATCACTTACAAAAATCTTTTCAATATAAGCAAGGAAAGGTATGTACATTTGTTTTATTTGATTTCATATAGTTTGGTTCTTTGTGTGCCATCTTGGATTCAATAAAATAATGACCATTAAATGTAGTGATCTACATAACCCACTTATTTACAAAATGAGGAATTTATTAGATTTAAAGGATATATTCTCCACCCAATTAGTTCTTTAAAACTGAGATTTTATTACATTGATATTTCAACATTACTTATAAGTTATCTTTATAATTACACTATCATGTTATAAGTCAACATTTCATATCTATAAATTCACAAATTCTGAATTTTACATTTCAATACACAAAGAGGCATAATGAATAGTTTATATATATATATATATATATATATATATAGATATATACTTAGCAATTTGCTGTTGTATATCAATTTTCCACTCGTTCCAAGTTTGTAATTTTTCAGCACACCTGAAAAATATTTAAGAGAAATTTCACCAATCAAATTAACTTGAATATATATCAGAAAACATTTATAAATTTACAGTCAAGTCAAAACTTTTGATGTAGTTAAAAATATGCCTTAAACAACAATTCTCAAACAACGGATCCCAGAAGAAACTAAAACAATGAAGACATAAAAAAACAGAACATATCACTTATTTTGCAAAAACACTATTTCAGAACAATGCATACCAAAATCAAAACCCAAATCTCCAAAATATGTAAAATATGCAAAAAAGCTTTTAAATTATAAGCCAATGAAATAATTGGTATATACAAGTTTATATGGTTAAGCTTTTTGAATGTGCCAAAGATTTATTTCAGTCAAATGAATACATACAATACCCAAATCTGACTCAAAGACCAAACATCAGTTTTTTTTTGTTTTGTTTTGTTTGCAAAAGTTTCTTTGTTTGAACAATAACTTTTATAAATATTAAGAGACAATAAATTATGCTGGCAGGAGCAATGTAGATGAAACAATAAACATCAATTTAGTTTTTATCCCCGTCCACTGAATTTATCACTATTTTCCCATTCCGCTAATTAATTTTAAATTATTTTCAGCAGTAACAGAGTAAATATTTCTTAGCATTAGGGAAAGCACTGAATTAAACAATGAATTCTGCATAACTTAGTTTTAGCACTTAAAAACCACATCCTAAACCGGGAACAAGGGATGAGCCTCTACACCTGTTCAATAGATGTGGGTGGAGTGTGAACCGGGCAATAGACTAAACTATCGCCCGGTACACACTCCACCCACATCTATTGAACAGGTGTAGAGGCTCATCCCTTGTTCTCTGTTTAAGATGTGGTTTCTGGTTTTCTCTTTTCCAATGTTTTACTCTTTTCCATTCTTTTACTCATTTTTTTTTTTTCCCAATTGGAGTAGATAGACTAAACTATCGTCCGGTTCACACTCCACCCACATCTATTGAAGAGGTGTAGAGGCTCATCCCTTGTTCCCTGTTTAGGATGTGGTTTCCGGTTTTCTCTTTTCTAATCTTCTTACTCATATGTAGCCCCCTGCGCATCAGTGGTGTTACTGCCTTGCTTGGGGTGATATGATTAAAAACAAAAAAAAATACTGGACATGGAGAATCAGGGAAAACAGCTGGCAGAATTAATACAAATTTGGCAGAAGAGACTTATCACATATAAATGGCACTACTAATAAAAAATCCATATGATTGTTACGAAGTACTAATTGTCAAGATTTGGGCCGATCAGATTATTAGTTTACAAATTAGTTATTTAAGTGAAGCTAATGTTGCAAATTTTCAAAACAATGTAAAAATCTGAATTTTGTATGTTGATAAAGCATTGCTTTCTGATGGGAAAAATACTGCTCAAGCAAAGCAATGGCTTGATAAGTGTTATTTGAACTCTGTTCAATTGGAAACAATGGTTAAGAGGTGGTGTGCTGACTTTAAACATGACTGTACAAACACAAATAATAGTGAACACTCAGGTTGTCCAAAATCGGCAGTTGTACTGGAAAACAAAAAATCCACAAACTCGTTTTGGCCAATTGTAAATTGAAGTTGTGTGAGATAGCAGAGGAGTTGAACATATCAGAAGACAGTGTATTCACCATTTTGCATGAACATTTGTCAATGAGAAAATTGTGTTCAAAGTGGATGTCGCATTTGCTCACACTTGATCAAAAACAACATGTCGATAATTCAGAGTTGTTTGCAGCTGTTTCAACGCAACAAAGAGTTTTTTGCATAAATATGTGACAATAGATGAAACATGGATCCACCACTTCACTTTGCAGTGAGCTGAGTGGACAGCAGCAGGTGAAAGAAGTCCAAAACAACCAAAACACAAGGTTTTGGCCTCTATACTTTGAGATGCACAAGGTATTTTGTTCATCAATTAAAGAAGAATCATCAATAGTGAATATTATATAGCATTATTGGTGTGCTTGAAAGAAGAAATCACAAAAAAAAATGGCCACAAATGAAGAAGAATAAAGTGATCTTTCACCAAGACAATGCACTGTGTCAAAAGTCAATCGCAATGATGGTAAAACTTTGAACTGCATCCGGATCCACCCTATTTTCCAGATCTGGCCCCCAGAGACTACTGGCTGTTTGCAGACTTCAAAAGAATGCTTCAGTAAAAGAGATTTGGAAGAAGTGATATTGGAAACTAAGGCATATTTTGAGGCCAAAGACAATGTGTTCTATAAAAAAGGCATTGAATTATTACAGAATCATTAGAATCAGTGTATCAGCCTAGAAGGAGACTATGTTGATGAATAAAGTCAAATTTTGCGAAAAAGTTATTGCTTTATTAGTTAGGACTGGTATTTATTGAGTGATGTTATAATTCATATTCATATGTCCAACACAAGGCAAAAGTGTGTCCCAACAGATTGCATATATCTTTACTGACTGGTGTCCACTAATCATTAATTATTAGCTTAATACAGGATAAAGTTTGTTGCTAAAATCAGCTTAAGTAATTTATACTTTTTAAAAAGAAATATTTATATTTTACCCTTTAAGTTACATTTGCTATTCAAGATACTGAAGTATATGGTTATTTTAATTTGTAATTATATATATATATATATATATATATATATATATACACACACACACACATACATACACAGGGTGATGCAAAAGTAGGTGAACAGTAAATAACATTTATTTTGAGATTACAGTTACAATTATATTTACTAATACAATTATTACATTGAAAATTAAATGTTATTGTATACAATCATGCAAATACAATGAACACCATTATAATAATATAAACAATGTACAAACCTATTTCACCTAGCGTTCACCCTGCTTTTGGACCACCCTATATATATATATATATATATATATATATATATATGTGTGTGTGCGCAAAAACACACATTTCTCTAGATTTTCAATATATACATCTCTGCTCTGTTTAGCAATCTAACATAAACAAAAACAATTTTTGAGGAATGAATTAAATTCAACATATTTTTTCTTTATTTGTTTAAACATTATTTTTAATGAATACTCATATTTGCGTAGATGCACTGTTTTTATTATTAAATAGTATATTTATTTTACATCTATCAGCCTGAATATTTGAGGAATCTCCTTAGAAAAATATGCTCCTCTCACAGGATTTGAACCTGTGTCCCCTAGGTAAAAAACATCATTAGATTTGACTGCTCAACTATGTAGGACCTCCTGATCAAAATATTTTTTTCTTTTCATAACTATGAGATTGATTATAAAATTTAATTTTTTTAAATTTGTTTTTTCTTTCTAAGGTATTTTGAAAAAATGTATTGAATTTTAATTTTACTGTCCTTGTCCCTAAAAAATGTAACTTTACATTACAAAATTAATTAAATACTCTATTTCAGGATATTATCAAAGATAATGTCATAATAAAATTCTGTAAATTTTCCAGCTGTTTTTTAAAATATACCACAAAATGTAAGAGACCACAATGTCATGTTGTTTTCCCTTATATTTCCCTAGTTCAGTAGAACTGTTTAAAACTGTGAAACTCACTAAAATGTCATTAAGAATGTTGTCACATACTGAATGTTATAACTTCCATAAACTTAACTTATTTTATCTCAAATACCACAAATTACTTCTATTTTATAAGATGCAAGGTGATTAACATGCAATTTAGAAGACTTTAAAGTGGCATTAATATGTGTTGATACAGATTTTAAGTTTCTACTTATTTCACCATCCCATTAAATTTTCAAAACCCTAAAATTTCTGAGTGGATCATAAATCCCAATATCCAGAGTTTCTAAATTTACACATTAGAATGTAAAAATTTAAAAAAAAGAAGGTAATTTCAGTAAAGCAATAAAGCTACAAAGTCACAAGGAGTTACAGACTGTGAAAGAATTAGAAAAAGGAAAAGAGCAAGAATAATAAAAAAGGAATCAAAAAGATCAAAGTTGGCTGGAAAGCAAGAAGCTGGAAGATAGTTCCACAAGGAAGAAGTTTTTGTTTTTTTTTTTAATCGTATCACCCCGAGCAAGACAGTATCACATTACTGATTCTTATTTGGAGCCTGTCAAAAACACTGAGATGAACGGCAGGGGCACCTGACCATATATGGCAGCAGTATTCCATGCACGGACGAATGGTTGATTTGTATATATGCAGGATGGATTCAGGCGGAAAAAACATCCTGGCCCGACACAGTGACCCAACCTTCTTAGCAGTGGATTTAGCTATGGACTCAATGTAGTGGTTCCATTTGAGATTGGAAGAGAGGGTAAGGCCAAGGAGGCGCAGTGTATTGCTCTCAGGGGGAATCGCTTGGTCAATGCTTATGGGAGGCAGGAGAGGTTGCCTGTGATGATTGACAGACACATTGAAATTGACAAGCCACTTCTTGCCCCAATTCACCACAGAGTGTAGATCCCGTTCAAGGCCAGCAGCGAGATTATGTTTGTCCGCCATGATGGGTTTCTTACTGATGTGGGAGTAAATTGTGGTGTCATCTGTGTAGATGCCTACTTGGCACTTGATCTCATCTGGGAGGTCATTGATGAAAATAAGGAAGAGAGTCGGGCCCAGGATAGAGCCCTGTGGGACACCAGCATTTGTGCTGTAGGATGAAGAGGCATGCCCATTCAAAACGACCTTCATTTTGCAGTTGTTTAAAAAAGATTGGATTAGATCAAGCAAGCGTCCGGTAATACCATAACCCCATAGCTTGCATAGAAGGCCAGAGTGCCAAACCCTTCAAAAGCCTTGGAGATGTCCAGAGCAACAGCACGAACCTCGCCTGACTCATCAAGGGACTGGAGCATGTACTCCATAACAGTTGTCAGCATGTCGGCTGTGGACCTGGCAAAGCGGAAGCCATACTGCCTGTGAGAGTAGAGTTTGTGGGCAGTAAGATGTTGAACTATTTCAGCATTAATTATGGCCTCGAACACTTCCCCGAAAATTGGTAGAAGTATGATAAAAGAAACTGTTAGCAAAGAACTTATGGTTACATCTAACCAATTCAGCTATAAAATGATGAGACCTTGTTGCTAAACTAGTACTGAACTTCATAAACTCTAGTTAACATACAACAAAGTTCATCAGAAAAATTACCATGAAAGTATTTATAAAAAAGGCACAGGGAAGCTACATTATGGAAGTGGGAAAGTGTCTGAAGCTAAGATGCTTGGTCAGGACAAATGGACCAATAACACTGCAGATTCTTTGGATTTTATCAAGAATCTTTAAGAGTACCAGATTATATATGTCAACAATATTCAATGCATAGATAAATGGTATATTTATAAATATGTAAGTGATTCTGGAGAGAAAACTTGTCTAGCAATAAATAGCACAACACAGTGGACCAACTTTCCCAGCAGCAGAAACTAGCAATTGATTCAATATAATCTTTCCACTTCATCATGTCAGCAAAGAACGTTAACCAGATAAGTCACTCTTGAAGAGGTTAACATCAGCTAAAAATCAAATAAAATTAACAAAAATTATCAAAACTATTGTTTGAGATTCATTAGGCTTTCCTTTTTTTTATTGTTCAACTTTTTCTTTTACTGTCCAACTTTGGTGATAGAGTTTGTAAAATGTTGCTGATTATCTTATACAATTATATTTTCTATGGTTTTATTCACTTAGTATAAATTGACTCAATTTTTGCAATATCATCTGAAGTATTCCTAATTTGTGGTGAGTAAAATGATTTTTTTGTGTATTGTTTTGTAGTTCTTGTACTTTGTGTTTATGAAATAAGTCTGTTTGTTAATTATTGTAAGGTGCTTCCTAATAATTGGTGTCATTGCTAATTAACTAATTACTGGATATGACTGATTGCTAAAAATGTTTTCAGTATTATTTAGTAGTAATTTAAGACCTCCCCTCCTCCATCATGGTCCTCACCTGCATGGCTGTAAGGTATCACCTTGGTACAACATCAGTTTTTGTTAAGTGTTTAAAATTAATATAAAATATTTAACAAAACACGATCATAAAATCATTTTCTATCTGCATAATTCCTTGTATAATTGATCTATTTTACTTTTTAAGCAATTTTTCAGTTTGTTCTTCAAGAAAAGCTAAAGTCTGGAATTAGTGTGTTCTTAAATTTACTAATTTATTCTGTACTCACCAGTTATTTATTCATACAGAATAGTGTAATAGATATGAAATTGAAAAAAACAATTAACCATGCAAAACACTTTTTAATGTAAATCAGTTTCATGTTTGTTGAAACAAAGAAAAGTTCAAATAAATATTTCAGTATCTTAATGTACAATGGCATCTAAGAACTTTCAATGAAAATAACAATAGAGCAGCAAAAGGTTTGCAGCATTTTGTTTGAGAAAAAAAAAGAATTGTATGATGGAAAATAGTTTATCACCCAGCAATACTCCATTTTCAGGCTGATCTGGCTTTTGTAAAGGAAGATGATAGTGTGAGATCAGGTACTTACTGGAGCAGTACAGGGAACCTGGGTTGAGGTTAAATTCCAATAAGTATTTAAGGTACAGGGTCTCTCTGAGGGAACATCTGTTCATTATGTTTGATGAGAATTCTGGGTCTGAATGGTGATGTTGAAATATTACTGGTTTGGTTTTCAAAGCATTGAATGTGACCAACTAGCTTTTCTTTAAGCAATCTGTTAATGCAAGGTGAGAGGAGAGATCAGGTCATCTAAAGTTTTGGAGGTGCACATCTATACCATTCTTTCATCAGCATAGATATTCACAAATGGCATATTCTTAGGTAGATAATTTCTGTAAAGTTGAAAGGGGGTTAACTCAAGAAGCAAACCTTGAAGGGACGTCAATGTTGACTGCTTGGGTCTCAGAGGACTGGACATTAACAA
This sequence comes from Ascarosepion bandense, assembly GCA_037127315.1. NCBI lineage: Eukaryota > Metazoa > Mollusca > Cephalopoda > Sepiida > Sepiidae > Ascarosepion > Ascarosepion bandense. The sequence goes on along the minus strand of JBBBDQ010001527.1, from coordinate 10,566,206 downwards.
CTACCTTAAGGATAGACTTTATAATTGAGAACACTTTTCCAGTAACTCCACAATTAGAGAATTTGTGCAGTAACACTTTTTCAATGGCCTTTGAAATAAAATATCTAATGCGGTCATTTTTGAGTTGTCTAGTACCTCAGTTTCTTTGATTAATGGCAGTTAAGATATATGCAGTGGATCAGGCTAATTCAAAATAGTACTCAAGAGAATGTTCCGATTAAGGTGATCAACAACCATCTTGTTGATTATAGCTTCAAAAAGTTTGCTAATGACCCTGAGGAGATGGATGGTTTTACAAAGGGGGATAAGAAATCACATACATTCTTGAAAAGTAGGCATGCACTTCACACCTTCCACTTTGGTAAATACACACACACACACACACACACACACACACACATATATATATATGAGTTGAATATATGGATCGTAATCTGACAAGATGAATAAAATAAATAAAGAATAAGTAGGAAAAAAGTGTCTTTAATCTAATGTTTCACTTTTAAAAAGCTTCTTCAGAGATTTATTAAAGTTGAATGATTTAAAAATCAATTTAAATGCTGGGATTTATAAAATTTATTGAATTTTATTTAATTGTGGGTGATTTAGTAGTAGATTTCTGCAAGTAGATTGGTGTTGTCACTCCACATGAAAATAACCTATTGCCTGAGTGATCTAATGGGGAGATACATAAAGTGAATAAAATCCACTTCTGAAAATGTGGCAGGTCCATTGAACCTGCCGAACCATTATATAAAGTGGACTAACCCACCTGCTGCATTAGGTACTCTCCTATAAATGAGGTAGATTAGCTGGCCTTACTTCAAGGAGACAAAAGGAGGCAGCCAGTTTTCTCTAAGTGGTTTTGATGTATTTTTTGTGACGAGTTCTCTATTTAGTTACAGCTCCCCTTTTTTTGTCTGGCAACTGGATGCTAGTTGTGTTTAATTATTTTTTCTTTCTCTTCTAGTTGTCCAGTTGCCAGCAAGAAACACAAGGAAAAGAAAAAGAACTATCAAGGATGGCAGAGGCCCCACAAACTTTCCTCTGTCGATTTTCCCTCACAGAGGATCCAAGGAACTTTCCACGTGTCCACAGTGTAATTACACTTATCTGGAACACCGGGTGAACCTAAAGGTGTGGGATCACTTGGCAGCAGCCAAGGAACATTTTCAAAGTTAACAATGGCAAGAACTCGCACCCCAGAATGAAGCAAAAAGGCGCAACTTTGCACAGGGAGGGTCCGGGTTTTACACCATCCCTCCTTATATAGGGTATTTAAACTAACATACCCTATGGATGTCAGTGGTAGAGTCCTGGATAGACAGATTATGTCTGATATTGGAACCGGAAATCTGGGACAATCCGTCAGGGTCTTGACTGCCAGAGATTTCTACCCGGTATGCGATTAGGGCTTCTTTTTCCTTTTCTTTTCAGGCTTAATCGATGTCAATCAAGATTGCCAGTCTGAATGTAAGGGGCTTGAGGGATCAGGGTAAGGCTGCCTACCTGCTTCGTGATCTCAATGTGGATGTCACCGTGATTGTTTTCAACGCTGATGCCTGTGTGCTGTCTAATGACTTTTTCATCTGTTCAGCATATGCGGAAAGAGACTTGCTTTGCTGGTCAAGCGTACCCTGGACACAAAGGTGGACCTTGTTCATGTTGGTACTGAGGTTGATTGTGGCTGATACTGCAGTGAAAACAGCTCGTTTTGGCTGGTTGCGGTTTACGACTGGGAGGAGCATGTCTTGTTTTTTCAGTGGTTGGAGCCCTTCCTGGTGGACTCAACACAACTAATCATAGTGGGGAACTGGAATGCTGTCCTGGACCCCAAGATAGACAGGAAGCAGACAGCTAGAGGGAAGGTGAGTGATTGTAGCTTGGTTGATCTGATTGATAGATACTGGGTCGATCACCTTGGACAGGAAGATGTGTATGTGGGCTCTTAATTGGCTGTCTACCCAGGTGGTTAGCTACCTGGATAGAATGTTAGTTAGACAAGCAGACATAGACCTTTTAGAATGTACCAGATTCCACTGGTTAGGCTACTCAGACCACAAACCCGTTTGTGCTCAGATGGCATTAGAAACTAGGCCTAGAATGGCTGGTTACTGGAAGTTCAACCAGTCCTTACTGGACAGGCGGGACTTTCAGCAGCAGCTAATTAATGTAGTGCAGTGGAAACTAGTGGGGTCAGTTATTGGGAATAAGTGGTGGGAGAGGCTTAAGGATAAGATTAGGTTCTTCACCACCGAATTTAGTCAACGGCTTGCACTAGATAAGACTAAAAGTTTGAAGGTTCTTAATAGTGTGCTCTGGGTGAAGGCTGAGTGGGATCCCCTAGAGATAACCTTAGCTAGGGAGGCCCTGGAGTGTTTGACTAGTGAGCACTACATGGGTCAGGTAATTAGGCATAAGCTAAGCAAGATGTCTTCCGAAACTGTGAACATGGGCACAGAATTGTGCAAGGAAGAGATTCATTGAAGCAGTGATTGATACATTCGAGAGGTTTTTTGGTTTCATGTACCTCCTCTTTTTTCATTACATATCATGTATAAATTTTTATATATTTTTGTACACATATATAAAGAAATTTTTTAAAATTTATATGGGGATTCTTTTTTAGGTTCCCTGAGCGTATGAGGTATGTTGGTATATGATGGACGATGAATGGGTTCTTATGGTGAATGGAAAATTGTAAGGAATGATTGGGTCATGATTCTGATTAGCTAGGTATAAGATGGTTATTGATGACCAACCTCCATTTCCCCCAATCCCCAACACAGGTTTAGTTTTTGTTTAACGATCCATTAACCATTATGGTCATTTAAGGGTTAGTTTTTGAATTTTGGGATTACATTTTTTTAATATAGTTCATTTGTTGTTCCACACATTAGAGCGCTTGTATGCATTAGATTGGTTGTACACATTTTATTTTAATTAAATTTTATTATATAGTCCTATTTTCTTTAAATATGCCATTAAATGATCTATCTTGGTGTGTTCAAATAGTTCTTTCATTGTTTTTGTATTATAGTACTTTTTTCCGTACAGATGAAAAGTCAGCGCAGTCCATCCTGAAGTGTCTTACAGTGTATGAGGCATGACAAACTGTGCACCATGGTGGTTCCTTTTTTTCAAGTAGGAATAGGTGAGTTATTTTAGTATGTCCAATAGGGAGTTGAGAAAGGATAACTTCCTCCCTTCATGATTCCCTGTAACCCTGTATCCATTCACCTAGAGTGGGTTTTATTGTTAGTAATTTATTTAGATTGCAGTTGTTCCAGTGGGTTTGCCATTTATTTTGGATATATGATTGTATTTTTACTTTTAAATCTGTGTATGGAACCTTATATGTTTGGTCAGTGGGCTCTTTATGTGCATTTTTGCCGACTGTGTCAGCCTTATCATTGCCTTGGATTCCCACATAACTTGGAATTCAACAAAGGATAATTTCTTTTGTATCTGACAATGATGTTAATTTTCACAATAGTTTTATGATCAGTGGGTTTTTTAATTTTTTTATTTTGTAGAATTGTCAGTACTGATAGAGAATCTGAAAAACATCAAGAACTTTTCCCTTTTGCTTTGGGAGATGATGTTAAGTGCCAAATCAATGGCTTTTGATTCACCACTAAAAATAGATGCTTCCTTTGGAAGATGTTTTTGAATGACTTGATTCTCATAAATAACTGCACATACTGTTGTGTAATCCTTACATCCATTTGTAAATATGATGTTATATTTTGGATAATAGTTCAGAATTTTATTTAGAGCTTCCTTAAAGATGTGTGGGTGTGTGGTGCTTTTGATGAGGTTATTTAGTTTGAGTTCCACTTTTGTTTTTTTATTTCACAAGATGTAATAGTTGGTTTGATGGTGTCATGTATGTTTTTGAGAGGAATGTTAGCTTCTTCAATTATGCTTTCCATTTGAAGTCCAAAAGATCTTATTGCATTTGGTTTTCTTTGAAATAATTCTTTCTACATTGGTTTAAATATGATATTGTGAGATGGGTTTAATGGACATGATTTTAGTTTCATATAGAATTGTAGTGCCAATTTCTGCCTTCGTAGAGATAAAGGAGGTTCATTTGCTTCTACATACAAACTTTCCTTTGGAGATGTTGGAAAGGCACCCAGTGCCAGTTACAGTCCTTGATGGTGTATTGTTTCTATTATTTTTTTATATGATTTTTGGGTTGATCCATAAATAAAGCAATCATAGTCTAATTTGGAGCGAACTAATGTTCTATATATTTTAATAATGTACTTTTATCTGTGCCCCAATCAGTGTGTGCCGCCACTCTCATTAATTGAATGGCTTTATTGCATTTTACTTTTAGTTGCTTTATATGGGGAATAAATGTTAATTTGGAATCAAAAAGAAGCCCAAGGAATTTATGTTGCTGTACTACAGGAATTTCTCTGCCATCCAATTTTAAAACTGGGTCACAGTGCATTTTTCGTATTTGGCAAAAATGCATGCATTTAGTTTTGGTCAGAGTTATTTTAAAATCCATTCTCAACTGTCCACTGACTTATTTTATCCATCACTGTTGTATTGTTGCTTGATTATGTTCATGTTTTTTGGATGAATAATAGACTAAGAAGTCATCCACATATAAGGATCCTTCAATGCCAGATTTGAGGGATTTTCCAATATCATTAATTTTTATACTAAACCGTGTTATGGATAATATGCTTCCTTGTGGGACACTCATCTCCTGGATCTTCATGTCCGAGAGTGTGTTACCTATCCATGTTCTGAAATTCCTGTCTGTTAGGAAGTTGTTTATGAAGTGGGGTAATCTTCCTTTCAATCCAAGTGATTTTAGATCTTTCATTATGCCATATTTCCAAGTTGTATTGTACACCTTTTCAAGGTCAAAGAAAATGGCAGTTAGATGGTCCTTTTTGATGAAGGCATCTCAGATGAAGGTTTCCAACTGGATGAGTTGGTCGATTGCACTCCTGTTTTTCCGGAACCCAGATTGAATATTTGTAATTAATTTGTTTTTTCCAGGTACCATGTTAGTCTATCATTTATCATTCTTTCCAGGATTTTACAGGTGCAACTTGGCCGGGCGATAGGTCTGTAGTTTGTTGGGTTTGAGCAGTTTTGATTTTTGGCTATGGGAACGATGATAGCCTGTTTCCATAGTTTAGGATGTTGCCTGTTGTTCATACATCATTATAGATGGATAGTAGATACTCCCTTGATATTTTGGGGAGGTTCCTTAGCAGTTTGTAATGTATTTCATCCGGGTCTATGGCTGTGTTATGGGCCTTCGATATGGATTCTTGAAATTCTTTCATTGTGAAGAACTGATTATAATCCTGGGAAATATTTGTTTGGAAATCAATTTGGTTTTTTTCTTCTCTTTCTTTGATCTTCTGAAATTCGTAATGAGTGTTTCTGGAGGATGAGTTTACTTCAAAAATCTCTGCCAAAAGGTTTGCTATTTCTTTTTTGTTTGTAGCTTTTTGGTTATTTTGTATGAGATACTTTAATGGGGTATTATTTTTGCCAGATATTTTCTTTATTATTTCCCATATAGTTTTGCTTTTTGTGTGGATATTTATTTTGGATATGTATTGCCTCCAAGTTCTTTTTTTGGCTTCTTTAAATATTCGGCAGGCTTTAGCTTTGCAGTTCTTGAATGTGTTTAGGTTTTCTTTTGTAGGTTGTTTTTTAAATGTTTTTAGAGCTGCTCGTCATATCTTTACAGCCTTTCTGCATTCAGTATCAAACCAATGCTTACTTTTCTTTTCGGAAGGTGACATTTTGGGTATATTTTCGTTTGCTATTGTAAGTAATGTTTCAGTAAAAAATATAGTGGGGTCATTTTTTGGTTGTTTAACTTACAGATTAAATTGCTCTGGCATAGCTGTTGGAATTTTTTCCAGTTAGCTTTTTTAAAAATTCCAACGTAATGGTTGTACTTACAGTTGGAATGTATGATTCTCCAATATTATAGGGAAGTGGTCACTTCCGCAGTTATCTTCATAAACTTTCCAGTCATAATCAGGGAGTATGATAGGTTCACAAATTGTGAAATCTATAGCAGTGTGAGTACCTGTTCCTGGATGAAGATAGGTGTGTTGTTTCTTGTTAAATAGGCACAACTGTTTTTCTTCAATTATAGATTTTATGATTTTGCCTCTTCAGTTTGTTTCTCTACTCCCCCATATCTCATTATGACTATTAAAGTCTCCCATCAGAATGAATGGGTTTGGAAGTTGCTTGATAAGATGCTTTAGTTCTTCCACTTTTATCATATCATTAGGAAGTATGTAGAGAGAGCATAGAGTTATTTTCTTGTGAAGTTACTGATACTGCTATTGCTTGCATGTTTGTTTGTAACTTTATTTCTTAGTGTGCTATTTTGTTATTAATGATTATAGTTGCACCACCTGAGGATTTATCAGCCTGTTTGTTTATGTAGTTATATAAGGTGTAATTTTTAATGTTTATTGTGTCATTTTCTTTTAGGAATGTTTCCTGTAAGCAAAAACCATCAGGGAGTTGATTTGAAATGAGGAGAATTAGTTCATCCAAGTTAGCTTTTATACCTCTTATGTTCCATTGCATTATTTTGTTTGCCGTATTTTTAGATTTTTGGTGATTTGTTCTTCAATGCCCATTGTTTCATTTGAGTTTTCTGTCTCCTGTTTATTGTCTTAGATTTGTTTCGAGTTGGGGTTTTTGCTCTTGATATTAAGCAATTTTTGTATTGATCTTTTTTGGGAGGTTTTTTGTTCATTAGGTGTCATAGTTTTTGTCATCTGTATCCATTGTTTCTAGAGATTTAAATCTGTTTTCAGTTGAATTTCTTATTTTTGAAGCAGTGTGATCTATCGTGGTTTTTAGTTTTGGTTTGTCCGGAGGATTTTTTTCTTCTTTTTCTTCATGTGCTGAATTTGAAGTTTTTCCAGTTGGTTTTTGTGTAGTTATTGTTTCTGAAAAGTTTACATTTAGGGGTTGTGTTTAGGGTTTTGAAGTAGCTGAGTTTTTATTTTCGAATGTTTGTGGGTTTCAGGTTTTGTTTCATTTTTTTAATTCTTTCATCAGTTCTCTCATCTCTTTGAGTAGTTTTGTGATATCTTCCATTTTAATGTTATTTTTGCAATTTTGTTTATTATTTTCGAGGATATTTTTTGCTATTTCTGCATATTTTGCAGTTTTTGCCATTTGTCTTGCATTCTGGTAGATTACATTTTTTGTATATTTGAAACAACTTATTTCTTTTTCTTTCTTCAATGTTTCCCAGTTTCTGAAATTGTTGTGATGGTTTCCCTGGCTATTGATACGCTTATACTTTTTTATGGCAGTCTATATGCAGGTTTGGTTCTCCACATCTCCCACATACTATTAAACGTGTACAGCATTTCTGGTGGTGTCCATATCTTTGGCATTTATAACATTTCAAGGATTTCAGGATGTGCTGTTCTATTTTTTCTATATTATATCCGATTTTTAGTTCCTTTGGTGTGGTGGGTGTATTGAAGTTCATGATGTAGGTTTTTGTTTCTTTTATTTTTCCTTCAATTTTAATTGTGATTCTCTTTACTTCTGTTACTCGCTGACTTTTCAATTCATTTTTTATTTCTTCTATTGAGCATAGAGTTAATTCTCTACTTAGTATCACACCTTTAGAAAAATTTAACCTTTCATGTGGGTAGGCTTTAACCATCAGGCTATGAAACTGGTTCATTTTTAGTAGGGAATTTGCATATTTTTGGTTTTCTATTTCAACAAGCAATGTTCCATTTCTCTGATTTTAACCATTTTGGCAGTGATGTTTTGGGTTATTACCTTTTGAATAAGAAAAGGCAACAGTGTACTTAGGGGAATTTTATCAACTGATTCCAATACAATAAATCGGGGAAATGCTTCTTTATTATAGTTCTCATCCTCAGAGTCTAAATCCTTATGTAGTCTCTTGGAGTTTTTTTCTGGTAGCCATTTATTGTTTTTATTTTCTTCATTATCTGTGCTTCTCACACACCTCAGAATCCAGTGTTGGGTAGCAGCCAGGGGGAAAACCCATTCGCCCTGGCACTACAGGGCTACATGGATAGCACCCGTTTCACTGTCCAAGTTCAGAGGCACTCCAGGTGGTATACAGCCATGTCATGATCTTTTCTTTCCACACCGATTGACCCTAAGCCACCACTTTCAATCACATTTTTGGGGTAAGGTGTTAGTATAGTTATTGTAGGGTTTGGGATTGGGAAAGTGAATTGTTAGTTGTAGTTGTGTTGAGGTGGGTTAGATGTGATGGGGCATGACATGACTAGCCGATTGATTGGATCAGGTCTCTCTGACCTCCCATCAAGTAAGGTCCAAAGTGGTGTGTTGCAGAGTTATGGCCACTTAATTCTTCGGTCATGACTTGCTCAACCACAAGGATTCCATCCCCAGGCATTACGAGTCACCACCCACGGCCAACAGGCAGCTATATTGAGGGACTTTTACTCTCTGCAAGGGAGAAATTGGTGTATAACTGACATATTATTCAGTTACCTGTTTCACTCTCACAATAATTAAATTTTAAAATTAATTTAAAAGAAAGTTTTATATTGTTTTAATTTGCATCCTTCAGAAAAAAATTCTATAAAATATTAGATAATTGATGAAAATATGTTAAATTTTTCATTTCACTACGTAGTTAAAGACCAAAAATGTAATGTTTACTTAGGTTATATAAATTTGTCACTTTTGATCACTCATACTTAGCTTTTTTTGACCAGCTGCCACTATTCAAATTAGCACCTCAGAAATATAGGTCCACTATGATTAAGAAATGCTTTTATACTACATTTCAGGCAGTAAGCAAGTAATATTTGTTTCAAATTAGATTTGAAATTAGCAAATTTAAAGTTACATTTACTTTAAATTTGCTAATTTTCCTAAAATAATGCAAGTGATTTATATTTTATTTTTGCAAAATTTTTAGTTGTGAATTAACTTCTATTCACAAATACAGATCTAAAATGGTTAAAAAATTGAAATTTTTTTATCTCAAAATTTAGATTCCAATCAATAATTAATTTGAAATATACCAGTAAATATAAATAATAAATTTTATCTTTTAACTTTCACTTAAAGCTAAATTAAAAGCTTCAAGAAAGCTTTTTTATTTATTAAAATTTATTTAAAACATAGGTATTGAAAATGAGTAGAGGTACCTAATTAAAAATTATACAAAAAAAGCATTCACCTGTCACAGCCTCCTGCTCCTGCTGGTTATAATTTTTAACAAACAGGCAACCTTGACCTTGTATGCAAAAATTAGCAACCAGATGTTGCTAACTGCTGATCTGTTATTATCAGCGTAATTCTCGCAGCCTGGGAAATAGGATCAAAATGTAAAAAAAGTCACCTCAAGGCATATGCTTCATTTGTGATCCTGCTATCTGCAATTAATTCTTGTCTTAGTTAGCAGCCAGTCCTGCTTTATGTTTGACTCTGTTTCGGGAGAGGAACAATCGAGTTCACAGTCGATCTGGCAAAGGTGACGATGACTGTTCAAGTCCGATTGCCATAGCTTGTAAGTGATCCTGTTTAATCCTGCAAAGGAAGCAAAACCCGAGCCAACTTATGGCTGCTGCACACATGTGCTAACTTGCCCACCTACCTACATATGTACACATGCTAGGCCAGTTCCGAACATGTCCACTTTGCACTATGCTCCATTGCAGCCAAGACTCAATGTTCCAGCCTGTGTAAATCTTGACAGATGCTGACAACCGTCCCACTTGCACCATTCCTGCCGACTGATAACAACATCCCAGCCTGTGTTGATCCTGCTAACCATTGCCAATGTTCCAGTCTTTTCCGATTTTTACTAGTTTGTTCATTGATAAAATTGACATTGAAACTCAACATCTTTGCCTCTGTCTCCTCACTGTCTTTGCTGTCTTCACAAATGTAAAACGTTTGCAAAGTCGATATGCACACCTTATATATCAGCTCCGCAACACAACTGTCATTTTTTTAAAATTCTGCTTTAAAATAGGACTGCAATAAACATGTAAATAGCTTATCTGTTCATTTTAAAGCTTCTTTTCTTACTAATTTTAACTTTTGTTTCAAATCAGGTTAATTATACCTCAAATAAGGTTTCAAAAAAGCATTTTTATAAAGAAAATTACATTGCAATGAAAGAAGGCTAAATAGAGGCTAAATAAATCAGCTATTTAAGAATAAAAAATTTTTTTAAAAATCGATTCCAATCAATATAATTTCTATTTGAAAAATACACTCTAGTGTTTTGCTTAATTATTAAGCAAAAAACTAGCGTGTATTTTTTTAAACATTAATGTAAGCAAATTTAATATAGCTTTCAATTAAAAATAAAATGCAAGCTTTAAAATGCTTTTCATTTATAAAATTTCATTTTAAAACTTCAATATCGCAAATTATAGAGAAGAGCGGAGATACCTACTTTAAACAAAGAGTAAGCTTCTGTTTTAAAATTAAAACGTCGTTATTTATGTGCCAACGAAAATCGTTGCGTCAACTAAAAAATCAATTTTAATAAGACTAAAAGTTATTCCCCTTTGCACTAAAGCCTTTAAAATATAATTTTAGGTTTTAGTATTTATGAAGATTACAAAGTTTTTTAATGGTTCTTTATCAAGCAGAAAAAGAAAACTTAGAGCCACTATCATCCTAAGCGAATGACAGCCAAATAATTAAATTGTCAGCTTATTTGACACGAAAAAATTTAATCAAAACAACAAAATGACTGAATAAAATTAAAACTTTAAAAAGTGAATTATTTCTTAAACATTAATAAAATTAATTATCATGTTCAAATAACAAAATGATCTCCCTTATGAAATTTAAATTTTTTTGTTTTAAAGTTATAGTAGTAACCGGAAATTAGTTACTGTTTTTTTTTTATAATCATATAGCCCCAAGCAAGGCATTTTACTGCTGCTGTTTTGCAGGTGGTTACATAGGAGGAAAGTTATGAGAAAGAGTGACAGGTTATAGGAGGAGTTAGGAAGTGGGTAAGAGAAGGATGAGAATACTGGTGAGAGTGGAGAGGACGGAGAAAGGAGCATGAGAGATAGGATGCAGATTAGTGATGTGCGAGAAAAAAGCTGATGGAGTAAAATTTATTGGTTTCACAGTAAAAGGGTAAGGCCTAGTTGCTAATTTTGTGGCTTAGCCGCTTGAATAAATTTATATATAGGGGGCACCAGTGAGTTAAGTTCATCGGAGCAGAAGCTGTAAAAGTATTTGTAGAAGAGATACAAGGAAGCCACATTGTGCCGGCGAGAAAGTGACTGTATCCGAGCTGCCAAGTCGGGATCAAAATCCAACGGAGAATCTGTAAATGTGATACATTTACAGATTCTCCGTTGGATTTTGTCAAGGATAGCAGGAGCATCCGACCAAATATGGCAGCAGTATTCAATGCACAGGCAGATTTATATATGTGCAGGATTGTTTCAGGCAGAAAAAAAAACTTCCTGGCCCTACACAGAGAACCAACTTTCTTAACAGCGGATTTAGCCATATAGTCATTCCACCTGAGGTCTGTTGTGAGAGTTAAGCCGAGGAGGCGTAGTGTTTTGCTTTCAGGGAGACTAGCCTGATCCATGCTAATGGGGGGGTAGGAGCAATTGTCTGTGATGGTTAATAGATTCGTTTATTATAATAATAGCTTCGTTTTGAAAGCATTAAAATTCACGAGCCATTCCTTACCCCAGTCCGCCACGGATCGGAAGTCCTTTTCAAGCTCGGTAGCGAGGTTTGCTTTGTCAGCCTCAACAGATTTTTGATCGATAAGAGAGTAGTAAACTTAGTGTCGTCAGCGTATCTGCCTACTTGGGATCTTATCACATCTGGGAGATCCTTAAGACATGCACAAACGGCAGTCGACCCGAAACTTTTTCATTTGAATGATGAATAAGAAGTACACTGAAAAATAGTGTCTGAAATTTAATATTATTTGATTTTCAAGTATTTTTCCATAAATAAAAAAAATAGAAAGTGAAAAATACACGGAGATATTTTATGGGCTTATGAGAGAAGCAAATATGATATCTTATAAATTAAGAAATAATAGGAAGTAGGAAGAATATTCGAGTTTATTTTTATTACATTTCGGACGTTTTATTTAGTGATATTTCTGAATTATGCTCTAGTCTCCTACTTTTCATATGCAATGGACGACTCAGAAAAGCTGAGTAAAGAATTATAAGGGAGATAATTAAGTTTATTCTACAAAAATTGTTTAGAGACAAACTCAACAAATACAACCCAGATAGGTGATATGTCTGTTGACAATACCCACAGACTGAAGATTAAGTAGATAATTTAATTAAATCTTTCCAACAATCTACAGAAATTATACATCCAAAAGAACTTTCTACGTTTATTTCTGTCATAGAAACGGCTATGGATTTTTAATTTAAAAACTTTTTTAAATGACAAAAAGGAAAAACAATGCCAAAATAAAAATCAGACTGTTTCTAAAAACATAACTAAAGATGCCCATAACTGAGAAAATATCTTTAAAAGAATCGTTTTAAAGACTTTTTCTCTGTGAAAAAAAAATCATATCAATTCTTTCAAAATTGACCGAATAGAATGATTAGTCAGTACTAACCCATATGTGTGCCGACCACTGGAATGTGTGTACAAACCCCTATTTAGACAAGATGAACAGTAGAAAGGTCTACGGGTGCCAGAGCACAAAGGACACCTCTCTACTGCTACACTGACAGGTCCAGAACCAGGAATATCAAATGATAAAAAGGAAGATGTCAACCGAACTTGACTATCATGAGTGACTGTGCCAGATACACCTATAAAATTGCTACTGCTCGGGGACGATGATGAACAGGTAGTCGCCATTATACGTTCATATACTAGCGGAAACAACTACTACATGTGCATTGTGGGTAATATTTCTTCCGGCTTCTTTCTCCTTCTACCTCTCTTGATTTTGTGGCATATATTGTGGAGTAAATGTTTTTCTGTAGAAATAATTATTTTTTTAAGGGGGGGTACCTAAAAGTTGTAGCTGAAAAGGATAATTCTTGCAAACAACATTATTCTGCAAATCTTTTATAAACAAAACAATCAAATCTTCAAAATAATCTATTCTATTGACTATGGTTTTTAAAAATTTGAGCGTTTTTTTAATGTTATTGTTATTTTTAATTTTAAATTTAATTTATCATAGATATAACCAAAGACATGGTCATCATGTCCGAAAGTCACAATTGATATTTCTGCCTGTTACACATTAAAATTGTAAGTTGTCGTGTCTGTAAAGAAATGCATGAAAAATCTTGTTTCGAGGGTAAACAAATCGTTGCGAGAGTTTACAAAGGATTACGTAATTCAGTTGTTTCCAGTGAAAACCATATTAATTTGGAAATTCTTGAAAAAATCAAATAATTGCCACATTTTAATGAAACTTTAAAGACTTATTCACAAACGAATGAAATTATTTTTGAAATTATTATTTTCAAAACATCTTGGTAATTTTTTTCTGTTACTCGCCAAACGTAATTTCATGAAATTTCAAGAAATTAAATTCTGTAAAGAAGATTGATTTTATTTTTATTAGTTCAACGCAGAACTCATCATTGGGAAATGTAAATCATCTATTATTTTTTCAAACATTTGGCCCCTTTTCTGAAAATCTGCTACTAATAGTAAAATAGAAAAGGCAATATAAAACTATGACATTATTTCATTAGATAAGCTTTTAATTGCTTTAAATAAAGAAGGACATTTATAGTCTGAAGAAAAAAAATTTTTCGATTAATAATGAAATTTTAGAAAAATTGATTTCATTTGTTTAATTATAATTATAAGGTTTTAAAATATTTTTAAAATATTTCAAAGACTAGTAGGCGTTAGGTTAATTTAATTAAGTGAAAACTATATATTTACTAATCGAAAATTGAAAAGTTTAATACAAATCGTCAAGCCATCGTATTTTTAAAATAAAGTATCTCGCATCAGGCTGTCGTCACATGAAAAATCATACGAGAAAGGTTAGAAAGATCAACACTCAGTGATTAAGAAATAGTTTGATTCAAAACTTCATGCTATAAATAAGTAATATTTGTGTAAATCAGATTGATTTAGCTTTAAATTTGCTAATTTTCTAAAATTAACGTATCACTATATGTATTTTATTTTTACAAGATTTTTAAAACCGAAAATTAACTTTTATTTACGCCTTTGATAAATCTCTCGCTGCGCCACAACAGCACCATTTGGGACGACGGCCTTCCACAATTACCCGAACGCTCCAGCCTCGACATGTTAATATTAGGGATATGATTAAAGCACTTGCGGATCAATGTCACATGCAAAAAGACATCTCCGGTGGCAATGCCTGCTTTGATCTTTGCTGGAGTGATATCCTCTACTTATCCATAATGAGCGAAAAAGGCTCCCAAATGATCCTCATAAATGTCCAAGACCACACCATGAAGTGTTACTTTCGTCTTTCGTGTGCTCATATATTCAGTTTGCAGCCTTACCGATTTTGTGATGAGGATGCTACATGCTAGATTTCTGACTTCATCTTACATTAGCAGCAAGATGTCCCACAAGGCGTTTGACCCTCTGGCCAGCACGTTGGGACCTATATTCAGACTTCCTCCATTATTTCCCTACTGACGCCGATCAATTTTCGCGTTTGCACATCTGTAGTAAGTAGGGAGTGCGTTCTGGTCGCAACTGCTTTCAAGCCCGAAGGAATTATCAGTAGCTCGTTGCCTAAAATGTATTCTTTGAATACTTTCTTTTGGGCCTCATAATATTCGGGGTCGTTCTTAGGCCTATCCGCTGCCCACACAGATGGTGTACCGAGAGAGAATTGTTTCGTTTGCTGAGGAGACGCCTTCATCTACATCAACACAAAAGTTCAAACAATATACAATGATATTAAAAAATCACGGACAAATGCGTTAAACAGAACTGATAGACAAACACGGCGGGCAAAGATATATAACACAATATTTATTTTGTATGGGAATACAAAAATGTGGCACAAGGCCGAAAAGAAGTGGGCTGAGGTTAGACGACACTGTCTATCCTATACATAGCTAATCACATTCGTGACCCAAGCACTCATTACAATTTATTCATTTACCAAAAGAACTCATCCATCACTTCACAATCCTCCATATACCACAATACCACATATTCGCAGGGAGAACCTAAAAAAGAGGAACCAAACCTATGAGATAATGTTTGTTATTTATATACACTATATTACTAAAATATATTTAAAAATTTAATGATACGAAAATGAAAAGGGGGGGATGAAAAGCCCAAAACAAACTAAAATATAACAAAATATTCAAACTAAAATAAACAAAGGTTGGTAAAACCCGTCCACCCTACAAACATTCAGAGTGGCTACTGTACTCCGCCAAAAGGCAATATCAAGTAGCACACTGGCTAAAGGAAAGGGAAAAGATAAAATAAATAATGGAATGGGAAAATCAAAGACTGACCCAGGCAAGATGAAAAAGTGCGGCCAAAAACCAACTGGAGATGTTGGGAATCTCGACGTGGATCGTAACAAAAAAAAAAAAATGCCAGGAACAAACTAGGAACAACATTTACTCGCATTAACTAGGTACACAAAAGAAGTCTAATTTAACCATGAGAGGATTTACAGGAAACCACTCCGTTGTACCATAAGGGATTTTAAAAAGAAAATCAAGACTGGTCCCGTTCACGCGAACCAGATTTTCTACAGTTACCCACCTTTTGCTGAAATCTGTCGATATCAAACGCTTTCTATCAGATATGATCTTCATCTCTAGCTGATGCTCAAAGTATCTAATTAGATGCTGACAAGAATAACGTTCATATCACAAGATTCCCTCCGTGTGCGTCGTCCAAATCACCACTCGTGCTACGACTAGCAATGTGAGAAACACCATTCGTTTCACCCCAGAATACGGGGGCGACATATTATCGCAGGCGTACGCGAAATCGATGGGCTCGAGCTGTTCAGGATCAATGTGAGCCATCAATTCGCCGACATAGTCCCAGAAAGGGCGCACCTGAGGACAATTGCAGAAAACGTGCACAGCCGTTTCTTCTAAACCAAGATCACAATGATGACAGTCGGTCAAATCTGCCCCGCTCCAACTGAAGGCCACGTCATAGAGAAATAGCCTGTTCCGAATCAATCTCCAGGTAAGCGAAAACTCAGGGTTACTGAGGTAGTCCGCCGCTGGGGCCCAAGACCAAAAAGAGCACGACTCTGTCACCGATCACGTAGAGGGTTCTTCATCGCGACCCCCTCCACTAATAAACGATGCAAGTACCTTCTAGGCCGAAAAAGGTCGGTGTACCAAGGAATGACCCTCAAGGAACTTCGACACTCGAGTAAGAATTTCGGCTGATTTCGAGGCTTACGTCAGCGCTCAGCCCTCGAAAAAGGAGGAGTGATAGTAAGGCTAGGAAGGTGCCCCTAATACTCCTCTCCAAAATCGAATTTTCTGTCAATACACGCAATAGGAAAGACAACTTCGAGGCGTGTCAATGACTTGCCACGTTTTGCATTCCCAGCAGTCCCCCACCTGACACGGATGTTTGATGCAGACATCACTGTTGACCAGATGCTTGCTTAAACCCCACAATATGTTGGACAACAAGCGCTCGATTGCCTTCCTACGTTCTCTACAGAGAGGGAGTACCGACAACTGTTAAAGGAGGAGGGGAAAGACGTATGTAACACACGCCTCAGCCCTCCCCTTCACGGACAACTGCAGTCGAAGCCAATCCTGGACCGATGCTCCGACCTTTGTTAGTACCTCCGACCAATTCTTCTCCACCTGGAGGTTCATCCCGAACCACACTCAAAGAATTTCGGGCGGGTCCGTCAATCCAACTGAAGGGCCCCGGGAAAGCAACGCTCTTCCAAGCACTTAACCGCAAACCGGAAGACTTGTCGCGGTTAATTTTGACCCCTGTCATCTCGTACCGCTCAAGCGCCTTATGTACCACCTCAATGTCGTTCCGGGACGACACTAAAATGGATACATCATCGGCGTACAAAGAAACCCTTGCTCGTGCCCCACCTGGGGCAGCGTAGGGCCGGATTGCATGTCGTGTCTTTTAGCCGACGAAGGAGGGTCTCCAACGCCAAAGCGTAAAATAAGGGCCGCCGGCGAGCAACCCTGATGAATCGACCGAGACAGCGCAAAAGCGCTCAACCTCCCCCCGTTTACCTGTACCACAGCACTAGGGGAGCAATACACTTGTAGAAGTCGGCTTTGAATCCGGCGGCCTGCAGGACATCTGTCAGATATTGATGATCGATCCTATTAAATACCTTGGACTGATCTAAATTGATCAGCACGACTTGCTCATCGTCTTTTAACCCTCTAGGATTGTGCGGATCATATGCAGGTTGCTCTGAATTGTTCCACCCTTCACAGCACAAGTCTGCTCAGGTCCCAACAGAATCGCAGCAATTTACTGCAAACGCTCCATCATGTTCTTAGCCCAAATATTTAACTCTGTGTTTAGCAAAATGACGGGCCTGTAATCATCTAAATCCCTCCCAAAACCCTTGACCTTTTTCAACAGCGTAATCACACCCCTGGAGATCCGATCGAAGACGGACCCCTGCCGGAACCTGTTGTTGAACACCACCGTCAAAATCGGTACAAAGATGCGCGACAGTCTCAAGTACAATTCATAGGGTAGGTCATCAGATCCTGGAGACTTGCCATTGCTGACCCTCTTCAATGCCAAGTGAGCTTCGCCATCCGTGATCTCATCCTCACATCCAGCTGCTTCAGTTGGCGCAAGCCGAGGAAAGTCAGCCAGATACCTGCGAAACTCGTTTTTACAGAAACCAGGCTTCTTGGTAAAGCGGATCTCGAAATGCCACCGAAACGCCTCGCACATATCATACCCCTCCGGGGTTTTGATCTCTCGAGCCAATCTCCAGCCAATCTAGGCCTACGATCTAACGATATCCTGTCACAAACGAGTTTGTGGTCCAAATAGTCTAACCAGTGGAACGTAGGACAATCTAGCAAATCTAGATCGACCCTTCTCACTGACATTCTATGCAGATAGCTAGCTACCCGGTTAGATTGCCAACTATTTGCCCACGTCCACATTTTTCCCCCAGGGTGATCGACCCAGTATCTATCGACGAGACCGAACTCATCGATCAGATCAACCAGGCTACGATCGCCCAACCTCCCGCTATCTCCTCACTTCCTATCTAGCTTGGGGTCCAGGATGGCATTCAAGTCCCCTATTAAGACTAGGCGCGAAGAATTCACTAGGAACAGCCCCAAATGACGGAAAAACGGGACACAGACCTTCTGCTCGCTGGGCGCATAAACCGCAACGATCCGAAACGAACTACTGTTCACGACATCAGCCACGATCAACCGGCTCCTCGCGTCGACATGGACAAGGTCCACCCTCGCACACAGGTTACTTTTTAACCAACAAGGTCCCCGTATGCTGAATAGACAACAAAGTCGCTAGATAGCACACGAGCATCAACTTCGCAAATAAAGTGTGTCTCCTGGAACGCACCCACATCCACTCCGAAGGACAAGAGATCGCGAAGCCTTTCGCGTTCAAGTTGGCTAGCCTGATAGACATTTTCTAAGTTTAACCCCTTAGATACAGACTGGACGGTAATCTGCAGCAGTCAGAACCCCGACGGATTGTCCCAGGCTACCGGTATCCATCTCAGACATAATTCGTCCGTCTGTGACAATGCCGCCAAAGTCCGTATAGTGCGTGAATTTTAAGACCCTATATAAAGAGAGGTGGAGTAAAACAGAGACCCCTCCCCGCACAAAACAATGAATTTTTTTATAGCTCAGGTGAATCTACTTTGGCTATCTTGAGCTCTGGATACATGTCCTTAGCCACCCAAAAGGTAATCCCATACTTTTAGATTTCCCCGCGAGTTTCTAATGAGGGTGATCACTCCGGAGGTGTCAGGGAAGTTGCTTGTGTCCTCTGTGGATTTTCCATCCACAGAGGTACATTTAATTAAAGGCGTTAATAAGGCCCTCCTCTAGGAAGATAGGTCCTTTTTCAAATCTGTTCTTTTTTTTCTTTTTTCCCTTTTCGTGGGAGGAAAATATGACACTTATTTTCCTCTTGTTATTCAGGCAGAGAGTTTTGTAATCCGAGAATTAGTGATTCTTCCATATTTTCGAATGTTACGTTGACCAATCATTGTTATTCATTTGCATGTGACTAGTGGCTGGGTCTATATTATGTTATAAATATTTTTTTGTTTTTTTTTTTTGTTTTTTTTTTTGCTCACCGTTATCTTCCTCACTGTTCATTTTTTTTTTTTTTTGTGTGCAGTAAGGATTTCCCCTTCACAGGAAAATTTATAATTGTGGAATTATTATTCCAAAGAGAATTAAAAGACACAAGCGAGATTTGTGAGGCAATAAGTTGCAACACTCGGAAGACTTAAAAAATGTTAAGTTGCAATTTTTTCATTTTTTAGAGCACTGGTGACCTGTCTTGTAAGTCTAGTTTATTTATCATATTTCGGGTTATCAGTGGTAATAGGAATATCGCTACAAAATAAAATTGTATAACAAGCGAATAACTAGAAAGAAATGCACAATTGGCCTTTGGCTGAAATGTACATTAGTTTTTTCTAAGAACAATGAAATATGTACTGGTTGTGAAAGTTGCATCTTGAAAGATGTCCACATAACATCTTCCTACAGTGGCGAACAGGCGAAAAAAGGCTCAAGAATTTGTGACCTAAATCTAGAGAGACGGGGATCCCTTTTTGTGCCCTCCCACAAGCAATTTTTATTGGTTCCATTGTAGCTCAAGGACATGTTTTATAGGCAATGCGATTTTAACTTCCACCATACTCCACAATACCTTCTTCAGATTACTAGTTGAGAGGAGGATCATATTGTACATCAGTACCTGATGTATGTTCCATAATGCTTGCGCTAAGTAAGAGTTGTTCCACTTCTTGTGGTGAAGGTGAAGGATCTCTTGTTAATTCTTCTCCTGTGTCATCAGCTGACAGTCGGTTGGATGTTTTGAATCGTTAAGTGACTGTTGTTTAGTTCTAACGGGTATGTACTCATTGCAGACTGTATTGCACCAACAAATGCTGGTTTGAGTCTGTCAATCGACACTGTCTCTTTATCGTTATTCGGGATAAGAATTTATCAGATATTATGCACTTTGAAAAGTCCTGTATAATTGGTGTCAGTAATCTCTTAACTTCGTCATTCCTACCAAAAACATAATCAGTCAGTCAGTGAAGTCCCATACGTGATACACGCTTGGGCAATCACGTCTCGAAAGAGACATAACTGACTGATTGTTCTACAGTAGGTTGCTATTACTTTCTGCAGTGGACTGGTTGCCAGCCAAGGCTATAGGGCCCAATCCGTCCTGTTATTTGACCCATAACTGGAGAGAAGAAACGAATTAATACCTTTCCCAAGGGTATTTGCGCGTAAGTGGATGGAAGGAATTCAACTGGAATTCGAATTCGACTCACCGATTTCTCATTCCGAGCCGATATCCACTGCACCACGACGCACAACCAAAAAACATGACAACACATCAATAATATGTGTGTTGTGGCCGCTCCCTTGGTGTGAATTCCGATTTCGACATTCTATCTTTTAATTAACAAAGAACGAAGTTGACTTTGCATTAATTTGTTCTTTAAAGTATTTTTATTAATGCAAAGGTGATAATGTCACAAATATTAGGGAGATTTTCTTCTTCTTAGTTGGATATCTGCAAATAAAAAGGATCGGAACACTGGGCATTACTAGAAGCACACTCTGGATCACGACGAGCAGGCCCTGAACATTACATCCACACGGAACACCACGCGCATGGGACGAACGCAGACGAGACACCGGAAACAAACACGGACGAACGAATTTGAAACGACGCTGAGTGTACTGCAAAACTCTAAAATTGTTGCTCTATGGTGTCAAGATGTGATATAAGTTCGCTTACATGTGCGGCAACTGAGCACGTACATCCGGGCCAGCGCCAAAAATTACGTTTTTCTTGCAACCGTCGGTTGCGCTGGCATTGGTATTGTTGTGGAATGGATGTGTGGTTTTCGTAATATATAAAATAGTAATTAAGTTTATGCGTGTTCCTCCAAACAATCATCCGCAAACATAAAATTTTAGATTAATTCTCAGACAAACAATATTGACAGAAAATATGTAAGACTTGTTGAGTTGATCAATAACAGATTTAATAAATCAACAATTCAGGACAGTAACAATAATTTAAGTAATCAAACTTAGGTGATAGTGAATAGTAAAAAGTGTTGGAGATATTAACTCGACGATCTGAAGTAAAAGATTACAGTGTTTGATATGTGATCAAACATGTCATTAAAAAGTCTTTAGGAAAAAACTTCACAAATCAGAAAAGTTCAAGAGAAATAACTGTATCAGATTTGAGTTAAAGATACGTACACATCAATGTGTAAGTTGCATCAAATTTAAAGTTCAGAATTTGCAGGTTAATAATAGTTGTGTGCAAAGAACAAAATTACATACCTTTAGTTATATGAATATAAAAATATGAGATGGAAAATTCACATTAATATATAGACATCGTTCAGGATTCATTTAATTCGTTTGAAATGAAACTTGTGTTTGTGTGAAAAGTCTGAACATGAATCTTTGTACGTGAATACCAAAATGTCTCGTAACGTTTGTGTTAGAAAAAATAGAATAAAGTTGTGTTCAAATAATGTTCATAAGTTCAGGAAATTTAAGTCTTTCGCTGAAAGGAAAAAAGGTGTTTAGTTTGGAAAGGTATGAGTACTTCTTTCAAGGATTGTAATTATTTTTAGTTTCATTTTCTCTGTTTCAACATCCAGAATAATGAGACAGACTGATCACTGTCAAGTTTTCCGTCTGAATATTTTACCAGTTACTCACAGTTAAAAAACATCAGCATGTTTGATCATATATTATTTTTATCGGATTATACAATCTCATGGAGCAAATTAAAACTATGGGCGTGGCAATACGAGTCTATTAGATATTAAGTAATTCTCTTTGAATCATAGGCACAAACGTATATCATCTGCCCTAAAAATATTCTACCTATTAATTCAACTTCTAAGATTTTGCTTTTCAATTTTATGTTTAAGTTTTAGTTTGAATTAAATTATTATTGAAAGAAATACTTTATATCTTAGTAAAGGAAACGCCGTATATTTGATTACTGGTTGAATGGTGTTACGGCTCTTATCATAGTATAGATATGAAATTGTGACAGATGAACAGACGTATCCGATTTATGTCATGGTTTATTGTTGATACAAAAATTCACAATGACGTGTGAAATCCTGGTTTTTCCCAATGTAGCTGCCGTCATTGTAAGCGACTGGGTGAATGCGTTGCCATGACAACAAGAGACTGATAGATGCTAATTCTCCTAATAATAAAAACAAAAAATAAAATAGAATAAAATAAAAATATAATTTGCTTGTATTTAAATTGTTGTGATACATCACGTGGCCTTTTGGCCCGGGATTAGGGAGAGACAAAACTAAGAGAAAAGCCGCATGGCGGACACTGTGCTACCGTCAAAGTTTTGAACCTACAACTGGTCTACCAGGCGAACACGGTAATTATTAAGCTACTTTAAGCATTGTTAAACGTGTAAATAAGTGATTCGTATTGATTTTCTATCATGTTTCCCCTTACTTTATTTAAAATCTATTATTTCCTCAAGCTGTTTGTAACTGTCTTGTCTGTTTGTTTTATGTAGTTTTCACGGTGTTACGAAACTCTGGAATAAAGTTATGGAAAAACATCAGTATGAAGCGTGGACCTTTACTTTGTCGACCAGTGTAGTTACAGTGAAAACGTGCCCAAGTTATGATCCACCGAAGGTTTTCATTACACCACTTCACAGAGACGCGGCGCGATACATTTCAGGTCAGAGGGTGGTTAACTACAGAAGTTACACCTTTCAAAATTCACAGTTGGTTCTGTAATCAAACTTTTACGAAAAAATTTATTCCTTAAAAAAAAAAAAAAAAAAAAAAAATATATATATATAACTCAAGTTTTCTATGCTCCGAACTGTCTCTATGCTCTGTTTGTACTGTCTTATCTCCTCCAAACGTATTGCAAGGTTTAAAACACTTAAATTGTCAATCTTCATAATTCGTTATCTTTGCGTTACACTGTCCCCTTTAACATTGTGTTTCTGAGAATGTCTGTCCGAGGTGACTTTTTGTTTCAGAGTAGGGAGTTGACTGAGCAGATCGACGGTTTGTCAACTACTCAAGAAGTTTTAAATTCAAACGTAGCAAACGAAAAAAATATGCAAGGCGCTGTAGCTGTGTCAAAATCAGAGGAAACTAGAAGGTCATCACGAGAGAGACAATTAACAGCTAAAATGAAAGAGCTGAAAGAACAGGAATTATCTCAGAGAGAGAAAAGGTTCAGTTTGACGTATGGAGGATGGAAAACTGAAGTTAGAAGTGTTCGAGCAAAGTTAAAGAATGAATGTTCAGAGAAGGAGTTGCAAGATATGATGGACACTATTGAAGAGCAAGAGGCTAATATGAAAAAGTTGTACAACGATATACGTCAGAAATCAACACCAAGTCAAGAAATTCGAAGAAAGATCGATGCGTGTATTGCTGTTACAGCGGACTTGTTGGGATTAATGAGGACACGTCTTGTTGAAGACGAAGAGGACTTTGACGCGGAATTAGAAAAATCAAGAATACGATTGCTACTCAACAAGGACTATGCCGAATCCATATATGGATCTTCAACAACTGCACTAAGCCGCCACTCTAATCACCTCTCAGAGTCCTCCAACATCTCAGTTAAGAGAGCAGAAGCAGCTGCAGAGTTGGCGGCAAAAAGAGCTGAAATGAATATGGAAGCCGTCATTGATGCTCATCGTCAAGAACTGAAAAGATTAGAGAAACAAAAGGAAGTTGAGGTTATAGAGGCAAGGCTTCGAGTCTACTCTGAAGAAGAGGCACGAGAAAGAAATGGAAGGCATACTCCTCAATGTGATGAGAAGATGCCTTTCATCGGAAATAAGGAGCGTCGAACTGTGAAAGAGGAGGCATCTTTAGTGCAGACCTTGCAGGAGGCAATGGCCCTTACGCGACTTCCAACTCCTGAGCCCAGAGTATTTTTTGGTGACCCCTTAAAGTTTATTGAATGGAGCGCCAGCTTTAAGGCACTTGTAGAAAGGCGGTGCTCTGACCCTGCAGATAAACTTTTTTATCTACAAAGATACATCGATGGAGAGGCAAAATCCACCTTGGAAGGTAGTTTTTACAGGAAAGATGAGGAGGCCTATCAACAAGCATGGGACAAGCTGAATACTAGATATGGTCATCCCTTCATCATACACCGCTCGTTTAGGGAAAAACTGAATAGGTGGCCAAAGATTGGTGCACATGAGTACATCAAACTTAGGGAATATGGTGATTTCTTACAAACCTGCAGCAATGCCATGCCCCACATTAAGGGTTTGCAGATACTGAATGACTGTGAGGAGAACCAAAAGATGTTGAGGAAACTTCCTGGTTGGATCACATCAAGGTGGAATCGATATGTTACAGAACAGCTAGATGAAGCCAAGGACTACCCAACCTTCCAGGAATTCGCTTCCTTTGTCGCGAAGGAAGCACGCATAGCATGCAACCCAGTCTCTTCATTGCTTGCATTAAAGCCCCTCGAAGGAATGTCACCCATCAAGTATCCCAAAGCAAACACCCTTACCACAGATATGAATGACTCAGATGTTCTAAATGCCTCAGCCAAGCCCGAGAAAGATGAGATATTGTCAAGGAATCTTGGAAAGAAGCGTGTATGGTCACATAAATGTATGTGTTGCGGTGATAACCATTCCATATATGAATGTCCCAAACTAACAGAGAAGTCCAAGGAAGAGAAGAGAAGATTCGTTATGGACAATAGGCTATGCTTTGGCTGCTTATGAAAGGGACACGTTTCTAGAGAGTGCCAAAGGAAAGCTGTGTGTGCCTCGTGTCAGGGACGTCATCCAACCCCCTTACACGAAGACCATCCTTCAACAAACAATTCTTCACAGGAGGAAGATAAGATTTTTACATCCTGCTGTGTAAATGGAGGTGAAGGTGAGAGCACCTCAATGATAGTGCCTGTATGGATTTCCTCGCCCAATACTAGTAGCACTGAAACCTTGGTGTACGCCTTATTGGACACTCAAAGCAGTCACACATTTGCAGATCAAGAAGTGTGTGAAAAAATGAAAGTGAGGATGGAACCTGTCAAGTTGAAACTCTCCACAATGATGGGCAAAGACTCCATCGTGACAAGTCAGAGGGTTACTGGACTAAGAGTTAGGGGATTCTCCTCAAACACTTGGGTGGAATTGCCTCCCACTTATACAAGAGAGTTCATCCCACTTGAGCGTGCACATATTTCCACTTGTGAAACAGCCAGTAAATGGCAACACTTAGCGGACATATCTCAAGAGATGCCTCCCTTGATGGATTGTGGCGTTGGACTTTTAATTGGCTATGATTGCTCCAGAGCATTAGCACCACGAAGAGTCATCACAGGAGGTGACCATGAACCCTATGCCATTAAAACAGACTTGGGCTGGAGCATCATAGGAACCACACCCCAGCCGATGAACTTAAAAAATGTGACCAACTTCTCTGGAGTCACAAAATTAAGGAGACACACTTTGACTTCTTTTGAAAGCAAAACACACATAGATACTAGGAGTCGATTGTCCCTTGCACCATATCTTCAGTCCAGAACTAGCTTAAAAGATTTGAATTCTGACAGAAAGATCATAAAACCAATCAGGAATGTGAAAACAATGTCCAATGCACAAAACAAATTCTCAAAAGAAAATAAACAAAACATTCATGAAGCTGCCAAATCAGTGACAACTTCTAAATTTCGATATGTTTCTAGCAGAACAGATTCAAATTTCACAAGACGTAAGACACTGGATCCTAATTTCAAGAAGAGTTTACCAAAGGAAAAACCAGTTCCTGGCCCGACTATTTACAAATCTTCTAATAATACCAAGAAGGGAGTCCCATTACAAAAAGAGTTAAAAACATTATTAGTATCTACCAACTTGGGGACACCGAACACTGTAAAAATTTCCTCAAAATTGCAAGACACTTATCAAAATGAAGAAAATGTGAAGAAAGTTAAACGACGTTCAGTAAAATTTGCAACTTCTGAAAACTCAAGTAAACTATACTCTCACAACCAGATGAAATGTTTATATGAAAAAAGGGAGAAAATGAATAAGTGGCTACGTAAGAGAGGCAAAGCCCCAGTTACCAACAGAAACAGCTCCTGCCTTTGCAAGCTGGCCTCTCACCATGAAGGTCCCCGATGCAAAAGAACATTGACCAAAGAAGAGACAATGATGCAGAAAAAGAAACTTGATGATGAGAAACACAAAGTTGCAGAATGTGATCAGCAAAACCGTGAAAATTGTGAAGTTAAAAAAGAAGAAAATCTCTTCCCTAGAATGGAAACCCCTGAAGAGACACTTGGAGAACTTGGAGAGTCTGCGCAGGTGGATCCTGTCATTCAAGAATGTTCTATTTTGTTGAATGCTGGTTGTCCTTCAAGTAACATCTTAAATTGGCTGGAAAAAATCCAGGAACGTTTACCAGCAGTGATGAATTCTGCTGAGTTTTGATTGCTGAAAGCTCGTGTTCATGCAATTGACAAAGACATGGATAGTCTACTTGAAGTATTTAGCAATGCAATGAAGCATGGAGCTACACCCATCAATACAATTGCTGAGTCAATGCCACAGATGATAAAGGATGTGATGTCATCTTCTAATGAAGCTAAAAAAAAAAAAAAAAAAAAAGGTGAAATATTCACTGTTGAAGAGATGCCTGTTTCAGAAAATGAATAATTGATTTGGATGAAATGAGTGATGATGGCGCTCTTTATAGTCCATCTCAATCTCCAGCCTTTATGGATAGTATCTTTGACTATGATGTTGATGATACTGAGTACAAAACACCTGTGCCTCCAGTAACTCCAGGAATAATGAGATACCATGACTCATCCTGTATAAAATATTCAAAAAAAAAAAAAAAAAAAAAAAAAAAAACAACTCCATCCAAGGAAGAAGTTCCTTGTAATGAATGGAAACTTGCTAGAGTTCTTGAAGCACATCATGATGAAGATGTCCTGGTAGGAAGAGTTAAACTTCAGGTGGGAGAGTGAAAAAATAAGAAAGCAAGGAGAATATTTAATTAGACCATCCATTGCTGAGCGACCCATCCAAAAGTTGGTGCTTCTTGGGGAAAGTAACCAGTAACTCTGTGCTCTAGTCCTGCTTGGTCATCACTAGATATGCTTTGGAGTCTGAATGAGATTTTAAGGAACTTAAGTGCATCCAACTGTTCTTAATCAACATTTAATGATTACTTATACACTGTAACAGTAAACACAAATCATTATAGGTGGCTCAATTTGACCATGTCACAGCAAGGGCAGCATTTGTGAAAATCACCATTGATTTTCTTGAAAAAATTACAATGGTGATTGGTGGGAGTGTAGCTGCCGTCATTGTAAGCGACTGGGTGAATGCGTTGCCATGACAACAAGAGACTGATAGATGCTAATTCTCCTAATAATAAAAACAAAAAATAAAATAGAATAAAATAAAAATATAATTTGCTTGTATTTAAATTGTTGTGATACATCACGTGGCCTTTTGGCCCGGGATTAGGGAGAGACAAACCTAAGAGAAAAGCCGCATGGCGGACACTGTGCTACCGTCAAAGTTTTGAACCTACAACTGGTCTACCAGGCGAACACGGTAATTATTAAGCTACTTTAAGCATTGTTAAACGTGTAAATAAGTGATTCGTATTGATTTTCTATCATGTTTCCCCTTACTTTATTTAAAATCTATTATTTCCTCAAGCTGTTTGTAACTGTCTTGTCTGTTTGTTTTATGTAGTTTTCACGGTGTTACGAAACTCTGGAATAAAGTTATGGAAAAACATCAGTATGAAGCGTGGACCTTTACTTTGTCGACCAGTGTAGTTACACCCAAATAGAAAAAGCATTGACCATGGGCTTAAAGAAAAAGTCAAAACCAGATTTCGCAATTAGGTGTTAAATTGATTTCTTTACCAATGGGAGCGACTTGCAAGACTTGATGACTTAGCGATCCAGTGGGAAATTCAAAAAGGACTATATAAATGACCTCAGCGTCAGTCAAGACAGTCACACATGGAAGCAGCATAGACGGCAAGCTAAAATGTAATGGGAGAAGCTTCAAGTGACCCGGACATTTGTCCTCTTTCTCTTTCCTTCTCGTGTGCTGATTCATTTTACTTTTCAACAATTACTACTACAAACATTCTCTACAAATCCTGATACCCTTAACTCAATACTTGTTTTCTCGTTGAACATTAATTTCTATGAATTTTTGTTATTCTTTCCTTTTAATAAATGTCTATTTTAGCATGAAAAATGTATATTTTATTCTTACTTCATTCCACACAATTCCACATATTCCAATCTACCTACAACCAACCTTCTGATGAAAACCTTCTGAGAATTCTGATGATAAATTCTGCATAAAACTTGTAAGCTATAGGGAGTCCGGTTAAGTCTGACACAAGGCCGAATTACAGAAACATTAACCATCTCCCCAATGTTTCAGTGGTGACTCTCGACGTACAAAGAACACGCACCCCAATATCTTCAGTGGCGACGCATCCCACTTCTACATAACCAAAATGATTGCTATTTAAAATAGACAAAACAAAGGCATTTAAAGTAAAAATGCAATTAGTTTTCATTAATTTATATTTTAAAGAACTGTAGAAGATTCATATAAAACGCATTTATTTGAAAGACAAAGTGCCTCAGTTTAAACTTTAAAGGAAAACAATTTTTATTAACAAATAATTTTAAGTAGGAGCTTCACATGAAACATTTGAAAGGCAAAATAACCTCGTTTTAAGAAAAAAGAAATTATTTTTACTAATTAATATTATAAAGTAGAAAAACATATTTATTTGAAAATCAAAGTAACTCTGTTTAAAGAAATAAGAAAAACAATTTTTATTAATTAATATTTTAAGTGGAAACTTCAAATGAAACACATATCAAGTAACTCAATTTAAAGATAAAAGTTAATTTATAATTTAAAGTTTACATGAAACGCAATTGTTTGAAAACTAAATCACTCAATTTAGAGAAGAAAAAATAATTTCTCCTTCATATTTGGCAGGACGTATGAATTTCTTTTTGTGGACTTTACTTGGGCCAAGCAATAACGTGGTACCAAAATAATAACTCTTTAGACATGCCCCAGAATCGTTATTGTATGATGTCAATGGTAGATTATAAGTCCAGACACGGTGGTTTTTATGTATTGGCAATAATAAAAAAACGTCTCGCCATATCATTTACACATAGATAATACTTAATGGTTTTAATTATGTTATGTCTTCCAGGAAATGAATGATTGGTATTGCATCCACTTTTTGTTGTGATATACCTGAGAACTCCGAATTTGTTGTTAATTATGTTGAGGTGTCTTGAATAAGTATGATCACAGTGTATTTGCTTAAATAAACTTTTGTTAAAATATAGTTATACCCTTTATGAGGCGATGGTGGAATATGAATTTGAATATTGATGAATCGCGCCTTTTGACTTTGTGCTGACGTGTTATAAAAGTGCTCAACTACCGTCCCAATCGAGCCAACATGCTCTTGCTCACACTCACCTCCTTGCATGTCTCTCTCAAAGTCACTGTACGCTTCTTCGCCACATCTTCTCTTAACTGAGGATTACAGATTGAGTCGATAAAATAATCCACCAGCTGGAACAAAGGTAGGATCGGAACTACCATGTAGATTTGCGGAAGCTACGTCCTTTAATGTTTCGATCTTCGACAACAATCGTATTAGAGTCTCTCCCTATTAACGGTTGCATTATTTCTATGGAGCTAGGCAGGCCACCAAATCGGCTAAGTGCGTATTTGGGTAATCTGTTTGTTTTTTAAACAGGGAGATCACACAGATGGAAGCTTTGCCCTCGATGTAGTCAGACTCCAGGACCACTAATTCTGCATCGGTCATCTCATATATTATGGTCTTTTATTGAGGGCTCGCAGCCAGAACTTAAACTTATCAGTCCTGCTATCAAAATGCAACAGCTTCGGATCTATGACATTCAGCTTCGCTCTTAGCTTATTGGAGTGGTCGCCGACCATATCATTCTCTCTGTTGTTTTTCGACAGAATCTTTGGTCGCCATTCTCACTTACTTCACGTACTTAACTGACAAAAAAAAAAAAAAAACAGTCAAGAAAATGCTATCAATCCAAAGAGAACTATCAGCGATACACGACCGAACAAAGAAAATGAACAGAGGAAAATCAATTTTCGAGCTACCTCACCGGCATCCGTTCATCCCGTCTTATGCATGGTTGCTCTCTCTCTGTTGTTGTTTTTGCTGATCTTATCTGTGGTTGTTCTCTCTTTGATTTTTTTGCTGTGAGGATCTTTTTTTTTTTAGTTCGAACTTAATCGAAGAAAAATCTTTTTGGTCGGCCTCTTGTCTTGAGGACTGTTCTTCTGGCTAGATCACCTAGCTTTCTTTTAACCTCCACAACAGGTGCTAGTTTGTCGCCTTGATATCGTTGATTTCTAGTTGCCCAAAATTTTACGATATTGGGATTAACGGCGGTCTAGTGTGGACCCAGTGTATGTTGTGTACCGCAGGCAAGATTGCGTAAATCGTATCTATGGTCGTGGTAATTTGTTTCTTTGCGTCCTATGATTACGTCCGGTACGAGGGCAGGAATAAGAACGCATTCAATAAAATATTGAATATTGTTGATAACTCTAACAACGGGCTTATCGAATATAAAGAAAAACTGGCGAATAAAATATCTATAATTTACTTAAAGATTATGATCACTCTTGGCTCGATAGTGATTTTAGAAATCTAGTAGTAATTGCAATCATAGCAAGACTACCTGTCACGTATGTGTCTGTGTGTTCGCTCAAGTTACCGACAATGCGGTTAGGGTCTTTTTGAGCCCAATTTTTTATGTTTCTCTGGGACCTTGTAGGCCTTCGTTTATGCAGATGACCTTACTCCTAAAATTTGACATTTATATATCTAATTTCACCAGCTCCAAACATCTTAATCAATTTTCTTTGGAAATGTTAATAAACAAATGGCTGTCTCTTTTTTAAGAATTTTCTGTCCTCTCGTTTTTTAAGGATGATGATGCTTTAGGTGGACATCATCAATGTAAACAAACCCCAAATTTGGGATTTATGCATAACCCAGATAACCTTCGTTTGCTTAAGGAAATGTGGGTCATTCTTTTTTTGTAAGAATACACTCGTATGAATATATATAAACTCCAAGTTTGGGATTTAAGTATGATACAGATGGCCGTTTTTTGTTTAAAAGAATCTGGGTCACTCTTTTCTGTAAAAATATAAGCATTTTGGACGGATAGAATGAATGTAAACAAACTCCACATTTTCTCAGAAACAAAACATTCGGATAACACATTAACCATGTCGTCGTTTTATCGGCGGGAAGTGGATAAGGTGGGAATCGTTCTTTTGTTCAATGCTGCTGAATCTTGTCTCGTTCGATTCTCTTTGGAACCGTTCTTAAATTGATTTTATTCTTTAAAACACGTTTCTTAACTCGCTTTTTTATATTTTTCTCAACCAATTAATTGTTTTTTTAATTTTAATAATTATTATCCATTTAGTAGTCCCTCCAAATCACCATACAGCGGTTTCGTTCATTAAACCGGATAAGTGTTTTGTTATACAAGAATTTTTTTCTGGAGAGTTTGTGCAGTAACTTCTGGCGTTTCTACTGAATGAATGAGTTGTTGACAATGTTGAAAAGTGGAGATAGGTCAAAATGTGTAGTCGTCTCTGCGGCTTGTTAGTAAGAACCAACATCAGTCGTAGTGTTGACAATCTGATGTTTAATAAAATCACTCATAAAGTATTTAACCTTTGGGTACCTCGACGTGGTCTAATGGTTAGCAAGTTTGTCTCGCTAAAACAATTCCGACTGACTAGTTAATTCTATCCTCATTGTGTGCTTTGTGCCAAATTCAAGCTACGTTTACGTTTAATAGAGTGTTGAACTTCTTGTTGCTTCGATACGTCAATCCTACTCGATAATCTTCAGACTGCTGATGAAAGCCTTAATAAACAAAAAAAAAATAAAATAAAATAAAATAAATGTCGGAAAAAAAAATAGGCGCCAAACGCTTGCGCATGAATTTCTCTGGAAGCTGAGTTTTCAAGAGTGCTTGATTTCAACTTCATTTTTATCCGCATATTACATAGATTAAGTCCAAAAGGTCTCTGTGAATGGAAAGGGTTTTTGACACAAATACTTTTTCAAGTTGCTAGTGATCCACAAAATATAGAATTAGGCAGGTTTTCTAAATGTTCAATTTGAAAAAGATCCTTCAAGTAAAATATTTAAGTTTAGTTTTTCGAAGAGTTTTTAATAAATTATTCGTTTTATTGATACAAAGAAAGTTTAAATTTTGTGCTAAAAATAATTTTTCAAAAAGTGATGCATTCTTATATTTTAAACACTTGAATTTTTCTATTAAAGTGTAGAATGAAAATTAAAATGTTAGTCTCTGTTGAGTATAAAAATTTGTATATATTTTTCACCATTTTTACGAATAAAACTTTCAAGTATCCTTTTTGTGCATGCTCCCAAATAAATGTCATTTAGGTAAGTGAATATGCAAATCGGGAAGTAAAAGATACTTCGTTAACAGGTGTCTTGTATTTAGCCAATTAGAAAAAAATATTTAAGCCGTCTATGGGACCCATGTCCATGTGGATTAATGCGTGAGTAAAAACGCATCCAATTTTTTGGCAGTTGTAAGTTCAATCCCCGGGGCTGACAGTGCTGAAAAGTTACACACTTTTATTCTGTGGAAGAAACAGACAAACAATATAGATGTGAATAGGAAAAAACTAATGTGACGAACTGATATGAAATATTTCCTGAGCATGGGCAGCTGAATCAAATCAATCTACCATCGTTGACTAAATTAAAATTTTCAGTTCAAAAGTTCGACAATGCTGTTACACTATAGGGGACAACAACAAAAACCTGACTAAGGCCAGAGCGTACAACGGCGGAAATAATGTGAGTATAATAAAAAAGATGTGCATGCTGGTCTGAATATAAAGCAAATAATAATGTTTACTTTCCCCTTCTATACACGAGGAATTTTTATACAAACAAGTACATTTATTCAAATCAATCGGATACCATAAAATGTTTACTTTTTAATTTAGCTTATAAAAGTAAGTGTATAATTGAACACCAACATTTTAGCAAATGATGTGCGGGATCTGAAAGATTAAGTCAGTAAAATGACTCTGCATGAAAGGCATACAAATATTTTTTTAAATTTCTAAGCAAAGTAAATAAATATATAAAACTTTATTTTAAATTTCACTGTATATGTTTTTTGAAAATAACTTTTAAGATGGAACACAATTTTTATATATATTTTTTAACACAAGGTCAGGTTTATTTGGGTTTTTAAAATTTGATTTCTGAATGCTTTACTTTGTCTTACAATATCTTAAATTTACTTCTAAAATCCATTCATTTTTCTACAGTGAAAGACAATGATTTTTTCGGCTGTATGCACTGGCATTAAGTAACTAGTTTTCAATAGTGATAATTAATTCTGTCAACTCAAACATTTTAGTTCTCTCGCTTATTTGCACTGGAGTTTTAGTTTCATCATTATCAGTAAGACAGACTCATTATTACTGAATTCCTGCATTTACAATTGTTTCGTCATTTTCCTTAGTCACATTTGATTTTTATCATCATTTGTATTGTGGCTAACGTGAAAAAAAAATGGTGATATGTTTATTTAGGTCGGCAAAACACGAGAAAGAACAAGAGCCAAGCGCTGTTCTGAACTACCACTTTTTAACTGAAGGGATATCATGCATAACAGCACAATCCATATTAATTTGCTAATTGTCATTGTATGTAAATTTGCTGGTTCTAAATACAAACTGAGATGCATATTCAATTCTCCCATACAAAAACGAGCAGATACAGTACACACATAAACTATTATTCAGTAATAAGACGTACGATAGTATCGTCGATACTATATTCAAAATTCAATATTACACGTCCAGTAATGTTACTGCTGTTTGAATTTCTGCTACCAAACAAGCATTACTAGTCGATTGCAGTTCTGTCGATAAGTACGACTATTACTGTAGTGTAGCTATAACCACTGCTCGACTTAGACTACTACTACAATACAATCAGCACGCATAAAATTATTTATTCTTACTGTCGCTGCGATTACAACAGCGACATTTTTATTTGTCTCTTAGTTGTTGTTTTTTTCTTCATTATAATCGTCACGTCTCTACTCCTTGTTCATGAATTGTTTAATTGGACTGGCTGTTAATCTTAAATAATCTTTATAATTTTCAATTTTATAAAAATGCTATCAATTTCACAATCTTTGGAGAAAAAGAAAATGGTATATGCATACATCTTAAACCTAGCTGCTCCACCTCACTGACATCTATGACGATTACTACCTTCACTTCGTCATACCAAATTTATGATAGGAAATATGCCAAATGCACGTCTTTCATCACTGTTTACCAAGATATCATAAAATAAATAAGTTATCATTTACGAAGACGTCATGAAACACAGTATCGTTATTTCAGCAGAATCTGAACTTGTGTTGCACATTAGAACAATGAATAGTTTACCGTCACCTTTTGTTATTTTTTATTTACAATTTTAAAAATTCTTTTATCGACTCAGTTAAACTAAATCTTTTGCATATTTCTGTAAGTGCATATATGTCAAACAGAATGCATTGATTTATTGCTTATAATTGCACATACGTTCATTCTTTCTTTATTCTTATGCTTCATCGAACGGATATTATCTTTTGTTTTCTTAAAATTATATTTATAAATTATAAACATAATAAAAATGTTAATTGCATCCGTTTCTTTCATTTCCCCCGATCTTTTTTCATTTCTAGTTTTTCTAATTTTCTCTATTGCTTTTTCATATATATTGTATCATTATATTGTATCATTTCTTTTTGTTTCTAATTTTCAGTTTATGTATTTTTACACGGATTTTTTGTAATATTTACACTTCTAGAATTAAATAAAGTCATGATAAAATATACGCACATATATTAAGACAGATATGACAATCTGATACATGAAACTAACTACAATAATACACATATTTTAAGGATGTTTCAAGGAATCTTTTGGTTAAAGTTTTAAATTTTGTTAAATTCTTGTTTCTAAATTAAAAATATAGATAGACACTCATACCTTTTCTTTGAAGCAAATAGTAATTTTACCTTAAAACTGCATAGTGCACTCACACACATACACATATAGGCATACAGCACAAAATTACCCGTACTGTGACTAAACATTAATTTTTTTGAACATATGTATATTGTTACTTTAGTTTAGATTTAAGATTCATGGATATCAATACCGTTTTTTATATTTGTTAATAGAAATTACATTTTATGCTGAACGTAGAGCAAAATTTACAGTTGTTCTTTAGAACATTCATATTATTGACGAATTACAAATATTATTGGGCTACAAAACAGTGGGCACTGGCGTGACCTTTGCTATAATAACAATTCTTATAGCGACGGTCACGGCACTGGCTTTCCCTCGTTATACGGCAAGCATGGATGAGTGACTGCGTTTTTCAATAGAGTCTCACATACGACTGTATGCATAAACGTAAGGTGCCCACAATGCCGTGCTTGCCAGTGTCGCCCCCCCCTCGAATACGTCTTGAGGCCCCTCTACCTGCAGAATGCAACTTGCACCCTCCATCCAACATACTGAACCCACAATAAATGGTACTTTAAACAAAATAACATACTCTCAGAACGCAGATATTCCGTGATCACGAATAAACGAAAGAAATCGCGGATTTTGCGTTTTGATTTGAAGCTATTTACGAACGTTTTCACAACTTTTAGCTACTTTTTTATGATTTCCTAGCTATTTTTATAGCCACTTCAGTACGTTTCGGCTCTCAATCTTCTACAAGTTTTTTCAAGGAATTTTCAAAAAATTTAAACGCAGATTTCAAAAGCATTTTGCTACAGAAAGTTTGATATATTGTCAAAAATTAAACTTCAGGCGTTTATTTAAAAAACGGAGAAGGAGTGTCAGAAAGTGTTAGTAAAGAGGTGGGGAAAGAAAAAAGGAATTATTAAATCAAAACAATATTAGTAGTAACGGAATGTTGCTAAAAGTAACCAAGTCATTTCAAAATGTCACGATGTAGGAGAAAGTCATTAAGTGCTAAAAGACTTCTACACCCCCACTAAGATGTGATAAATACAAACTTTAACTTATAAAGAAAATGTGTGAAGTTTTTTTTTTCGATGCAATGTTTGGTGCTTGTCTGAACTTACCCCAAAACAACAGAATTTATCTCATACTTTTACAGCAGAAATAGCTCCCTTATTATCTGACTAAAATATTTTACTTCAAAGATAATTTATGCACTGCAACTTTCTGTAAAAGGTTCGTTAAATAATGTGATTATTTCACAAATCCGTTAACAATAACTAACAAAAACAAATATCACGATCTAATTTATCAGCGATAGGAAAGCAGAAAAAGAAGAAAACAAAAACAAATGAAAACTCAAAAACGTATTTGTTGATTCAAATAAAAATAATTTCGCCCTTTAAGTGTAAAAATGGAATTCACTTAGATGGTAGATAATGAAAAAGCAAATAGGTCTTTTTAGGTGCGTGTTAATTTGTATTTTCTTGGATGTAAATAAAAAAGCAGATAAAAGTATTTTTATGTATTTTATTGTATGTTAATTTGTATGTGTGTGTACTGAAATGCGTGTAATACTTTAAATCAACAGTTCATGAAATATTAAAAAAGTCCGTTAAAATATTTACAAGAATGTGCATATGTAAAACAGCCTTTCTATGAAAATTCCTAAAGTCGCCACTTTATAGTGGGTTATTCCGACGTGACCCGAACACGACTTTACAATTTGTTTATGGCAATAGTGGTGAAAGGATAATTAGTGCTTAAGGAATCGAAAATAGAGCGGAGGTATGTGAGGAATGTTCATTATGAACTTTCCACTCCTCGGGTCCGTAAGTCAGTAAATGGTATGTGAGGAAACAGTCTTTGAATCTGTGTACAACGGACAGGTAAAATTTTATTAATGGCAATATAATATGCTCTGAGAGGGATTAAATCCTTATAATACTGGAAAGAGGATTACTTGTTTATGGTATGCGCATGTTCGAATCACGTCGAGGTCAACAATTTATAGTGGGTTGCTTATCTATTATTTTTCTAGTTGTAGTGGAAGTCCGTTCTGATGAAGGGTAGTTGTATACTGTGCAGGTTAACGGAATTTGGCCTTGTGGCAGATAGCCCACTATAAGTCATAAAATGATTATAAAATCAAGAAAAGCAATTTGAGTTGAAAATAACATTTATATATACACATATCAATTAATGTTTTTACAAATAAAGTAATACTTGAATATAGGTCCAACGGAGGTTAAAATGTTCATAGCGAATAAAATGCGACGGACAGAAGAATGTAATTAGTATCTCCCTTGACCGAAGTCAAGTGGTTTACTATGTTCGCCTCCCTAACCGCTTTACCTTCTCCACTGTCTCAAAAGTACTTACTGACCTAAGAAGCGACTACATTAAAGACATTCCTTACTCACGACGCTCCCACATTCCTAAGCCTAAATCTCTTTCAGCATTTTATTCGCCATGAACATTTTAACCTCCGTTGGACCTATATTCAAGTATTACTTTATTTGTAAAAACATTAATTGATATGTGTATATATAAATGTTATTTTCAACTCAAATTGCTTTTCTTGATTTTATAATCATTTTATGACTTATAGTGGGCTATCTACCACAAGGCCAAATTCCGTTAACCTGCAACAGTATACAACTACCCTTCACCAGAACGGACTTCCACTACAACTAGAAAAATAATAGATAAGCAACCCACTATACAGGCATTGACGTGCGCAAACACACGCACACACGCGCGCCCGCATACCTAGGCTCACACAAACATACCTATATGCGAACCGTATGAGGCTTGGCATATATATGCATATGTGTGCCGTTGCGCACGTACATGCACATTCGAATGCGTATATATGTGCGCAACGCAAGTATTCTGGCAATTTTTTAAACTCTAAAAATACTGTTTTAAATTTGCAACAAAAACCAAGATGGAAACAGATGTTCGTTCTTTGATGACACTTAAAAATTCAGAACAATTAGGAAATAAGAAATAATTCAATTCTGCTATTTGAAGAAAATAAATTTAAAAACTGATTTGCATTTTATTTTACAAAGACAACGGAGCTTAAAATATCAGATATATATTTTTATTCATACAAATAATGGATACGGTACATTTTAATTTTCACTGGTCATCCAATTAATGTAAGTATAGGTACCAAAATCATGCACAGTTTCGACGCGTCAAAAAAAATACGGATACCCAAATTGAAGATTTTACCAAAAATCAAGGAAATATCCGCGTTTATTGCAATTTTCAATATTTATTCACTAAGAAATCTTTTCTATATTGAATTTGTTTTATTTTCACATTTTGCGAAAATGAGCAGTTATACTTATCCTTTACTTAATTCGCGGATAATTCGTACTAATGAATTTTGGATGTTCCTAATTTTGACATGTTTATAAGGTTATATCATTAAAAAAATATTTAATATCGAGCGTGAACACATCGAAAATAATGTCTGACATCTTAAAAAAAGAATTTTAAAAAAATCAAAATTTATTTTTCGTGATGAGTTGACGACATCTAATTTTAATAAATTATACACTAATATTTTGTTTCTACGGGAAAATATATCTCAGATCTACATTTGTTTACGAAATATTGATATGTATTTTTAGAGTACAATTTTGCAACTTTCATATCTTGGTTGTTGATAAATAAAAATATGCTTGAAGAATAAAAAATGTAAACTTTAATGCTACTTTTGAATATTAACATTTAAAAAAATTATTTGCGTTTTCATTTTAAAGATATTTGATATTTTTATTCTTTGGAAGATCAAAAATGAAAATCAAGATCTGAGTTATGTGAAATAAGAACATAAGAACCCTTTTCAGAGGCAGCAAAAACTATTGAAAGTTTTTACTAATCTACTAATGCTGATAATATTTTTGTCTTTTAAATAA
Source organism: Ascarosepion bandense (assembly GCA_037127315.1). Taxonomy (NCBI): domain Eukaryota; kingdom Metazoa; phylum Mollusca; class Cephalopoda; order Sepiida; family Sepiidae; genus Ascarosepion; species Ascarosepion bandense. The sequence continues at coordinate 10,526,838 of JBBBDQ010001527.1, read as the reverse complement.
AGTTTTTGTCATTATAATAATGTTAGCAATAGGATGTGCGTTGTGGTGCATTGGATATCGGCTCGGAACGAGAAATCGGGGAGCCGAGTTCGAATTCCAGCTGAATTCATTGCATCCACTTACGCGCAAATACCCTTGGGAAAGGTAATAATCCTACTATTCCTTTCAGTTATGGGTTAAATAGCAGGACAGATTGGGTTCTATAGCCTTGGTCGGCAACCAGTCTACCGCAGAAAGCAATGGTAACCTACTGCCATTGCCAATGGCAACCTACTGCCCAGTCAGTCATGTCTCTTTCGAGACATGGTCGCCCAAGCGTGTATCACGTATGGCAATTAACTGATACTAGATATAAACAAATTACTTGAGTGGGTCTGGGGTCTCCAAAACATGGAACTACGGACCCTGTTGGCAGGTTTCCAATTAAAGGGTCCTCGGTTTTCCGTAGTGATAGGTATTCAATCAGCGGAGCACGGATACACAAAGTTCAATTAAACATTTGGTATTTTGTGTGTGTGTGTGTGTGTGTGTGTGTGTGTGTGAGAGAGAGAGAGAGAGAGAGAGAGAACGGGTTAGGTAGACATGATTTTTGCACGTATTCCAGTCGTTCGTGTTTACTAAATACATCTAAAGAAAAAGAAACAAAATTTATTCATAATTCTTTAAAAAGAATTATTGATTATTAATGTTGGCCAAAAACGTATATTGCATCAGTTAATGCGAGATACATCCTTCAGCCTTAAAATGCAGGGCAATCCTGCATTTTACAGGACGGTTAGTAATCCTACTTGGATGGAATGAAATACATTAAGAAGTTGTAAGTAAACAGAAAATATTTCTACAAAGTGTTCCACTAAAATAACCCCGTTAATAAGAAAATAATTCATTAATGAATAATAAGTTCCTAAATTTTCATTAAAATCGGATAATTCCCTGATTTCTAGTAATTTTTTTAAACTCTGAGGTGGAGTTTTCATAATAAATGTGTATAATGTTTTAGATATCTCAAATGTTTTATGGTGTTAGTAGGGAAAAAGGACTTATTTTTATATGAAAATAATTAAAAAGGCTTAGTTGGTGTAACGAAATATTTTGATGTCAATATTTAATAAAATTATCAAAAAATAATTATAATGAGTAAAAACAGTTTTAATTTTGTTTAATTAAACGATTTAACATTTTTTTTTCTCAGTTTTCTTTTTTATAGTCGTTGTGATAGCGCAAGAAATTCGAAATTGTTTATTCAAAAGTTTCATAAAGTTTAAATATTCTAGGTTTTGGTAAGTTTGGTCTACCGTATTTGATTTGATTTATGGCACGACTTTTTTTCAGTAGGGGGAAAAGTTATATGAAAACTATTATTTGAACTTTGAACATACTGACATGCGAGGACGTACCCTACTATGGAAAAATATATTTTCGTTATGTTTTAGGCAAAAAGTGAGTTGCAAGAGAAAAAAAATGCGATGCGAAATACAAATTACAAATACATGCACCAAAATCAAGAAAGTACGAAAATTTAAATATCTAAGAAATCTTAAATCGCGTTGAAATATCGAAAGTAAAACTAAGTAAAATATTAAGAAACAGGAGAGAAGAGTTAGATGAGACATGGTATTCTCGGCATCCTTCTGTAAAACCAAACAGAACTTTACTGAGAATGCTATGAACTGAAGGCGTGAGCAGCGACAATGTTTTACAGAAAATGAAAACAAAAAGAAATTTAGAATTTAAAAAAGACAGTTGAGGAATGAGGGATTGGAGAATTTGACACTCACGGCACAAATTGAAGGCAGGAGGGACAGAGGAAAGCAGCAAATAATCTACCTAACAAGCTTGTGTAAATGGATAAATTGTGAGAGATAACGAAAAAACAAACCTTACTAATAGCGACAAAGGATAGGAAGTTGTAGAAAGTTATGCTGGAGGAGACACGGTACACAGAAGAAGTAATGCTTTTTACAAAATGTAGATAATTAATCCATACATTTACTATTTTTCTTTGAAACAAATTTCTGGAACAGATATGGGATTTCATAGACGTTTAAAGTGTTTTAATTTCTCTTTTGTTGGCATCCATCAAATCTGAAAATCAAAGCCACATACCTACATAAATATCTTAAACCTAGACGCAAATAGATGCTTACATCCGTATATATAGTAAAATAGGTACCACCACTCCATTTTCGATACCTAAGTTTTAAATTGAATTTTTAAAAATAAAAAAAACGTTTTCTTGAAACGTTTAGCCTAATTGAAAGCCAAATGCTTAAATTTACTATTTTCAGTAAGCAAAATACTCGGATGTATTTCAAACAGGAATTATATTCATTCGAATCTAATATTTTGAGATTTTAAAAAAAAATTCAATTTTTCGGACATTTTTTGAGCGAACGACATAAATAAAAGTTAAAACTCGGTTTTAAAAATCTTGCAAAAATACATCTCTTACTCGTTATTTTTGGAAAATTAGCAAATTTAAAGTTAATCGGAAAGGTTTCATTCATTGACCTTTCAAGTAGGCGATGTCATAAATCAGTTCACACATCTGGAAGTATGGTGACCAAAAATAGACATAACCTAATTTAACGTTTCGTAAGAGGAACAATCCTTGAAAGATGTGACCTTTTAATGGTTTCTTATAAGTTTCCATAGTAAAAGAAAATGTGAAGTTTAACGTAAATAAAAAAAAAATTAGAAACTTTTAAAAATCTTAATTTTAAATGATTTGTATTAAACTTTTGAATTTTCGATTTATAAATAAGTATTTATATAATAAATTAATAACCGAAGACACTGAGTTACTGGAAGAAATTTAAAAGATGTTTGAAACTTTAATTAGCAAATAAAACAAGAAAACAATTCTTATTAAAATTCATCGAGTTTTTTTTTTTCTTATTTTTCCTTCTTCAGAATATGATATCCTTAAATTATATTATTTATAAAATCAGTTAAAAGTTTAGCTAAATTAGAAATGGCGTAGTTTTTAAAGCATTTTTATTTGACTATTCAAATTTTCGGAAAAATGGTCTCATAAATAAAAAAGTTACATGGTTAACACTCCCCAATAAGTCCTGCATTTAACTAATAAAAAAGAATTAGTATAAATAATGTATTTCTGGAAGTTTTATGCAATTAATTGGAGGCAGGGTAACACATGTAAAAAAAATATATATATTTACCAAGATTTTCTAAAAATAATAATTGCATAAATATTTTCATTCATTTGTAAATAAGTCCTGAAAGTTTCATTAAAATCAAACAATCTTAACACATTAATGTGTCTTTCAACGCCAAAAAACGACTTGCGTATTATTACTTTTTCCTTAGTAGTAACATTACGTAAAAATGGCGTGAATCAGTTACGGAAAAAAAAGAAAGAAATTTAACTGAAATTTCGAACGTGTTAGAAAGGATTAAGAAATTAAAAAAAATAATGACAACAAAATTTGATCTTTCCTCTTAATAATAACATAAACATTTTGATGATAAAACTTTGTTTTTATTAAGTTTGAGCCCATTTAACATCATGCTATACTGTTTTTGTCGACAATTGTGTGGATGTAACTTGCAATAAAACAAACATAATTACTTCTCAATTTATCAACATTAATATCTAAAATGAATGTTCTTATATAAACATAACTAATTTTCAGAGACGTTTTAATAATTAATATTTATTTATTTTTTACCTGTAGAGTCACAAGTCTATCATCTTTGTTTGTGTCAGCTAGGGCATACTTTTAAAAAGTTCTTTTCAACGTCACTGTATTTGCATTATCAACAAACGAAATGCATTATTTAACGTAAATATAAAAAATTAACAGTAACAACTCTTCGAATAGCGGTATTGCATTTACTGCTGCAAAACCACTGTGTATTTATTTGATTGAATAATATAATTGTTCCGGCATCGCCGTTTCAATATTGCACGCCAAAACATATAAAACTATTCTGTTTCAGTCAATTGGACATTTTAAAAAGATAATAATTATTATATAAGTAATTCAAACAATTACTATAATAAAAATAGTAACAAAGCAACATTTTTGAAATAACTATAGACTTTACCATCCCAAAGTATTCCACGACATACATTAAAAAAAAATTATCTATTGCTTTGATACACGTGACACATATTTGACCAATAAGAATCAACCTCAGATCACAACATACCAGTGGTTACAGGTATACTCTCTTTGTTGTTTTTTCATTTTTCTCTTGGTCTCTGAAAAAGCTTTAATAAAAGTGAGGCGTAGATTGAGATACGTTTCATATTTGTTCTATTTTATCATCTTGTCGGATTCTGATCCATATATTCAACTCTCTCTCTTTCTCGCTCTCTTCACCCCCCCCCGCACACACACACACACACACATATATATATATATATATATATTTTAATCATTTCACCCCGAGCAAGGCGGAAACGCCACTGATGTGCAGGGGGCTACATAAATGTAAAAAGATTAATTAGAAAAGAGTGAGGAGTACAAACTAGTTAGAAAGGAACAATAGAAAGCTGAGAAAGCAGGTGCGATGACAGATACATAGGTGGAGAGAAAGGGAAGGTTATACGGGGGTAGGGAGAGAGCTAGAGTCCAGTGGTTAGTAGATGAGTATTGACTTTGCATTTAAATTTCTGGAGGTTGTAGCCGTCAGGAAAGCAAGAATACGGGAGCGAATTCCACAGGCGGGAAGTGCGAGAGAAGAAGCTGCAGGAGTAGAATTGTCGTCTGTATTTGGCTAACCTGACTGTGAATGGGTGGGACACAGTTGCCAGTCTGGTTGCACGAGTAAACACCTGTTGAGGAGGCATCAGTGACTTAAGTTCGTCTGAGCAGAAGCCATGAAAGTATTTATAGAACAGACAAAGGGAGGCCACATTTCGACGATGGGGAAGTAGCTGCAGTCGAGCCGCCAGATCAGTACCTATCACAATATATATATATATAATTATTAAAATGTTTGCTTCGTAATTTTAAAGCAGATAAAACTTACGCGACTCTTTCTTTTGCGTTCTAGTAATTTATCTGGAACAAACAATTAAAATCGTTTGGAAAAGAATACTCTAGCAATGAAAGTATTTGTGTGAAGGTCAATGACTGTCAAAATTTGGTTATTGTTATAAGTATCAAAATACATTCAAGAAGAAAGGTCTGAATAAAGAAAATAATCAATCTGTATTGTCTTCAGTCGAATGCGACATGAAAATAGTCGCCGTACTAAAATTGTCATACTAATCATATCCGCATATTAACATTTCAAGTCCAACAGTTCTACCAGCACTATCTTATTTTCATATAAGGAAATTTTTTATAAGCAAAAATAAAAATCTTAATGGAAATATTGATTTGGAAAGTATTCCTTCTCCTGGTTGCAATTTGGTTGTTAGTCAAAATAAGAAATTTTAGTGATTAATCCGAATCAGAAATGACAACAACATGTATACCTGCTTATTTCTCAACGTTTCAAAACCGTACTATTTCCAAATTAGCAGCCCTACAACTTCTTTCGTCTTGTCCACTCTCTAACTCTTAAAAAATCTCTTGACTTATTAATACTTACGCTAACTTATATGACATTTTAACCAACTTACAGCCAAATGGACAAATCACTCGTAAGAAATGTTTTCGAGTTTCAATTCAAAGTGTACTTTAATTCTGCTGTTTCATTTATTATCGTTTTCTTTAACTGTTTAAAACCTTGTCAAATGAAATAATTGCAATAAAACTCTGTAAAATACTTGTAATATTTTATGGAACGCAGATTCATTTGGATGTGGGCATTATATTGAAAAGTTAGACAAGAAGAATGGCAAAAACCAAGAAAAAATTAAGACGAAAGCTTAGATAACAGCAAATAGCAACAAAAGCACTACCAACTGCTACTTGTACTACAGTTACTACTGTGGCCACCCCCATCGATTTATATCTTCAACTACGAATTGTTACTGCTTCAGCGAAAGCCCTGTTGCTGTTTGTACGAGGAGTCGGCGTTTTTCTTATCGTTGTCGACGCAGTTAGTTGGCGACAAGCAGCCTGCTCGAAAACGGGGCTGCCGCTGTCGACCATGCTCATTGCAAACACATTGTCACTGCGAAATTATTTTTGGATTCTGGTGCTTGCTATTACTGTGAATGTGGTCGGTTTGTTGATGGCCTATATCTATGCTGTCTACGATGCGAAAGCATACCATAACAGTGCTCAAGGTGCCTTCTACAACAGCCACCCAGTAGCTGCTGCCGTCTACTCAGCAGACGGAGCTGGTACTGCAGGAGGAAGCACCATTCTAGAAAATTCTGTTTTTGGCGGCTACAATCCAGCTGAGCGTATAGCCCAAGCTGTGAGGTCAGTGATGAATTTACGTTCGACATCAGTAGATGTTTCTTCGTCTGAAGCTCAGGAACTGAACAGTGTCACAAGTGCCGATGGCGACGGGCGGGAGGATATATATGATTTCCATAATGCCACTTACAAGAATACGTATGTGACAATAAACGGGCCTGGTCGGCTAGGGAATAAGATGTTTCAATATGCTGCTTTGCTTGCCGTTGCTCATCACTATGGCTACACGCCATTCGTTCCTTCAAACAACGTTCTCATGGAGGTGTTTAATCTTCGTCATGACCTCCTTGTTGATATCAGCAATGATGACCGATTTGGTGAACGAAATCCTGGAGAATATGACGCGTCTCTTTTTGAAAAGCTCAACTCTGATAAGAATTGGACACTTACTGGATATTATCAGTCATGGAAATATTTTACTAATATATCCAAGATAATTAAAAAAGAATTTACATTTAAAAATGAAATCTTAAAAGAGGCCTTTAAAGTGCTCAAGAAATATGGACTAGGAAAAAAGACTTTGATTGGTGTGCACATAAGGCGTGGAGATATGTTGGCACAAAAATTGCGTGGTTATAATGTTGCTGATGAGACCTATATTAATAAAGCTCTGGGTTTTTACCGGAAGACAGTAACCAATCCAGTTTTTCTAATCAGCAGTGATGACATGAACTGGGCTCGCAATTCAATTCAGGAGTCCTATGATGTTAACTTTGTTGGTGGAAATAGCCTTGGTGTGGACCTAGCTATTCTGGCCAATTGTCAGCACAGTGTTATCACTTCCGGCTCCTATGGCTGGTGGGCAGCCTGGCTAGCCGGAGGAGACACTATTTACTTTAGCAATTATCCCCGTCGAAATTCTTGGCTTAGTTCAATCTATAACAAAAATGATTACTACCCGGAATGGTGGATAGGAATGGAATGATTAGACCCGGTTAATTTATTATTATTATTATTATTATTATTATTATTATTATTATTATTATTCAATTCATGCCCCTCTTCTCGTTTCAAAATTTGAAAATAGCAAGAGATCGGTCGAAGCAATAACAACAACTACGTTTATTATTTATTAAAATTATTATTTTATAACAAAAGGAAATTGTTTAAAAATAAGTTATAATTTTTTAAAGCAACATTAAAAATCCTTTGATTTTAGAATTTAAGGACACTTGTACAAAATAAAACAGGTAAGTCACATTTGTCTTCATTCGTATGCACATGCATTCTATTCAAATGATATAATTGTAATCATAAAATGAGCTCATTAGAGCTCTGAGCGGACACTATTTTTGAAATATGCTATCAAAACATTTTCTTTAATACAGACTAGGAAAACAATAAAAACTTTCTTTCTCCACTTTTTCTTATTAACCAGTTTATCACATACTCCTTAATCACACTTTCCATCTAAAAAAAAAAACTGCCTTGAATTTTTCATTTGCTCACACAAAGACAAGTCAATTACCAATGTGATGTCATCTCCTCGGAAAATAAACAAAAAGATCTCCATTATTTTCGTGACCTGTTTTCTTTAATATTGCATACTTTTCTTGCATAAACTGAATATCACTTATTTTTGTTTATGTACTGTAAATGGTCGACTTACTCAGTTTTAAGTATTCTTTGAGAATAATAAAATACATGTGTAAATTATTAATCATTATTTCTCTAAATGTGTGTGTGCGATTATGTGTTTTTGTTACTGTTCATCATAAGTATATGGAGGCTGGATGTTTGAAAATGGAAGGCACCAAAAATTATTAAACTATACAAATTATACATTAATGATTGGTATATTTTTATATTCTGTCAATAAATAAAAACTATTATATTTCAATTTATTGTCTATATACGTGCATGAAATTCCTCATGATGCGTCTAAAACTCAAAAATATATCAATCATTTTTCAATGAATAAATGAATAAGCTTTTTTATTTGGTTTACATATATATATACATGTGTATTTTTTTAATTTGAAGTGCATTAATTAGATTTCGCGATCATCATCATCATAACTTCTACTACAACTGCTACTACTACTCCTATTATTATATAACTCGTGGTGTTACTACGATTATCACTATGGATAAAAAATATCATTACATTTTCTGCGATGTTTTTTTTTTAAATCTCGTTAAAAGAGTATTAAATTATCATCTATAATTTTTCATTATAAATTCAGAACTTTTTGATGTTTTAATTATTTAAATTTAAAAATAAATATCTTCTTTGTTAAAATTGATTCCTTTTAAATTTCTACTAATTTGTGAAGCAAACTTTAATTCAAGCACATAATTAATCAGAAAAATAAACATTTTACATTGATTAACTGTTTTAAAATCAATTCCTTACGATTAAATGAAATGAAAGTTAGGTAAATATTCTGATAGTTACAAGCGTTCGTCATCCAGGGTGAGAAACAATTAAAAATCAATTCATTTCAAAAAAGTTCTATTTTAAACATAAATCTGTAATAATTGTGTACCAATATCATTATATTCTGCTTTGAAATATATCTACCTTCTAAATGTTACAGCGGATAGAGATATTGTTAACAAAATAAAGAAAAGTAATAGTTATCCTGTTTTAATTTTACATATTTTGAAATAGCTCTCAATTATTTTTTAATTTATTTCCCTAACCTTGTCACTAACAAATAGTTTATTTTCTCCTGCCACTGCATCATGTGCTCATTCATAAATAAAATTCTGTGTACAGTTGCAATTATCTCACATGCAGTACCATATGTACGTACAAGCATGCAAGTAAACACCTTTTAAAAGTAATAATGTTCGCGTTAAATTTAATATTGGTGTCACTTTTGTATCAAAATAATGGTAGTTACAATATTGTAATCATTTAAAAATAATCTGCAATATCTATTTCCTTTTTTTCAATTCTTTTAAAAATCAGAAATTAAGAAAAATATATTATTTGAACAATTAATGATTTTTTAAATGATGATATGACATTTTGCGTTTAATCTAGTATAGTTATTCTCTCAAAATTACCCGATTATATTTTCCTGATAAATACAACTTTAATACGAGTTAGGATGTACACCCTTTCTTGTATTCTGGTTGTAATAGAATTTTGGGCTGGTGGGGCGAAGATTAATATTCCTGTCGATTTTTTATTATTTTAATGCCAAGTTAAGCAATCGAAACTGACGGTGTTTTTTATTCTAAAGCCGTCTCCTACTGATCAGATTCTGGATGTATTTTTATTTATATTATTTTAATGATTATGCAGATGCCAATTATTCTAATATTTCAATTTAGAGTTCTTGAATCAACTTCTTGAATCTTGATCTTCTTGACCTATCTACGTTGTGATATAACTTCTATATGTCAATAATGACTGATTTAGAATTCTCAAATATCTTGCTTTTATTACAAGATTTTGATTTGCAAAGTTACAACCCAAAAAAACTTTACTTCCTTTATTAACTGGACAATTGTGGTACATCCATAAGTGTCCAGTTCAGTGATGACAAGATAATTTATTTCATACAAGAAACATTTATTGTTCAACAAAATCATTTTTCTTGTTTATGTAATTAATTCAGTGGTGAATCACACAGATAAAACCTTATGCAATGAAACTTTTTGATCAAATTCAACTATGCATTAAGTACTAATGTATACACGTATTGCTATTATAAATTTTCCCAAAAATCTCTACAAATGTGTTTTTATAGCTTTTATTGTGTCATGTATTACTCTGCCATTAGAAAATAGTAAATTTTCTAATGACAGATTAATACATTTCTGCCATTAGAAAATAGACATGGCACGAAATACTCTTTAAAGGCAATGCTTGAATCTAGGACTTAGAAACTTTACAATATTGTAATTATAGAACATTTATTTTAACCATACTCATACCTCCGTAAACACCTGCTTCTTCCTAATGGCAACTTCTTACTCAACACGAATTGTAGCTCTTGCTCTAAATAGATATTCGATTTTTATTTGAAAAATTTACCTGGCGTTCCACTCGTATAATAAAGTCAGTTGGTTCCGCATTTTTCAAGTTTCTTTTTTAACAATTATAGCAGTTATTTTTCTAATTAATTATTGTTTCAACAACTGTGCACGCTATCATAACATGGCAGGTCTTAAACGATTATATTCAGAAAATAAGTGTCGAGAGATATTAAGATCTTAACCTATTTGATAAGTCGTGTTTGTATTCGTACAGAGTAAAAGATGTTCATTAGTACTTTGAATGTTAATTAGAAAGTGATAACGTATAAAAGAAATGGCACAAAATCAGAAAGCGCAAATAAAATATTATGAGTGATCATGATTAAGATAGCTTCACAAAGGTTGAGCAAGAATGATAATATAAACTCAAGAAACCTTGCTATAGGTAATATGACCCATGCTCTCGTGTAGCGAGTTCGATTCACAAAGTGCCTTGTGCACAGTAAGAATATTAAATACTTATAAACACGTTATTTGCATAAATAATTAAACCGAATGTACAATGAACTAGAAAAACCTGACGATCAATGATATTGAACATGAATAAATAAAAATGAATGAATTTGACTTAACACCGTTATAATGATGGCTTATAAATAAAGACATCAGACAGCAAATTTAATTTAGTTATTTCTGGCGTATACAGATTATTTTCATTTGAATTTAGCTATATTTGTTTTCTGAATCATTCCAAACAGTAAAAACCCGTAAAACAACTTAAACAATCAATCATGAATCATACATTAATATACTTCATTTACAAAATTGAATTAGAATAAATTTACTTAAAAAAAATAAGCTCCTGTCTGTCAACATTCAAGCATAAAAAATGAAAAAGCAAATACACACCTCAATAAAACATAAAGGTTTTAGAATGTTATTTTACAAAAATTTATAGCGAAAAAATTTTGCAAATGGAAGAAATGATCATTAGTTTAACAATGCGTTCTACTTGTGTACGTATGTTTATGCGTGCATATGTGAAGATATATATAATGTAATTTTCAAGTAAAAATCGCATAAGTTTAGAGTTGATTATGACTTTCGTTGTTCACATTGCCTAACGATGTTTCTTTGTGCTTATTTGTTCATATTCTCGCTTTTCGAATCTTATTAGATTTAAACCTTTAAACGATAAGAAGTTAAAGATTCGATTATTCTCATTTATGTATTGTTGTACTTTATAAGTCTTCACTTGTCAATATATAAATATAATTCTAGATAGCAGATTAGTGATGAAGTGTTGAATGTCAAATTGGCAAAATATTTAAGAAGCATATTTTTTGTTTTTATATTTATCATGAGATTGTGAATTTTAATAATGAACTGATTTGCCATGGCCGAAGAAATGTTTCTCTACTGAAGTGGTCAATAGAACCATCAGTACATTTATCCCACTACTGTTTAAGTAACATCATTTATCTAACGAGTGAACGAATATCAATAAGTTTGCAACTCATGTCAATTATTTACATCGGATTACTGAATCATTTTATGATTTTGATTACGAGTTCTTGCATTATGTATTTTTCTTTTCTTATTAATCCTTTGTTTTTAACTTCAATAAAGAGTCTCATTCAGTGATGTTTGAACTTTATGCTGCGTTTTTAAAAGCTTCCATTAGAATTTGAATCAGTATTTTCAATATAACATGACAAATTAATTTTAATTATGAAAATAAACAGTATTATTTTAGAGTTGATATTTTGTTAAATATGTATTTCAGTTAACCTAGCAGATAAGCAAACTCGATTACTCTACATTATTATAATTTAGTTGGAGTTATTCCCTTTTGATTTTTGTTTTTAAAATGTATATTTAAAAACAGGTTTTAAAAGTAATTTTTCAAAATAATGTTTTCGTATACTTTTATATTTCCCACTTATTTTCATCATCTAACTTCAAGTAAAGTAATAAAGCTAACAAGTGGTAACTGAGAGCAAAGAATAGGAGAAAAAGAAAACATTATTAAGGAGAGATAACAATAAGAGAACAAAAATTAAGAAGACAGAAGATAACGATTGACATTGCATTTACATTTTTGAGGATCAAAGTTGACTGAAAAACAAGAAGCTGGAATTGAGTTTCATAAGCGAGAAGAGCAAGAAAAGAAGCTGTTAGCATAGAACTTGCGGTTACATCTAACAATTTCATCTGTAAATGCCGTCAATCTAGTAATACGCTTAAATTCATAAACTGATCAGAACAATTACCATAAAATATTTATAGAAAAAGCACTTGAGAGCATAACTATTGCAAAGAGTCCAGAATATTGGCACATCATCCTTCTTAGTGTCATCAGCAAACTCTGAGGCTGTCAAGAAGAATGTTGTTGATCAGATACAACCGCTCGAGCAATATGGGTTTTGCTTTACTCGTTCCACTGCTGATATATTAACTGTAATTGCGCATGAATGAGGCATTAGACAATAAACGCATCGCCTTAGATATATCGAAGGTCTTTGACAAAGTATGACATAGAGGGTTGCTACACAAAATTTCCAGCTAAGAAATCTCCGGAAAACTTTTCAAGTCCTTCATAAGAAGTCGTTGTTAATGGCCAGTCTTCATGATTTCAATGTAGGCACACACTCCCCCACAATGTTCGCTTCCTGCTTCTACAATTTTTCCGCTTTATATTAACGATCAGTCTAAGAGCAAAATCTTTTTAGTGAATATCTATGCATATGATACAACTGTATATGTCTAGTGCGATGAATAGAGGCCTTGCACACCTATTGGTACTTATCATCATCCAGACCTCATGGAACATATATATATATATATATATGTAATTGTTCTGATCAGTTTATGAATTTAAGCGTATTACTAGATTGACGGCATTTACAGATGAAATTGTTAGATGTAACCGCAAGTTCTATGCTAACAGCTTCTTTTCTTGCTCTTCTCGCTTATGAAACTCAATTCCAGCTTCTTCTGCCCACTCTTTACTTTTCCGGTTTCGTTTACACAGCCTTGTGCGTGATTATTCTCTAACCTACAACCCCTTTCCCACAGATGAAACATCATAGGTTAATCTCTGCACTACGGAAAATGTTCTAAGAGCTAAACTTATAACCTTCACAGATAAAGACATGCCATATCGCACAAACTCAGTAAAACTAGCCTCATAAACTTCGGATTCCATTAGTAACACTGAACCTTGGATAGCTTATTCCTACAAATCACCACTTGATAGGATGTTTTCCCGACCACTATGATCTTAACCTCTTCAAGTGTAGAATTAAATCTTTCCTATATAGCTTCATAAACTGTACGTCTTGCCTCTAACCGCTCATAAAACAACCTCTTTCAGTAAACCTCGAAATTTATATATTTATAGGCTCTTGGGCTTTTATATAGGGTGAACATGAGCTTAAAACAATGAAATTGGTTTTCTTTTGCAAATAAAATCGAAAAATTAATTAAAAAATCCTTTTCATTTATTACAAATTGTTGCTCATTCATCAAATTTTCTCGGAAGACCATTATATCGAGAAACAATGAAATGAAACACTATATTCAGATGCGCTTGCATGTATTTTATTACTCTATGTAAAATAAAGGTGAAAATAATCTGAAAGAATATAACGAAAATAAATCTATTTTGCCAGACATATATATATATATATATATATATATATATATATATATATATATATATATATAAATGAATATAAATAAACACACACACACATTTATTTCCAGGAACGGCCAATTTATTTCAGGGAACGACCAATTTATTTACGGGATCTACCTCCACTATGTCTTGTTGAGAAAGTTTCTTTTGGGACATTTTTTGCATGCCAGTAACGCTGAAAGTCGTCTGGGCCATCAAGGCTGAAGATTTATTTTCGTCTGAAAACAACACTTTCATTTATCCACATCTCAAGCTTCATAATCAGAAACAAATTGCAAACGGGAGGTTTTATGGCGAGGAAGAAGGCGAGGCATCTGCAAACTTTCATGTTCTTAAAACCTTACTTATTTAAATGCAGTCGAATTGTTCGAAGAGATGCATTCAGCATCTGTATTCTCTTTTATCTGATTTGATGTTAGGCTTGAATCTCTCTTAACTTCTTACCTAATGCGTCTGTCTCGAGATGATGAGATTTTATTGAGGCAACCGCTTGATTTTTTAGAAGCATATGCATCCGAATTTTTAATGAAGTTAGCAATGAGAGTTCTGCTACGGCCAATTTCATTTGCAATAGGTCGTTGCGAAAGAGCACATCTTTGAAGTTCAACAATCCTGCCCTGTTTGAACTTTGTTAAAATTTTACCACTAGCCATTTTAAAATCTGAAATACAAAGATGGAAATGTGCAAAGTAGATGTCTACACATCTGAACCTATGACTAGTTCTAACATTTTTGTCCAGTAACAATTTTTCATATATGATCTTATGGTCTTATCTTTATGACCAACCAAACTACTGTATTCATAGATGATTGTTAATTGACGGCATAACTTTTTTTAATGAATATTGCCTCGAGGATCTATGAATACTGTAGTAATGTTTTAAAATGTTTATTAAAAAACAGTTTTTTCATACTTTAACAGGTACATAACCATGACATTACAACATAAAAAAATCCATTTTGGATAATTTTCACATTCTAATGAACGCTTAGCAATTTGTTAACCGTTATATTTGAAACAAGGAGAAAATTTACAGTAATTTTTAGCAACACAGTTTTGCGGTTA
Organism: Ascarosepion bandense; assembly: GCA_037127315.1. Taxonomy (NCBI): domain Eukaryota; kingdom Metazoa; phylum Mollusca; class Cephalopoda; order Sepiida; family Sepiidae; genus Ascarosepion; species Ascarosepion bandense. The sequence goes on along the minus strand of JBBBDQ010001527.1, from coordinate 10,511,792 downwards.
TTTTCTGTTACCAAAACTCACACCACTGAAGATGATCTCGGATTGAAATTGAAAGTACTTGGGAATATCGAGAAATGAATAATAAAACCATTTGTCAAAGTTACAGTTCATTTCTTACATCTTTCCATTATAATACGCGAAAGATTATCCGTGAGTATGAACGGATTTTATTAAGAATAAGTAAACACAATGTTTGCAATTTATTTAATCTGACATATATATGCACTACCGGCCATAATTATTAGGCCACCCCAGCTTTAGAAAAAATGATGTATTTCATATTATCTTTAGTATTTATTGCTAAGTGGATAATTCTAAATAAAAATAGAATGGTTCTTTTGTTATTATTACTTTGTAAAAGTTTACAAGGCAGCCAGGAATCCTTTGCTTCGGTCAGCCAATAAGAAGAGACTAGCATGGGGAAGAGAGCACAAAACCTGGACACCAGAACAGTTCATTTGATGCACATTTTATTGTGCAGTATTAATAAAAAGACAATTCTATTTTCATTTTAAAATTATCCACTTGGCAATAAATACTAAAAATAGTGATGAATTAAATAATTTTTTAAAAACTGTGGTGGCCTAATAATTATGGCCAGTAGTGTACATGATGAGATAAAAAACAGGAAACGTTTATAAATTTAACATATTTCACATTCATTAAAGCTTCATCAGAGAATGGGATATGGAGAACAAAGAAGAAATTCTAGTATTTTTACTTTTGTGTTGTTTGATTTTCATCTGTTTTCCGTGCATTCGACGTGTTAAACAAACATTAGTATAATTTCTGACGTTCCAAATTCAAGGAGAGATAATGCATCTCATCGAAGTTCCAAGAAATTTATATTGAAAAACCGTAAATATTTCTTTATGTATGTAAGTGTATAATAATTATAGTTTCTGTATATGCGATTTAGATAATAATGTCTATTTGTAAGTCTATGTATGAACAACCATTTAAACTAGCTCGTAATGCACAGGAACAAAACTGGCCATGAATTTGATTTAAAAAATACCACTCTAATTAAAAAAAATAATTAATTATTTACGATGAAAGTATTTCGAGGGATTCCTAATAAGTATATTACTAACCTTAAACACACGCCAAAAACGTCATATTGCATCACTAAATTTAATTGAATCAATTCTTAAAGAATCAAATGTATGTACGTAAAAACATTCCAAAATCAACATGCGGAAAACCACCAAACACAATGTTTACCACACACACACACACACACACACACACATTGTAATCTCGATATCTCATTCTTTGATGAAAAAGTAATACAAGTGAAACATGTTAGATTGATAAGCTTTTTCTATTTGTTCTTTATCTCATCAGTGCGTTCGATTTCGATATATATTTAATCATAATTCATAATAGAAACTACGTCGAAAAGACAACATTCTATACATCGATAAAAAAAGCAAAATATTAATTCGAACTCGGCTCCCCGAGTTCGAATTCCAGCTGAATTCGTTGCATTCACTTACGCACAAACACCCTTGGGAAAAGTATTAATCTCTCTCTTCTGTCTCCAGTTATGGGTTAAATAATAGGACAGATTGGGTTCTATAGCCTTGGCTGTCAACCAGTCTACCGCAGAAAGCAATGGCAACCTACTGCGGAATAATCTTCTGCCCAGTCAGTCATGTCTCTTTCGAGACATGTTCGCCCAACGTGTGTAACTGACTGACTGACTCACTCAGAAACATTCCCACTCATCTGCATTGATGAAAGAGTAATAATTCTCAAAAACATTTATAATGACCACAACAGATATTTTCCCCTTATACATCTATGACTACCTCCTTATAAGGACTCAAATATCACTAAAGGCTCACTAATGTCAAGGTTGCATCAATTGGCAAAAAACTGTAGCGAACAAAGTAAGATCCACATTTAAACTTCACCAAGCACTGATTGGTTGATTTTATTTAAAAACATTCGAATTTACAAACATTGTTAAGCACACACGTAAAAGCAGTTCCAAAGCAAAACTCAAGAAATTTATTGTGTTTTGTTTTGGATCTGCGTGTGTGCTAAGCAAAATTTATAAATTCGAATTCTTGTCAATCTGGTTGGTTTCAAATCGTGGGAGTAGTCCTTTCCCTAATATTTGACAGTATTTTGAATCATTCAACTGCTCGACAACAATAATCTTGTCGATCTCAATATATTTATTTTTGGTATCTCTCCCAAACCCGTTCCGCAATCCATTTGCTCAAATCTATCAAGTATATCTTGCGCTGTCTTTTTCCTTCGATCCGTCTTGTGAGTATTAGATTCTCCAAGTTCTCCTTCCTCATTACGTGTCCCAAGAACCTCAGCTGTCTCTTCCTGATGTTAAGTATGAGTTTTCTTCTCCTTTGCATCCTTTTTAACACTTCATCGTTGCCCACGTGTTCGGTCCATGGTATCCTCAGTATCCTTCTGTAGAACAATCTTTCTGTGCCTCTCATTTATCCTTGAGGAGATCGTCTAACATTCACTGCCATACAGAAGGACAGATATCACATAACAGTCTAGCACTGTTTTCTTTGTTTCCAATGAGATTTGCCTGTTTTCAGTACACTGGTTAGCTTTTGAAATGCGTCCTTGGCTATGTTAATGCATCTTCAGATCTCAATGTCACACTTTTTATATTCTGTCAGAACGCTTCTCAAATATTTAATTTTTTAAACTTTTTTTTAATTAACCAATGAAAATTAAACAATACAATAGTAAATATAGCACAATTCTTTTTCTTCATTTCTGATTCTCTGATGAAGCTTTAATAAAAGTGAAACATGTTAGATTGATCAACGTTTCCTATTTGTTCTTTATTTTATCATTTTGTCGGATTCCTATCCATATTTTATCTGTAGTTCATATATATATATATATATATATATATATATATATACACACACACAGAGAAAGAGAGAGACGGTGGAGAGAGAAAATTTGACAAATATCAGGAAAAGACAAATTAAATATATACATATCACAAACAAAAATATTTAAATTTATGAAATTCAAACCGCCAAATATAAAGATATTATAAATACGTTGTTCTGAATATTATTTATGAACTTTGTTAAACGTTGTTAAACGAAGTCAGACTTTTTCACTCCCAGCTTCGTAAACATCTTGGAACTGACCACTATTGTCATAACAAAGACACTCTCATCTAGCCTCTCCAATGTACGAAAATTAACCGTTGTAGATATGAAAGATAAAAACGCTTGTCATATTATATAAACTGGTTATAATACTTTACGTTATTAAGTATTATGGGTACAGTAGATTGTCATATATGAAGGTAAGAAGTGTAACGGACAGTAGAGTCTGGGAACGAAGTGCAAATTCCAATTTATTCTGTTGTGTTTACTTCGCACAAATGCACCCGAGAAAGGCATGAATCCGTCTCCCTTACAAGATATGGGTTAAATAACGGGATATAATGGACTCTCGAAAGTAAACAATGAATCCCACATAGTGAAGACGAGAAGAAACCTCTCCCAAGTAGTTGTGAAAAGATCATCTCCTTCCCAATGTAATATGACATTTAAAAATAATCATATATATATATATATATATATATATATATATGTGTGTGTGTGTGTGTGTGTGTGTGTGGAAAATTCCCTCGTCATTTGTGTATATTTCAAATGTATATTATATGTAGATAGATGTTATCTTTAATGATATAAATTTAAAATATACACTAATTTATTCGGACGTGTGAATTTTTCTTGGTTGTTATAACTTCTCGACCTTTGACCTACTGCTTTCTACTGAAAATTTTCGATGTGGTGTTTAACCTGCTAAGAAGGTCATTACAGTCGAGCACTTGTGCTAATTCTTTCAATCGCCTGGTTTTTCAGTGTTTTTCTCTATTCTGATATAATTTCATGGGGTTTGACGTCTCCTTTTCCCTCCATACATGATTAATCATGTTAAAAAATGCTCGAAAGCGTTATGGTAATGGTGAAATTAGTTGTTACCATGCAGGAAACACTCTGCATTCATTGTCCGAATAGTTATTTGAAATTTATAAGATTAATTTCTTAAAATAGTTTTTCAAGAAATTAGTCTTCTCAAGCCACATAAAACTTATTATCCAAATTCTAATGAATTAGCAGAAATTGAACAGAAATAGGTTATGAACTGTGAAACAAGGAATGTAATAGTTATTCTCAGAATCAAAGCGCAATAAAAATACAAAATCATGAATATATCTATACTTTATAGATTGTGTAAAAGCCTTTGATAAAGTACGTAACAAAGAACTGTTTTGACTACTAGATAAGTTTGATTTATTTGGGAAATATATTAGAATAATTACGAACTTATACTGAAAGCCTGCATACGGATACAAAATAAATATTTCAGTAAATACACAAAAATAGAAGGAGCGTAAGACAAAAATCTGTCTTCTGCCTGGACATTCCACTGCTACAGGTCATGAGAGAATCCTCCTAGACGTTTTTTTTTATTGGCGGTCACAATCTTAAGAACATCAAATATGCAGATGAGAAAGTGTTGATAGCAGACACAAAGAACAGGAAGTGTTACAAAAGGTAGTGAAAAAAAAGTGAAAAGGAAGAACTAAAATTAATTGTAAGAAAACAGAAAACATCGTTGTCATGAAAACGAACAGCCCAATATGCACATTACGAACTGGAGACAACACAATCAAACAAGTACAAAAATAAATTTAAATATTTAGGAAATAATGTAATATTAGGCGGCATTAAAAATTCTCAATTCTTTTTCAGACATGTGGATTGCATTAACATGGAAAATTCTAATCGGCACAGGAAATGAAATGGCACGCCATGCTTATGACATTACTTGCCAACCAAAGTTGCACTGATAGTAGCCTAATCTTTGTTTTCGGTCAGGAGCGTGCCGGGAGCCTCTATCATTTGCGAAAGAAATAGTTTAAGCACACATGTCATAAGAACGTTTGAGTTTGTTCAGCATGTTCTGGACATCATCAGAAAGTCAATGAAGACCATCAGCAATCATCTCAATGTGGAGAGCACTATCAAATGTATAGTGAACAGAGGCATCAGGTATGAAAATACAGTTCATGTGCTATAAGAATTGTTTGAACCAATCGCAGCAATTGCTGAAGAATACCAATCATACAGAGGAGACCTGTATGCTCCGGTAAGAAGAACTTTGACTGAGGCCAAAAGTAAATAAGAAACGACAGGTGGCTTTGCGCGAACTCCATTCAGGTACCCATGGTGATGCACACCAAGTTCATTTCGTCTGTGATTGTCTCAGGTGTCATAAGCTTCGAAGGCTATGTCATGTTGCTTTATTTCTTCACGGATCAATGCCACCAGCTACATTAAGGTGCTAGACGTCATGTATTGGACGGAGGGAGAAGTGTTCCAAAATACCTGATTGAAGTCATTACAGCGCCGTGAGTAGTTGCAGTTAATAATGATCAGAGAGGTTTGACTGCAATGTCTGTAGTAAGAAGATTAAGCTACATTGGCTTAAATTACACCCATATTTAATGCAGGAGGCACCAAATGTATATCCAGCAACTCAGCCTGTTTTTTTATTTCAATTCGGTATCCACAGGGATGCCCCTGATTAACACCACAACAACGGACACAGCGCTTTACTTCAGTTTGTGACATCGCTAATTGAACCTTGAAGAATTGGGAACTTGTGGTATGGTCTGATGAGTCATAAATCTAGTTGTTTTTCTGGTGATGGCAGGGTTCGAATGTGGTGCAGATCCTAATAGGCAATGAGGCCATGAACAAAGATCGTGTAGCAAGGCACTGTGCTAGCTGGGGGAGATTTCATAATTTCATCATACTGTGTTAAGGTACCATTTATTGGGTCGTCTGGTTCGTCTAAACACTAGGCCATAAGGACAAGAACAACTGGATTTTGGGGACTTATAAACCTAATGTCCTATAACCCTTTTTTCACTAGAGTTTACCATGGTTTTCTCCGGTATTTTTTATGTTAATGGTTTTCTCTAGTATTTTTTACCAATTGCAATTGTTTGACACTAATGATTTTCTCTGGCACTCCGTATTACTGGTTCCCATATTGTTTCATCTGTATGCTTGGTCGGCTTAGGAGATATTTGAAACCTAGCATATGTGCTGATTACTTAAGTTGACGTAGTTTCCAGTGGCGTTCTCTATTATTTCAACTTCATCCCATAGGTGATCCCCTTTCTTCCTCCATATGTGGTCAGCTACGCCTGATTTTTCTATCTCTCCTCGTGTTACGGCCTTGCGGTGTTCTTGTAGCCTTACCTTAAGGGGGCGGCCTGGCTCTTTATATTTCTTTCCACAACTACATGGAATTGCGTAAATACAGTCCCTAGTCATGTCCTTCTCTGTTGGGGGTCATACTCGGGAGAGGTAACTGCAAAGTGTAGAACCATTTCTGAAGATCATCCTGATGTTATATAGACCAAAGATCCTTTGTATCTTCTCTGATAACCCCTTCACATAGGGTAGACAAGCCGAGGCTGTTTTCTGGGAGTTGTTATCGTCATGCACCCTCCCTTCTGTGTATGTTGGAGTTGTTGTCATGTACTCTGGATAATTGTTTCGTTGTAGGGTACTGCTTATACTGACCATTTCCTGTTCGTATGACTTTGGATCGCCGCTTATGACTTTTGCTTGATGTTGAAGGCAGCGGACGATCCCTTTCTTTACAATGTATGAGTGGTAGGAGTTGATGTTAAGGTATTATCCAGTGAATGTTGGCTTGCGGTATACGGATGTCTTGAACCCCACCTCTGTTCGAGTTATTAGCACATCCAAGAATGCCAGTTTGTTGTCACACTCTTCTTCCATAGTGAACTGTATGAATGGTCTTATTGAGTTCACATGGTCGAGTAGCCTCTGGACCTCCTCCTGGTGTGGCCCGAGTATGAAGGTATCATCAACGTATCTCAGCCATAGAGTTGGCTTTAGAACTGTGGATTCTAATGCCATCTCTTCAAAGTATACCATGTATATGTTAGCCAGTGATGGTGATAATGGCGAGCCCATTGCTAAGCATTCATCCTGCCGATATATGTCTGATCACAGTCCAAAGTGTGTTGTTTGTGTACAGAAAGTCAGCATCTATATCATGTTGTCTAGTGAAACACTGGTACGTTCTCCTAGGTATGAGTCCGAGTCCAGTCTGTCCCTGACTATCAATAGTGCCTCTACCGTGGGTACCTTGGTGAACAGACATCACTTCCATGCTCTCCATCTGCCGAAACGTCGTACAAATGGCAACAAATTGAAATCATTTTCTGAAAACATGAGAAATAAATAACAAACAATCCTTTCCAAATGTAGAAATTTTATTCTAGAATCAAAATAATAACTATGTTTCTTTTCAAGACTCAATTTAAATCTCATTACACAGTTTTGAAAAGTCGAGTTTTTAATTGAAGCCTGTGGAACAGAATACCAGATAACTCAAGAAAGCTGAAGCTATCAATTTGGAACTGCGTCAGTTGAATAGCGGAAACCGCTCTGAGAAACCATTATACGGCTATTAATTTATTTCTTCGGTTGCTTTACAGAGGAAAATTACAGATTTGTAGTATTGGACTTTATTTTATATTTAAAACAATTGTAAAATTAACTTTTTAATCCAGAACATTTTAGAATCTTTTTAGAATTCATGTGAATTTATGTCTTTGTACAATATTTTACAAACAAAAACAGAAAAAAATCTTCCTATTGGAATTTTTTCACATTTGACAATAGCGCGATAAAAGCGGGGCAATATTTATCATGTTGGCCAGACAATAAATAATGAGTAACACTGAAATTCAAAGTTGGTCAAGGATGAAAATGGCTGCACTTGTATGCAAGTAGTGGCTTTCAGCTTCATCATGCCAATGCTCTTTTTTCTTTTCTTTTTTTTAATCATTTCACCCTAAGCAAGGCTGGACCGCTGCTGAAAAACAGTGAAAAAAAAAAAAAAAAAAAAAAAAAACACAAGGTACAGGGGATATCGTAGAAATAATAAAATATGGATATAAATCAAGTAGATAGAAGATGGCAATTGACATTGCATTTAAAATTTTGGAGATTGTAGCTATCAGTGAAGCAAACAAATAGAAGGAAGTTCCACAAATGGGAAGTACGAGAAAAGAAACTATTTGAGTAGACGAGAAGTTACATTTCACTATTTCGACGGTAAAAGTATGAGACCTTGATGTTAATCTAGTAGCTCGAGTAAATATAGGCTGGGGAGAGAGCAGTTGCCATGAAAATATTTGTAGAAAAAACAGAGAGAAGCTACATCACGTCGATGAGATAAAGTGACTGAAGGCGAGCTACTGAGTCAGGATCGATCATATTGCAGACCCTCTTTTGGATTTTGTCGAGAACCTTGATATGAATAGTAGGAACACCCGGCCATATTTATAGATGCGCAAAATGAATTCTGGCGAGAAAAACTTCCTGGCCCGACACACTGATCCAACCTTCTTAACAGTAAATGTAGCTATGTAGCTATGTATTCTTGATAATTCTACGTCTCATGTTAAGTAAACCTGTATTGTGTGTGTGTGTGTGTGTGTGTGTGTGTGTGTGTGTGTGTGTGTGTGTGTGTGTGTGTGTGTGTGTGTGTGTGTAAGTTTCATTAAAAATGACTGACTAGGTATTGTGGTTAAATTTTTAATATAATTTAATGTGATCTTATATATTTTTCTTTTCAGAACAGAAATTATATCAAAATTGTCGAAATGTTTTATTTGCCCAAATGCTTTCGGCTATATCAAGGAGAAATTTTATTTTCCTTTTAACTGAATATATAAGGTATTTGTGAATTTATGTAGAGTCATAGGTATCTTTTGTATTCTTATATAAATATATTCTTATATATGTATGTATTTCTATAATAAAGGAGGAAAAACATTTTCGTGTGAGGTGTTTCGTTCTTTAGGACATCATCGAGCAATATTTTTCGTGTAAGTGCGACTACACTTACGATTACACTTACGCACCAACATAATAAATTTAGTCAATGAAGTCCTAAAAAACGAAACGCGTCACATGAAAACTTTTTCCACTTTGTGATACATTTTCCCCAATATTGTTCTTATATATAAATATTTATATATCGTTATCTCTTGTATTCTTATAAATGACGCATGTGTATGAATACAAATAATATCTGATGTTCTTTCTTTAGCATATAAAACTTTGAGTGGCTGAATCTTCGTGATTTACAAAATATTAATGTTATAAATATAATTTAAGTTTTAAATATAACTTAAATATGAAGAAAAATATTTTGCTAAATTTTTAAAATTACTGAGTACTTCAAAATTATATATAAAAGGCGCTCACATCCAAATTATTTTTTATCGATAAATCCCCGATAGAACAATATTCGATAAACATGAATCTGCCATCCGAACTGTAACTGTTTGTTAAAAATGCATTTCTGCGATATTTTACACTTAAAGTAAATATTGGTTTAAAATCAGATTAATTATACTGTAAATATATGCCTGAAGTAAAGCTTCAAAAAAGTATATTTTAATTTTAGAAGATTATTAAAAAAGAGAATTACACTGCGATGAAAGACGACTTTTTCGGGATCAGCTATTTTAGCAAAAAAAAAAAAAAAAGAAAAAAGAAAACTCTTTCATTCAATTTAAATTAGTTGAAAAATATTTCTTGAACTACATCAAAGTATTTTACTTATTAGAAATATTAAATTGATCTATTAGCTTGAAATGTGAACTAAAATAAAAGCTTCAAGAAAGATTTTTCAGTTTTTTAAATTCTTTTTTTATATCTTTAGGTATCGTGTTTTCTGTGTAGGTACCAAAAAATATGTACTTTTCATTGTTTACACAATTAGTACTCTACGATAAACAGTACGTAAAATGTTTTAATTCTCTTTTTTTGTCAAATTTGTAAAACATTTTGATGAACCATTAACTGAAGGTGTACCATAAAGTTAACCAACATGTGCAACAGCTGCAATTATAGTTCGTAGAGAAAACGATCCAACCTTAAAAAACCTGTTTCTATCTACTGATTTTTTTACTTTTAAATGCTTTCTAGCTTTTGTTTTGTGATCCGTTCGCAGATGTCATCTATTGACCGAAGGGTGAATTAACGTAATAATGATGAGAAAATAACATGCAAGATGAAACAAAATAAACAATTTCTTTTTGCAAATGTTTAAACATTTGAAGTTATCACTAGCGTGTTTCAGGTAAAGTAATAAAATATTAAAAAGGTTCGTAGTTTCGATGTTGAATAGAGTTCTTTGAAATTCCGCTGTTCTCATTAGAGGTTGATAATGTATCGGCGTATAATTTATTATTCAAATACATGTGACTCTGAGGTTTGATGAATAGTCAAGAAGGAAAGTGACACAAAGTAAGTAGTATTCTGAAAGCGTATAGCAAGTTGACAGAGTTGTTTTCACATAGTTATACAATTGTATTCAGCATGGATGAAAAGTATATTATATTTTAAGGTTTCACATGAAAGTATTACTTTGGAATTCAAGATAAAGAGAATGTGCTTTTTAGGTAGTTAGCTTCAACAATAGAAAGAGTCTTTGCTATCATCAATTGTAATTAAATGCTAATAATATATTAACGTGAAATGGAGATCGGCGAAGCGTAGTCTCGACTTTCTTTCTGAGGCCGGCTGACTTTCTTGTCGTGATTATTAAACTGGGTGAAATGAATAAGTGAATTTCGTATTGACGTAGATTCTGTTATCAGCATTTAAAGTTAGTGTTGCATGGTGAAAGAAGTGGGCGATTGTTGTTACATTACATAGCGTCTGTTTCTGGGCCGAACTGAAATCGTCGGTAGGTTTTCTCAGTTACATACCTTTTAGGGTAGATCAGATCACCTCGGCGGAAAAATCACGTCTCGTGCAGAAATATGTTGGGAAGTGAATTAGCCAATCAGATTTCGAGTTTTAGAAAAATTAAGAAAGTTGGCTGGAGCCTGATTTCGAGAAAAGTGCACAAAATTTGCCTATTAAAATAAAGCGTCGTTTATTAAAATAAATTGTCGTCAAACTGCGATTAGTAAATTGTCCTATGATAGCTAAGTAGTATTTTTTATCCAATAACATTGCGAGTTTGCAAATCGTGAATAAAAGAAAGTTATTCTTATTTCGTATTAACGACAGGTAAACTTGTGCTACGTGTTAATAAAACGAATATAATATAATAATGAGCTTGTCGTAGTTGTTACTTGCGCAGTTCTCCGACAAACTATATGTTTTCTTTGACTTAGATGTGAGTATCTACTTTTGATATCTCTCGCTAGCTTAAAATCTAGATAGCTTTATAGTTATGGGATCTATTCCAGGCATCGATAAAAAATCTAATTCTTATTCTAATTCTCATGACGTTCTCTAGAGAACGTCATGAGAACATTGGAAGACAAATGACCTTATACTGTCTTTACTTAAGGGCACAATACCAAGACCGCACTGTACTATATGGTGCGGTCTTGACACTACTACTACTATTGTCTCTTCGAAGTCCAGCTAAATGAATTCCACCAGACCGTGTTGGAAGTGATGTTTATGAACATTCCAATACTAATTTGGGAAAGTTTCACTATGTAGTTCAGATACTCTACCAGGTGCAATGTAAGGCAAGTAACCAGTATACATCATATTTTAGAACCTGTTATATCAAATTAGAGAATTTTCAAAGTCTTGCTTTACATTAATGATATCATAAGATCAATCACTAAGTTATATAAGTGGATTTACATTGATCTAATAGACAAAGTTAAAATGACATCTGTTGATCTGTTAAGATTATTTATAGCATTTTTCAACCATACAAATGTTGCAGATATGTAGGAAATCCGTTTGTGAAGGTTTTATATTAAAAATTCGAACGTCCGAATTCTAAATAAAAATAAAGAAAACTTGGGTATACCTGTTAAATAAATAATTTATATTCACAAACATGTGTACATGAAGTCAAAAGAGTCAAGAAGAAGAAGTTATAGATATACGGTAAGGATAAAAATTCTTATTTAGATTAAAACAAAATATGCTAGCAACAAGAACTACTGGCGATAACAATAACATTTTAGAAACTCCATTAATAATTTCAACACAGAGTTTGATAGAGTTCAACAAAAATCACTAGCAATACTCATACACATTGCAAATACTCAGAGTTCAGCGATCTACTCAGGTAGACTACAACAGCCTTTTGTTTGTAGTGAACAGGAAGTTATCTCTTCAACGACTTAAAACAGAAGAACACATATGAGCATCTGCACATGCGGCTCCGCGCAGAATTTCCGACTGAAAAACAACTTATTATAGAATTATACATATATTAACCAAACAGATAACAGCATATATATACAAGTGATCCACTTTTGTCTCCCAAAAATGTATAAGTACGCATGATTTTGTCTCTTTATTCAGAAGACCTCTTAGCAAGCGACTTGCATTTGTTACCCTCTCACCCTCGCTCGTGCTGATTTCTGTGCCTCTTATTCTTCTTCAAATAATATTTCGTAAAGACAGGCACAAAGAAGACATAATGGAACGAATACTTAACTGAATGGACATATCAAAGGCATCTCAACTACAACTATACCCCCGCTCCTACATGCATATCGTCATTACTGCTTTCATACATTTAATTTACTTTTCTTTTTTACAGGACAAATATAAACTCTTCTTAACAACCTTGTACCAGACATATGAACACTACTGTCATTTTGTATGATACAGAATTATTTGATGTTTATATAAATTATTATTTTTAAACACCATCTTGATTGTTTTTATTTTCACGCATCTCACGCATCTCACGCAAGTGGACTATAAACTTAACAGGAACAAACCAAAATTAAAAAATCCACAAAAATTCCATCAATAAACTGGTGACCCCAACGTGATCACACGGGTAAACCACTATAAAAACCCAAGTATTTCTATAAATTGGTGAACGCCGACGTGATATCAACATGCAAACGACTCTTCAGAAGACGAACACGAACTTTCAAAACCCTGAAATTTATAAATTTTATAAAGTCTATCCAAAATTAAAATCCATAAAAGTCCATGTATAAATTGGTGACCTCGGCGTGATCACGCGGCTGAACCACTATAAAAATCCAAGACCATCTATAATACTATGGCCAATTCTATTTTTGAATTTCATAACACAGCAGGATAAGAAATGTGGATTTATTTCCCAAACTTATTTAGCTAAGTTCGGTTGTGGTGCATTGGATATCGGCTCGGAACGAGAAATCGGGGAGCCGAGTTCGAATTCCAGCTGAATTCATTGCACTCACTTACGCGCAAATACCCTTGGGAAAGGTATTAATCCGCCTATTCCTTCCAGTTATGGGTTAAATAACAGGACAGATTGGGTTCTATAGCTTTGGTCGGCAAGTCTACCGCAGAAAGCAATGGCAACCTACTGCGGGATAATCTTCTGCCCAGTCAGTCATGTCTCTGTCGAGACATGATCGCCCAAGCGTGTATCACGTATGGCACTCAACTGACTGACATTCTTATGATCAAGTAGATATAGTGGAATAATATTTCATTTTGAACACCAGGGGGTCAACCATTACCATAAGTTACTTTTTCACCACTGTTGTAGCCTGGTATTGAACTCACAACTCTTTGGGTCAAGTCACTGGAACTAACCAACGCCTATATCCACTTGAGCCGGGTTAAAAGGAGATAACTCATGACTACCAGAAGCGGCTTCGCACAATGACTGAGAATGATATACCCCAGTGATTGTAATAAAGGGTTCAGTTCGAAATTCCTAGCATCTGAAGAAGGCCGGAGCGTACAACGGCCTAAAGAAAGATGAGGAGAATAGTTCAAATAATGTAAATAATGTTAACTTACAACTAAAATATCCGCATAAATGATATTTTTTTAAAATAAAGGGTTTGGGGATTGTCATTTCTCGTGAAAGCTAATTGTATTAATATGCAATTACGAAATAGAGTGTCCAAAAATAGGTGAAGGTGGTGTAGTGTTCTGGGTAGGAATTATAGTTTTATTATGATCAGTTTCAGATGGGTTCAGCGGCACACTGTTGTTTGAAAGCCCAAAGGATTCAGAAAGAAGCCAAATGCTTTTAAAAAGAAGAATATTTTTATGCATCATAATACTCCATCACATTCAGAAAAGAAAAATAATGAAGATCTAAATATAATAGGCATCAAAAGAATGTATTTTGATAGCCGGTTTCTTCGCCCGAATAAAAATTTGTAAAATATTCTAAAAAAAGTTTTATATTGGCGAATAGCACTCGAGATGACCGTTATTGTGAATTATTGCAATCTGATTCCTCTCAAGAAATACAATAAGTCAATATATAAAAATGAGTTGTAAAGCTATTTTCAGAACATGTAGAACATATTTCACATAATCGTTGTTTTTCTGACTTCGTCGTCCTTACAGTGACGCATGTTCTATAATTATAATTTTTAATTACAACACAATATTTCTTGGAGCTTAAGTAACACGACTAATAATGTGAAACATGACAAATTAAGTAAAATTCGGTAACATTCATGAAATTTGTCACATTAAAAACTAAAAGTAATAGGTTGTCTACTATACAATATCCAGCGCGTTAATACTGCTAATATTGTCAAAAATATCTTCATTATTCATCTAAAAATTAGGAAAAAAAGCAATGTAGTTAATAATGTGAGATGTAATGTAATTTTAGATCAAATATAAAATTATAGATCAATAACAGTCTTAGTGTTTCGTGTTAGTATTTTTTAAATTATTTTGTCAAAAATAAAATTTTTACAAAATAATTTTTTTACAAAATAATGCGTTAAGCGTAAGAATAGTCTTCTATAGGTTATGTTATAGGAAACAGAAAAAAAAATACTAAAGTAGATGATCTTGTAGTACCTCCACTCATTTTCGATAACTAACTTTTAAACTGAATTTTTTTTTTGAAAATTAAATTAAAGTTTCAAGAAAAAAAGTATATGGCTATCACAAGGGACATAATTGTACAATTTTTTTTACCTGTAAGGGCAAGAAACTCTAAAACACATGAACTTTTAATGTGCCCATAGAAATTACCACACTAAAAAAAAAACAACTTCAAATACACACACACAAAAAAAATTATTTTAAAATATCAAGGCACGATGATTTTTATTAAACTTTTTAAATTTTCGATTAGTAAATATAATCTTCACCTAATAAGTTAATAAACTAACGACAACAAATCTTTGAAGTATTTTAAAAATATTGTTGAAACTTTATAAATTAGTATTGTTGCGGGGTCGAGTCTGCAAACTTGAATTTTAGATTAGTGTGAAACAGCCAAGACAATGAGGAGACAAAGGCAGAGGTAAAAACAATAACAACTTTGGTTTTATTTACGTGAGTCGATACAAGATGTAGTTCGGGTTCGCTTCAGGTTCGAAGGGTAGTAGCCTCTAAGGAGTTGGTGTGGCGAGCGGTAAGACCTCGTCCAGTGCCGGGTCGAGCTGTGGCGTTCGTTGCGGTAGCTAGTCGACTGGAGATGCTGGATGAGTCGCCTGGCTGGTTCGGGACGTTCCGTCTTCGGGTCTAGGTCGAAGTTGCGAGCTCGTGCCAGTGGAGGATACCTGAACAGGGCTGAGTCAAGGTCTGCGCGGATGCGAGACCGTATCGAGAGGTTACGTTACGAAATCCCTAAACAGGGCCGAGTCGAGTTATGGTCGTCGCGGGTGCGAGACCGTACCGAAGGGTAACGGAATCTCTAAACAGGGCCGAGTCGAAGTAGGTTCGTCGCGGCTGCTACTCCGAGTGGCCGATTCGACTGCCGAAGCAGGATCAGGACCAGAAGCGGGTGTGATGGCTTCGATGGTTGATCTAACGCCGGAAGGCAGGATCAATGCCAGAAGCGTGTGTAACGGCTAGATGCGACCGCCAGGAGGCAGAATAAGAGCCTAAGGTGTTATGCTAAGACAACTCCATTATTTACCCTTCTCCCCCACTTGAGAGATGTGACACAAGGTCTTATTTAACGTGGGGAACCTGAGCGCGTACACCCAGGTACTGGTCAAACATTACCTATCCACCGCGCTGGACAGGTTCAAAACCGGTCATAACTGGTCTTTTCTTGTCTTAGGTGTGCCCAGCCCGAAGGCTAGGGCAACTCCGAAATTTCTGGGCGCAGCGAGGCTGGTGATAAGCGAAGAGGTCACTGTTCCCAGATCGGTAGGAGTAGAAAAGCGCTAAATATTAATTGCTCCCCACGTCGTTTGGTGTTTTGGGGAGCGCAGCCTAATTCCATGTGTATTTCGATGGTTTTAGGCTAGTGCGTATTTGCAGAATTGATCTGTGTCGCACGTGTAGTTAAATTTTCTTGAAATTTCTTTATGGCGGGTCCGCCATTTGTTGGTCAAGGTCAGAGGAAGGCTACTAGCTGCTGCTGCTGTTGCTATGGTCGTTTTGGGGTCAGGAGGCGGCTAATAGCTGCTGCTGTTATGATCGTATCTTTTTAGAAGCGGCTGTTTGGAGCCGCGACAGTATAATTTTTAAAAATTAAAAAAATTCATTATTAATCGATTTTTTTTCTTCAGACTATAATGTCCTTAATATATATTATTTATTAAAGAAGTTAAAAGCTTATCAAATTAAACAATGTCATAGTTATATTGCATTTTTTTTTATTTTACTATTGGGAGCAAATTTTCAGTAATAAAGGCAAAATGTTTAAAAAAATAATAGATTATTTACATTCCTCAATGAGTCCTACGTTTAACTAATAAAATCAATTTTCCCCACAAAATTTAGTTTCTTAAATTTTAATGAATTTACGTGAAGTGGCGGGGTCAACAAATTTTTACCAAGATATTTTAAGAATAATAATTTCAAAAATAATTTCATTCATTTTGTGAATAAGCTCTGAAAAATCCGTCAGTTATTTGATTTTTGCAAGAATTTCCAAATTAGTGTGTTTGTCACCGGAAAAAACTGAATTAATATTACGTTTTCCATTGTACACTCTCGTAACGATTTGGTTACCCGCTAACTAAAATCAAAACAAGATTTTTTACCAAAATTTCGAACGTGTTAAATTTTTTTTTTAAATAATTAAAAAAATATTTTGATCTTTCCTCTAAATAACAGAAACATTTTGATGGAAAAAGTTCTTTTTTATTAAGTTTTGGGCTTTTATTATTCATACTATGCTATTTTTTTTTTCATTGATTTAGTAGAGGTACCTACTTTTTTAATACTGTCGGTTCAATAACTGTCCCTTTGCTATTCCGTTCGAAGCAGCAACAACAGGTTGCGTGTTTCGTGTTAAAACTTTAGTTCAATATTAACTACAAAAGTAAGGGGCATAACTCTTTCCCAGAATTATTGTTGTGTTGTGTTATTTCTTTTAATTTTAGATGAATCTACTATTTCAACGATCGAAGGTATGTTTTAAATTCCATAAAATGCGGTAAAATCTGTTTAAGAAAATAAATGCGCAACGCTTTTGAATGTTTGAAAATTTGATAAATTGCTTGACTAGAATAAAAGATGTGATAGAATATTGTTAGTAAAAAGAGTGGTAAAATTGAAATATGACAACTGCCAGATTAATTTCACGAATAAGATTACGAACCATTTTAATGACGATGCAAAACAACAAAGCTGTTCGTGTTCACTTATTGATGCTATTGTGTGTAATATTCGTATTTTTCAATTTATCTTCAAAACGTATTATTTCTAGGGATAGTGTTTCCTTTATAAAATAATTCCAAGATATTTCAGAAGCAAAGTTAACTTTCCACTCAACAACTTCATTTTTATGATCCAATGTTGTTTTTTGCCTATTTCCATAATTGGAGACCAGGTTTGAAAGAAATATGAAATGCAAAGATGAAGGAAAAAACAACACTGGTGTAGTGAATCGGCTTAAATAAAACACATTGTATCAATATCGTGATGATATGTAAAGAACATCTGCCTGAAAACCGACATCCACGCGTGTAGTAAATCAAACCCTGGTCTGAACACCAGAATAAGGTAAAGATAATTTGGTTGTAAAGAATTTGGTTCGGAATAAACATTTATTGACAATTATGGTATTTTTTAGTTTTCTTAGAAAAGTTCATTACGATAACTACCTACAAGATGAAAGCTTTATGCGCATAAAGGACCGAACAGAATATTACTATTTTGAAAGATAGTAAAGGAATAAAGAGTGACTGTTTCCTGGAAAGAAACTTGGGAGAGAGATCACAGCGTACTTGTTGTAAGAGGAAGTCTTTGCATTTTTTTACTGCCAAAGGGGAATAACTCTTTTCCCAAAGAGCAGGTAACTGATATTGGTACACGTTTTCCCTGTCACATTGAAAAATTATACACCAAGCGATGGTGAAATGGGAGAGCAGACATCAACGGGACTCCTCTTACCGTGTGTAATAAAAATAGATAAAGTATTTATCCATAAATATCTTCTGTGAAGATTAATAATTTCACTTATTAGAGAGCGTCATAAAACACTTACTCTTTCACTGTTTATGAGTGTATACAGTATCCCTCACACATAAACTTTCATTAAGTTCTTTTCTAGATTTCATTGGATAATAAATTAAATACTACTATGTTTCTATAGGAAAATTTAAGAATCGCAGCTTAAGTGACAATTTACTAATCGCTTGATTTTATCTAATCAAAATTTGTGTAGAACCAGCTCCTCGAATTTTACAAATGCTTGTTTTGTTTGGTCAGTTCTCTCCAATAGAAATTTCGGCACGAGACACAAGGTTTTTTCCGCGCAGTAAAGAGCCGTATATAAACTCTGGATTTCAACTAGTGAGTTTTTAACTGCATCTAGAGTCCACGCCAGTCTAAGCACCTGTTATGGTTTATAAAATGGTGAGTATTCTAAAAATAGAAAAAGATAGACACACTGAGGCCAAGAATTCAAAATTGGGCAGCAAAAAAGGAACCGTTTCTTTTGGTATGAGTAGGAGTAAGAGTAGGAGTAAGAAGTAGTAGTTAAGGACAGTCGTTTTGTGTAGGAGATTTGAAAAGGGGAGGACGCTAGTCAGTTGACCACTAGTGTCCAAAAGGGATAGGTTCGTTTACTACTAGCATCCCACAGTGAAGAGAATTTAGCTAGTCTGCTCCTGTATCCACAAAATTTAAAGGTTGTAACTCCTGTATCCACAAAATTTAAAGGTTGTAACTCCTGTATCCACAAAATTTAAAGGTTGTAACTTGATGTAAAAACCTAAAGTTTTATACCAAAAATAAACATCATTAATTCAAGTTTGTGTTATCTTCTAATTATACCAAAACGAAGCAACACAACAGTGGTGACCACGACATACGAACAGAAAGCAACCTCATATAAAATATATATATATATATACACATATAAAAGGATAAATGGAGCAGACAGGAGAGGAAACGACTCATCAAGTCAATATTAAGGCACCGGAATTCGTGAAAACTGCTGTAAATGGATGGTTTACGATATTAGAAGCCCAGTTTCACTTGCGAAATGTGACAGCGTCGAAAACAAAGTTTGATACAGTAATATCGTCGTTATCAGCCGAAGAAGTGGATAAACTACCAAATGCTACCCTCGCATCACAAGACTACGAGGAATTAAAACGGACTCTGATAGAAGCTCACGAACAAACAAAACCGGAGCTTCTAGAAAAATTAATGTCGGCTACGACTATTTCAGGACGACCGTCGACATATTTGCACGAAATGCTATCCCTAGCTAAATGGATAGGTATTAGCGACGACATTGTGAGACACAAATTCCTGCTGGCATTACCGTCAACAATAGCTCCAGTAATAGCCTCGCAAAAAGATTTAAACCATTCCCAAATTGGCAGGTTAGCAGATGAACTGATGCCATTATTGAATAATGATAAGGCATTTGTTGTTCAGCGACCCTTATCTACAAAGAATAACTCACAAACAAATTACAAAGGAAAATACAGCCAAGACACTTCAGTGCCACTAAATGTCAGGCCGTATCGGAATAACCAACGGACAAAAATTTGCAGAGCACATATTTATTTCGCCAATGAAGCAAGAACATGTAAACCTTGGTGTAAATGGCCCAAAAAGAACAATCTACAAATGTTGCCTAATTCCCGAGGAAGTGAAGTGATTCGAAAAACTAATAGGGCGGACAAGTTCAGTCCCACGAGGTTCGCCGCTATTAGAATTTACCGCAAAATTAGGGGCTACCAAATTAAAATTTATTGTAGATACTGGAGCAAGTATCTCAATATTACTAACTTCTGCAGTAAATGGTATTACATTACAACCGACTCCCATATCTCTATCCACTGCAAATGGAGAGAAAATAAAATGCTACGGACAAGCGAGTTTGGAGATTGGAATACTCGGTTTAAGGAGATCTTTTACTTGGACATTCGTGATCGCTGATGTCACCAACCCACTCCTTGGACTGGATTTCCTCAACAAGTTTGGTCTAATAATAGACTGCAGTAACAAAACCATTTACGATCCTACAACAACCCAGAGAAAGAGTTTAAAAATATCTGCATCAGCGGTGAATCTAGTCGTAAATGAAACGGAGCTCCCGTCATTCATACGGAACATGATTAAAGAAAAATATCCGAACCTAATCACACCACATAAGAACAGTAACAAAAAACACTGCGGCGTCTACCACAGAATTGACACAGGAAGCCATACGCCAGTATTTACAAAACCCAGGCGGCTTAATGTAGAAAAACTGGAAGCCGCGCGTAGCGAATTTAAAAACCCTACAAAAAGACGGAGTGATCTCCCTTTCCAAAAGCGAGTGGTCTAGCCCACTACATATAGTATCTAAACAAAGAGGAGGGTTTAGATGTTGTGGAGACTATCGTTCTCTCAATAGCATAACCAAGACTGATAGCTACCCTATACTCAATATATACACTTTTTCAGCAAAACTTGCGAACAAACGACGATTCTCCAAAATCGATTTGATTTCAGCCTACCACCAAATTAAAATACATCCGGACGATGTAGAAAAAACTGCTCTCACCACCCCATTTGGTCTTTATGAATATAATTATATGCCGTTTGGATTAAAAGATGCGTCAGCTACATTTCAACGGTATCTGGACAAAATTTTTGAAGACATTGATTGTGTTTTATATATATTGATGACATTTTAATTTTCAGCATTGATGAGATTTCTCATAAAAAAGACATTGAAACTGTTTTTAATATTTTAAATGAACACAATTTAAAAATTTCAGCCACAAAATCTGTTTTCAATGTGACTTCCCTAGATTTCTTAGGCTTTCATATTAGCGTAGATGGCATTAAACCTACAACTAGTAAAATAGAAGAATTAAAATCTTTTCCTTACCCTAAGGACGCAAAAGGGCGACGCAGATTTCTTGGAATGGTAGGATTTTACAGAAAATTAATACCAAAATTTTCAGAAATAGTCTTACCCCTATCTGAGAGAATGAGGTTATTCCCTAAAGGTTCGTTCACATTAGATGAATCTGAACGACAATCTTTCAATTCTGTAATTAAGGAACTTAATGATACATCCTCATTAGCTCACCCTAAACCCAACTGTACAAATTATCAGTTAGTCACTGACAGTAGTAATGATGCTGTCGGTGCGGCATTGCATCAAATGGTGGAAGGAAATCCAATACCGATCGGATTTCTCTCTAAAAATGAACACAAACACAAATGAGATATTCTACATTCGATCGCGAACTTTTAGCAGCTTATTTGTCAGTCGTCATACAAAGTGGTGAAAAAGTTAAAGGAAATATCGCTCTGCACAACTACGTAAAGAAAAAAAAAGTTTTTTCCCCTCCTCACAGAAATAAGTGAAAAAAATAAATTTCCAAACAGTAATTGTTGAACTGTTAAAAAACAATTCGAATTCCAACAAAGATTGAAAGAGAAACAAATAGAAATGCAGCAAAAAAATGAAACCAGACACATGGAATTACAAGAATTAATACTAAAAGTGATAAACAACAAAGAACAAAACAGCGGAAAAGAATCTACATTTTCTCAGAACGCAATATGGAACTTACTTGAAAATTTCACATACTTTCCTGACGAGAATAAAATGTTCGAAGACTACTTTAGGAGGAACTAGGATTTTTAATCGACTGCGAGACATGGTCAGACACAAAGAAATAGATGTTATTATTAAGAAAACTAGGGACGTCCGAACATACAAAGTTCGTTGACTATATATTGCCCCAAAAACTAACGAATTAACTTTTGCGGAAGCAGTGAAACAGAACTTTTCGGTCCGAAGATGCCACTTTTCCATAAAAAGTGAAAATGATTCAACCTAACAACAACAAAAACAAACAAAAAAAAAACCAGACGTCGAAGATTATATCACGTTTGCAGCAGTTGTAAATAAACGCTGCTGTGACTGTTTAACCTTACCGGAGGGGCAGTGGTCGGTCCAAGCCTTGGTCCTATGGTCGCGGCGCCATTTGTGACGGCTCTCTGAGCTTTCTGGCTGGTTGGTTTGGATGAAAACCCGGTCCACCACAGCCCCAGATATGACACCAACTCCTCTGGTTGTCTTGGTCGCGGTCGATGCCCGGTTAGAATCAATATAAGCTCCGCCGTTCCCAGCTCGCTTCCAACGTCTGGTTACTGAAGTAACTACTTTGATCTCTAGTCCAACCTACCCACGTTGTGATTCGATCTTAGGCGGACGAAATCAATCAGGCGTCGGACCGTAGTGCAAGCTGAATCTGGGACAGAGGTGATATCGCACAAGTATATAAAAGAAAAGGGAAAAATAATGTACAACTCATATGTTGATTAATAACAAATGTATTTATAACAGTCTGCTGAATACAGGAATGCGTCTCTCTCCCTGCCCGTTTCTATGGATTCATGACACCTTTGCGTTTCTTAAACTGTTCCTGGTATCTTAAGTCGTGTTTCAATAATCTGCTTTTTGGTATCTTCAGTCGGTGTTTATTAAGCCTTGCTTTGGTGGTGTGAGACTAAGTTGTTCTCTCTTAATGCCTGCTTTTGGTGAGAAATCGAAGTCGAAAGGCGTGAATCTTGTGGTCACCTTCTGCGAAGCAAAACTCAAACTGCAACTTCTCTCTCTATGTCTCCTGTCTGTCTATCTTTCTCGAACGATTGGAGACGTTCGTTTATATTGCCTCTCATCAGAATCTGGTCTGGGTTATTCGACAATTCCAAATCCCCACTAAGGATTTTCTTTGTCTTCGGACAGGAAAATTTATCATTTTCCATTTTTGGAAATTAAACTACTTTCTGCTTTAGAGGGGTTCTCCCCCTTATGTGAGGAGAGGTCGGAGGAGAATTATCCTCTTAAACTCTTTCTTTCTCATATTTGTACCTCATACCAATCTCTTCATTGGGCGTCAACAGGTTTACCTTCCTTCTCACCCTTCATCTCCGCCTATCACCTGTGCTACCACTCGGCCAATGATCTTTCGGCGATAAGGGTGTGGCTAGACCATCATTAGTTTACATTATCGCCCAAGGAGAAAATAAAAATTATCTTTCCTTCTTTCTTCTCCTTATCGGCCAGAATTCTTAAGAATTGCAGATGACCTGTCATTAAAATTCTTATCTTACTTTGCCACCTAAAATCCACTTGGCCGCATCTTAAAGATTAAACGGCGGCAAATACTTTTCAAAAATTTCAAATACATTTAAAAAATTGATCTAAGCGAGGCCTATTTACAGGCACCAGTGGATGAGGAGACCTCTAAGTTACTATACATTAACACACACAAGAGATTGTATATGTTTCAAAGGCTTGCTTTCGAAATTAAAGTAGCACCAGCGATTTTTCAACAAACGATGGATACAATGTTAGCTGGATTAGAATTTGCCATAGTATATCTAGACGACATACTAATAAAGAGTGACAAGGTGGAACAACATACGAAACACATTCAAGAAGTATTTATACGAATCCAAAGTTAAAGAACAAAAGTGCGACTTTTTCTTAAAAGAAATTAAATACCTAGAGCATATTATAAACAAGGATGGAAGAAGGTCAGATCCTGGAAGAGCGGCAGCAATAAAGGATATGCCGGCACCGAGAAATATTGCGGAACTAAAAAATTTCCTTGTATTACTAAGTAAATTTTTTCCAGGAATTCATCGCCAATATGCATAAATTACGTGATCCATCAAATGAATTACTAAAAAAAGAGAAAGAATGGAATTGGACAGCACAATGCCAAGAGGCATTTGAAGGAATTATTAAAACACTAACGTCAGACTTGTTTTTGACACACTATGATCCAAAATTAGAACTAATAATAGCGAGTGACGCGAGCTCGTATGGCGTAGGTGCTTGCCTATTACAAAAAATGTCAGACGGAAAGAAAAGATCTATCGCACACGCTTCTAGAACACTACTGCCAGCGGAGAAAAACAGATTGAGAAAGAGGCTCTAAGGATCATGTTTGCTGTAACCAGATTGCACAGGTACATTTATGGAAGACATTTCACTCTGCAGACTGACCATAAACCGTTGATGACAATCTTCGGTTCAAAGAAAGGCTTACCAACATATACAACAAACAGGCTATTACGATGGGGGACCATATTACTTAACTACGACTTTAAATTGGAATACCTGCCTTCCAGAAAGATTGGACACGCAGACATGTTGTCAAGATGAGTGCCAAGGAATAATGAACTGCTGGAAGACTCAGTAATAGCTGCGCTACAATCAGAAGGCAAAATGAAAACAGCACTGGGAAATACAGTACGCAAGTTGCCAGTGACGTTATTAGAAATTAGAAACGAGGCAGAAAGGGACGACTTCATTAAAACTACGAAGAAAAAATAGAAGAAATAGACAGAAGTCTCTCCGACAGTTTTTCGCTTTGCGACAACGTATTAATGTACAATGAGAGAGTCGTAATACCTAAGACACTGCAGAAAAGAATACTAAAGGATTTTCATATGCGACATCCTGGAAAAAATCGTATGAAGGCTTTAATGAGAAGTTATGTTTATTGGTCGAGGATCCACATAGATTATGCGGGACCTTTAGACGGATTTGATTATCTAATAACAGTAGACAACTACAACAAGTGGCCGGAAGTTTATCGCTATAAGAATGCAACGGTAGAAAACACAGTTAACTGCCTACAGGAACTGTTCGCAATGTTTGGGGTAGTGGATTGTCTGGTAACAGACAACGGAACACAATTCATGCCCACAGACTCCCAGGAGTTCTGTGAGATATTCCAAGTTAACCACCTAAAAACTCCACCGTATCACCCACGTTCGAATGGACAAGCTGAGAGATTTATTGACACCCTCAAAAGAGTGTTGAAAAAGGATATACGGGATGCAGAGAAAGCACTGCAACAGTTTCTACATGTTTATAGAATTACTCCAAATAATAATACACCATCAGGATTGTCACCGGCGGAGGTGATGTTTGCAAGAAAAATAAAATCTGTATTCGACAAATTACTTCCAAAGCCAAAAAAAAAAAATGAAAAAAAAAAAAAAAACAGCCAACGTCATTCGTACCAGAAAGGACTTTCAGACCAAGACAAAGAGTATCTTGTAAAATGTTTAAAAACAAGACGTCCTACTGGGAAGCCGGTACGATAATTAATCGGATCGGGAATATACTATACATGATTCAAGGTCTAGAATACACGCACAGAAGGCACATAAATCAAATAAGGAAAAGGCGGTTGGAGGAAACCAACACGCCACCGCAAGAAGAAGAAACTATGGACACAATCTTTGATGAGAATTTAAATGCAAAGTCAATAGTCATCTCCTGTCACACGAACTTACATCCTCTCTCTCATGCTTTTCTACATCCACCCCACTCTCATCAGTACTCTCTTCCCTCTCTTACTCTCTTCCAGACACCCCCTGAAACCTTTCACTCTTCATAACATTCCTCCTATGCACAACAGTGGCAGTAAAATGCCTTGCTTGGGGTGACACAATTAAAAAAAAAAAAACGTTCGTGTTACAAAGACCCCAAACAGTGCCGAAAACTAGAAAATCTGGAAGGAAAAGGAAGTTCACCGAACCATTGATGATAAATCATAAAATAAAATAAAAATATTAAAAGCTCCCTACATAGAGAAAAACACTTGGGATGGGGGTGTCATGGTGGTATCACACATTTAACGGAGTGAACTCTTCCTTCTACTACATATACTCCTCTCCTCACAGGAGGAGAGCAGATCAGCAGAAGAGCAGAGATAAGTAGAGACAGAGTAGATAGCCATTACTGCTACCGTAGCCATTACTGCGAGTCCCAGTTCTAATATTACTTCCTAACCCGTATTTATCGTTCTGCTAGCTGAGTTCCAAGTATTTGTATTTTGATGTGTTTAATATATACATCGTTATTTCCTATTTTTGGTTGTTGTTGTTGTTGTTGTATTATTTCTTGCTGGACTTCTTAACCGGTCCCACGACAATAATGTTAAAAAATATTTAAAACAATGGTAAGAATGTTTGTTGAACATCGATATGAACGAAGATATATGGTTGCATGCTTCTTAGACGAAGAGAGATAGTTGGATATGATTAGCATTCTTGGATTGTTTAATGTGTTATGTGCTTGGTTAAGAAATATAATTAACAAATAATTTGACACTGACGAAAACTTCAACGCTGAACAGAAACGCTGTAAGGTTCCCTCTTCCATGATTTCAGACATTCTTCTCTTAGTAATTTAATTTTTCTCCTCATTTTATAAAAAAAAGCTTTCTACTTTGTTTTCTTTCTTCTTCTTTGCTTAACGGCTAATTTCTGTGAAGACATGTTTTTATTGGTTCCCAAACAATTTCACATGGATTCACTAACTAATTTCCTCCTTCTTTTCAGCTTACCTATCAATTTCTGTGAAGGCAAGGTTTTCATTGGTACAAAGAAAATTTCATACAGGCTCGCGAATTCTTTTTCGTCTTTTTCCTCAGTTTTTCAAATTTGAATGAAGTGGGTAAAAGGAGTTATTATTTCGCGCTCA
This sequence comes from Ascarosepion bandense, assembly GCA_037127315.1. Classification (NCBI taxonomy): domain Eukaryota; kingdom Metazoa; phylum Mollusca; class Cephalopoda; order Sepiida; family Sepiidae; genus Ascarosepion; species Ascarosepion bandense. Next base: position 10,484,801 of record JBBBDQ010001527.1, on the reverse strand, counting down.
CTACAAATCAATCATTTATAAGTAAAACTTAGTAAACATATCGCCACGGAGAGTTTTATTCTTATTATATATTTGGGAGACCTAATGATAACACCGGTTGACCAGTTCTTTCGACCCAAAAGTTGTATGACAATGGGCACATGTTCCTGGGTTATTTTTTTTTACGCTGATTCTGAAAATCATGTCCATTTCGCCCCATTACATCATATTTTCTTAGTACAGATATTTTCTATTTTGCTTAAAATAGGCCAAAACGCACAATTCACAGAGATATGCCACGGCTTAAATATGCGAGTGACATGGTTGAAGCATTTTGTTTGATGTAATGATGTTTTATCATTCAAGAAAAAGTATCCAAATAACTTTCAAAATGAATTCTAAACTATTTCAGTTCAGATATGTTGACCTGAAAATTCTTGATTTTATGAGTGATATCTCACTGAAAAAATGTTCTTGTGTCATCAGTGAAAAGTGAACCTCCGAAAAATAGTCTTCAAATACCTGATATCTTCTACAAAAGTTGTCATGAAATATTATTCGACACACAATGTACCAATTCCATCAACAACAGCTCAAGTTTACAACTCACAAAATATTTTCTAGCCGTTACATTTGTAAGCCAATATAATATTCACGGTTTACATCTCATGACCATTCAAAACAAACAAAGTAAATGCATTGGAAAAAATATGACAGCTCCATCAGCTCAATATTAGCCAATTCAACAAGAAACACGCTATCGAAATTTTATCCATGACGTGCTCCGTTCTGACACACTAGACCCACGACCATAATAACGTATTGACTACAATATATAAAAATATGGAACGGCCTATAGTATTAAGACTTGAGGTAGTATCGCCACTGGCTAAAATGATGAGAAAGCACCAGTATGGACACTAATAAATATATTGTAACAGTGATGTTGTCAGCCTTAGAATATCCCGATGAGGTTACGGAAATAATAAACGGAATGTATGAAGGTGCGAAATGCTGAAATCTTAATTGCGATTTCAAAGCAACTACGTGCAAATTGAACAATCAGTTTGATGAACTGCACAACTAAACTGATCCCATGTTTTCTGGTTGCTGCATCTGAAATGATAGCAAACTTTTTTGGTCAATATTTACATAATATTGTGGTTCTTGCAGCGCCATGCTGCACATGCTTATGTTCCCCTCAAGCACTTTCGGGGATCAACCCCAAGGCCACATTATAATGTAGTTTTCACCTTCTAGTCGGTTTGTATTGCCCTAGACAATCGGTAGTGTCTGTTATACTTGGCCTCTTCCACATTAAAGGCTTATCATATGACTACAAACGATTAATAGAAATATATCAATTAAAAAAACAAAAAAAAAACAAAAAAAAAACAAAACAAAAAGTAGCCCCTTAAACTTACTTTTTCCATCATTCACAGTATCCGTATTAATTTCTGCAGTGTTTAATCTTTTCTTTTCGAACATTCTCAAGAAATCCTAGCTCTCTGTGAAACTAATTTAAACTCCTCAATCTCTACCACTGAGTTCTCTGTTCCCGGTTATCTTCCTTTTTGTCGGACGTATTTTAGGGTCCACATGCATGGCCTTGGTGTCTACGCTCGCGAAAATCTACCAGTGGCGAGAGAATTGTTTTCTAAATATCCGGATTGTTCTTATATGTGCTTCTGACTATTAAACTCAGTTATTTATTTAGTTATTTATTCATTCATACCGCCCCCACTCTTCTTCTCATACCTGTTGCTTGTTCGAACATCTAACAGTTTATGTAAATTTCTCCATCTATCCCGACATTCGTCTGCAAATATCTTTGGTGATTTCATTTATCAAGTGGCTACATCACTCAAATGTCACTGATCTAGACATGCAGACTTTGAATTGCTCAAATAGTTAGTTTCCCTAATAATTCTGACGGACACCCTTCTTCACTTGATTCGTTCCTTACCTCCTCTTTGGAATCTTGTTGCACTTTGCAACTTTGTCCTCTTGGCAACTCTTATCACGTTGTCTGAAGATATTTTCCGTTCCTTTATTAGACAAGAACCCCTTATCACAGAATATTTTTAACTAACGCACTGATTTGCACTCATTTCGTGATTTTCTTCCCGTTTCTTTCCTTGGATTGAGAGTTTTTATCTTGCCGAGGAAAATTGTTCAACCTATGTTTCTTCCTAAATCAAAGCCGATATCGAAGCTTTCGTACTAGTTTGTATTGCTAATAAAGAAGAAAGATTTGCTCTGAAATTTTCTTCCAACTCCACTCTTGACTCATCTTTGCCTGATAGTCTCACTAGAATCGAATTTCTACTGAGTGAGATGCACATAACCTTGTTTATGGTTCCTGTTATCATCTTCAGACTAAAAGACATATGAACTCGGCAGTATCCTTGTAATTTTTCTAATGAAATATGCTCTTGAACTGGATCCTGTTCTCTCTAAACTCTATAACAGATAACATGCTGCTTCTTGCTTCCGAGCTTGTAGGGAATCTTCTTATGTAGTTCATATCTAAGAAGCTTGGTGAACATTCTCATCCTTCGAATTATTGTCTTATTTATATTTCACCTAATTTTGGCAAAGTAATAAAACTAATAATAAATATCAGGAAGAGACAAATGAGGTTTCTGGGATACGTAGTGAGGCCTGGAGAATTTGATACTCACAGGTCGGATAAATGGAAAAAGAGAGAGGAAAGCAGCGCGAGACGTACTTGTTAAGTCTGAGCAAATGGCTGACGGAGCGGGGCTTAGAAGAGATACCAAGAGAAAAATTATTGAGAGCGCAAAAGAGACAGAGCCAAGTGGAAGTCCATTATCGCCTACGTCCTGAAGGGACACGGCACATGATGAAGAAGAAATAGAGGATCCAATCAACTCTGAATTGATTAAACATTTCATTTAACACGGATTTCCTTTTCAGATAATTTATTTTATATAAGCTTTCGTTTATCTAGGTCAGTTACCGATATGTTAACTGCTGTTACTGAATTTGTCTATCAAGCTTTATATAAAAACGGTGACGCCCGGGTAGTGGCTTTAACTATTGGAAGACGTCTAACAGGGTTTGGCATACTGGCCTTCTTCCCAAGCTCAAGGTCTAAGGTGTCTTTGGCTGAATATTCTACTTCAATCGTTCCTACCAAATCGTGTAATGGAAGCCATGTTGAACGGCTACACTTCTAGATCCTTTTACATTAATGCGGGGGCCTCAGGATTCTACCCTTAGTTTCTACATTGCTTCATCGACGATCTTCCCGATACTATCAGTTTCTAACTCGGTGTTAAAGTTGATGACTCAACTATTTACACTAAATCAATAATAAATCCTGATAGGTTTTCAAGTACACTTAGGGTTGTCTCGCTATATCGGTTGAATAAATAAAACGCAACCGCTTTCTATTTTCTGTAGATTATTCTTCTCAAGCCAGGTGATGGTGTCATTAAGATGCCCGGAGTATTGATTAAGCTACGAATATATATATATATATATATATATATATATATATATATATATATATATATATATATATATAATTAAATAACCAGATCACAAACGAAATGCCGGTAGGTATCCGATTCATTTTCCGGTGTGTATCTAGTGAAATTGGAAGGACATTGAGTATTACGAGTTCCTTCAGCAAAATTAGAAATATACGTTTCCCAGTTGAACCGATTAAAGACTAACAAAGCGTTCGGAATTGGCCAGTTAGAACGGTCTCATCTTTCATCATGGCAATGAAGAACATCATGCTTCTTTGCAGAGCCGGCAGAAATTCGTACAAATTGACTACTAAACTCATCGTACTAAAGTGATTTTTCACATGATTACCACTTATTTCGGTACCTACAATATTTTCTTAAAAAGTAAATCTCCAATTCTCTAGTTGCATTTAAAAATTTCTTAAACTAGTTCATCACTCATAATGATTCCAAGTTCTAGGAGGATATAATAGTGAAGCTGTCTCAAAAATAGCGAATGGTAATGGAACAGAACAATAATAATATGTGGTTGAATAAACGTATGTACAAATATCTGAATATTAGATTGGAAATGCACTCAAAAACGGTAGGAACATTCCGACTCAATACATTCAATGGGCTTGTAGAGTTATTTACCTTAAAATAGTTGTGATTCCAAAATTTATAAAAAGTACATTTTACATTCAATAACTGAAAAAGAGTCAAAATTAGCATTTCAGTAAAGAATACAATTTCAGATATTATGATTATAATAATTTCAATATGAAAAGTAAATATAAATATATTGGTCAATATAAAATTCAACACCTCAAAATTTCAAAAAATCCATACAGAGAACTCATTTATTAAGTGTATTAATTTGCTAAAAGTTTTCTCGCTTTTATTTCATAGTTTTCTATTTTGATTTTTCGAAAAAGTGCCTTTATTACTGAGGCTAAATAAACAAATATTGCTAATTCATTAGTTAACTTATACCAGAAAAAATTACAGATAAAACTTCATTTTTAAGAAACTGAATTCTCTTATTTTGTTTTTGATATCTGTAGTCTTTATTTTTAATTAAGATGTGTATACGATTATTTTACAAACCGCACTCCACTAAATACAGATTCTAAAACAATTTCTTTTTCTTAGCATGGCTTCGTTCAAAAAGTATGCGTATATTATGGTTATTACTGCAAGTATCAATACTTTCTTTTAACAATCCTCTCTAAATGTGACGAGACACATTTATCTGGGGGACGGATCCTTAATTTTCAAAGTTGGCTTCGGCTACATTCACATACAACAATAATCAATTAAAGAGAAATCTCACAATTATTAAAAGATTTTAATATTACTTTGGGCATTCCACGCCCTTTTCCTTCCAAAAAGTAGTCTGCTGCCGGCTGCTGCTATTGAGCACTGGTTTCCACTCTTATTTTATCAACTTTGAATGTATCTCTTAGCTATCCCTGATAGTTCGGATATGAACATTATCGAAGACTGCGACGAATGACTAGACTCTTCTCGACTCTCTGTCTATCTGATAATGAACGGCGAGACCCATCTTCTTTCTGCTGTTTCTATCACTTATGTGGACAACGAGAATCCTTTATCTGCCCTGTAAGTGTTGATGAATAGTCGAGTATCAAATTTAACCTTGCAGATTATCTCATTATTTTCACCTTCTTACCGAGACTCGGCTACCATCAAGTTTTTAGGATAAAAAATGAATAGAATGAAAATCAATGACACAATCTGTTCCCAGTTTTCCGCTTAAAATTTTTTCAACCTAACTGTATCAACCTATCCCGATTTCATAAATGTTGACTGTGGCTGTCGCCAAGTTACCCTAGAAAATAGGCCTAAATTCTTTTTGCGACCAGATCCCGTTTTGTAAAATCAGGAGGTTCGTTTCTCGGCAAAGCCAGCCCCGTATTCCATTACCAGTGGCTTTGTCACTCCTTAGGATAATATCCCCAGACAAATTAGTACCCTTCCTTGCCCTATACTGCTATAAATGGTTGACCGCTCCCTTATATCTCTGGTGTAGGAATACACAGTCGTTGTTCTCAGGCTAAAACGGCCTTTTCAACTCCAGACGGCAAAGAGGATGATCCCACTCTAGTTTTTCTCACTGCTACTAGATACTGGCTTTAGTTAACGGCCGCTAGCTGTGTGCCAGAAAACAATGTGAAACAATGATCTTGTTCTTTGTTGCTTTATCAAAACGTTTCAATGCTGTTACTGTAATAAAGACTTTGAAAAGCTGGCATTGATTCTATCAGAGAGAAAGGTTTTTCCATGTTCATTCAAAATCACATAGCATTCGTTCTCTGTACAGACGCCATTGAGTAAAGGCATTAGCTGTACCTGTACATCTGCATATACTGACGTATATCAATATTCAATGCGATAAAACGTAAGTACAAACCGTTGACAAATTGTTTAATTACTTTTTCTCTAGATTTCATATTTGAAGTTAAATAAACACCCCAAAAAAGCAACGTGTATTTTGTCGTAATTTGAGAAAATACGCAACAAATCTCTATCATCACCTTGAACTCATCACATGTGTTAAGTTGACATTAGCAACTGCCAAGTAATTTATCAACAGCATGTTACAAAATGGCGGCCAATTAATTGTAGAGATGAACAAGTTGATGAAAAAAATGAAACAAGATTCTTTCTCCAGTTTTAGGTGCGCGCGTGTTTAAGCCTATTTATCTTCGGTCAACTTGCTATTAATATGTATTGTCTGGTTTGGTATGAACATTTTCCCTTTTCTGTGTTACAAGAATCACATGACTCAGTATCTGCTTCGTTCATAAGATCAGAAGTTCACTTAGTTTATTATAATCATTGTCAATGTGAAACAGTGATCTTGTTAATTTTTGTTTTATGAAAATATTTTAATGCCACTACCGCAGTAATGACTTCTACCAAGTGGTATCGCTCATATCAGAGAAAGAAGATTTCCATGTCTGTTCAAAATTACATAGTATTCGTTCGCTGTATAGACACCACTGAGCAATGGTATTAGAGGTACCTGTATACCTGTATACCTGTATTTATGCCGATTCATCAACATTTAATGCTACAAAATCGTAGGTACTAAGCGTTGACAAATTGTTAAAGTAGATTTTCTCTAGTTTTTATGTATTTGAACACAACCAAAAAATAGTGACGTGTTTTGTGTCGTAATTTGTGAAAATACTCATCAAATTTCTATCGTGTCATTGACCTCATTATGTTAAGTTGACATTAGCAACTGCCGAGCAATTTATCAACAGCATGTTACAATATAGTGGCCAATTAATTCTAGAAATTAAAAAAAATCAGTGCAAGAATGAATCATCATGATTTTTTTTTAGTTAAATCTGACATAGTGGTTTTATTTAGTTTCGCAATGCAACATATACAAACATAAAAAAATCAAACTATATATATATATATATATATATATATATGAATATCGAAGTCAGTACAGAGCAGACAATGAGTTTCATGGTAAACGCAATCCTCAGGCAGATGGTTTAACGATTGGTTTTGGCACGAAACAGACTGTGGATGTTGACTTCAATGTCCACTTATATATTTATATACGCTTTATACCTATTGTTGTGCATTTTAACGTAGACATAATCGCATACATCAAAACTATATTTTATCTTATGACTCATGTTTCTGGTTTGATTTCTACCAATAAACAGAGGGATAGGGCTCTTATTATAGTATAGATTATTATTATCAAATATTTTATACAACAATGTCGGGGTAAAGATTTGAAGCTTAGTAGAATAGTACTATAAACTTAAACTTTCTTACGATTAAAGTATTTTGCGTCTCATAATCTAATATTCAAACATGCCCAGATTGTCGAGCAACAATATTTTTCTCTATTAGTGTCATTGGCCTACCTACTGTATTTAATTTGTATTCAGTATGTCTTTGAAAAGCATTCTCATATATGAATTATTTAGCAAATATTGAAAATACAACTTCAATGATAAGTTCCTAAGTTCAACAGAGGTGTTTCTAGTTCAGTTATAAATGCAATTCGATAATTCTTTGTCTGTCTCACTCTGCTCATTTCTTTTCCAAAGTAATGGCCATTCTTGAAAAGCGGTTCGTACATCTGTTACCAATGTTTGAATAATTCATACAAAGGCAATAATCAATAATTTCAAATTTATTATTTTCAGTGTTGCTCCCCTATGAATATCCCTCACTCACCATTGCCCACGTTAAGTTCCGATCTCCTTTAATCTTTATTTATACTCATTTACACGATTTACACTGTTGTCCTCATCTATTTTGGCAGATTCAATATGGCAAAGAAAGATGAGGACAACAGTTCGAACAATGTAAATAGTGTAAATAATTATAATATCCTATCTCAGAAATATAGACAAATTTCTCTACTCATTATCAACTATTTAATTTTCCTTACGATTTTTTCACTTAAGACATGATTCTTCCTAATAACCATTTTTTGCGTACTGCTATATTTTTGGTTATTTTGTACAGTTAGACTAGATTTTATTTCGTTTTATTTATTCCATATTTTTTATCAGTAGCATATAGGTAAAATACATATATAATAACAGAAAACAAAAAGATCTAATTGCTCTTTTTATTTCTATTTTATCATTGAGTGGATTTATTTTCATCGACAAGACATTGAATTTATTTTCCAAGAAAATTTCCATGAAATGCCTCTATCAATGACTTTATGTTGCTTTCTTCTCGTTATATAGTGCTGACATTATTAAAATCCAATTAAAGAATAACATTTTTAGTAAGAGAATATCCGTAAATATTACTGAAAAGCCCTATATTCTATAATAGTACAGAACAATTTGAAGTTGATGGTATTGACGTTGTGGCATTGAAATTTGAAGATAAATATTTACAAAAATAACTGCCATCATTGAGATATGAACTTAATCCATCATCATCATCATCATCATCATCATCACTCGATCTTACTGTTTTATCTCAGAATACAGGGTGCGATGTGTAATTTGTCGCCATTTTATTTATTTAATTTCCTACATGCGCCTTGTTTGTTTTTTATTTTGTCGACTGCAAACCATAGTAGGGTTAGTTGGGCACCATCTGTTAGAAGAAGAGAACCCTGATGCAATTCACACCTCTAAAAATTTAGAAACGGCATGATGTACTGCTTAGCATTTGGCTGGAAGCTCCTATACGAACATTTCAGCGTGTTTGTGTGTCAATCTGAGGTCAGTGCGGAGGATTCGGAAAGAGTTCGATGATATATCCAGTCAACATCATGCAGTGCTTGGAGTGATGCTTGTAATGGCGACGGCACGTCTCCCTTTAAATTCCCACAGGATCTCAGACTCAACACGGAGGTCTACATCAAGGGCCTTGAGAAGGTAGTGTTCTGCGACTACATCATCCTTTACATCTGACCACCTAACTCCCCACTGCAAACTCCTTGAATATTATATGTGGAGCACAGTTGAGGGAGAGAACAACAAAACTTCTTGTAACACGAAAGATAAACTGAGCGTAAGTATTATGGCAGCATTTACCAACGTAAACAAGAAGATCGTCCAGAAGAGTTGCAGGAGATTCCGAAGTTGTCTTGAGAACATGGTTGAAGCCAATGGCGATTTTATTGAATAAATTTACTATTCCCTATTTCAAGATATTTTTGTGTAATTTTGGTAACTATATCAATTAACATAAGATGTCAGTATTACTTTTATTTTTGCGTAATTTAGACGACAATTCATCTATCGCACCTTGTATAACATGATGTTCACTCTTTAGTAAGTATAATTTTTCCTGTCTTTTTTCTCAGTATTACATCAAATGTTATGATAATAGCATTTGATGTAATACTAAGAAAAAAAGTAAAACAATTGTTTGAAAACTGTATAGACTGTTAAGAATGCTTTACTAAAACGGATGTATTTCTTTAAATTTTATTTCATTTTGTTGATTATTCTGTCATAATTGAGAAGATTAATCATATATTATTTATTATTAGGATAATCATTAGAATTTTACTAGTTATTGGTTAAAAACTACAAATGTATCTTTTTAACCCACGCCTGTTTGCAAACTTTATTAAGTTATAAATCTTTAAGATTTTAGCCTCTTTTTTTTTTCAAGTTGAAAAACAAATTTTATCGTAAACTGTTAAGCTTCATTTTGGCGGTATTTTTACAACATCAATTTGATACTCACATATAGGTTTTATACATCAAATATTGATTTGTTCCATTTTTTACTAACCATCTAGTTTCATTATACAAGTTTTATATTTAAAGAATATAATTTATTTTTCATTCCATCCAGAAAATTCCGACTCAAGCCTAATTCTCCCTGTTGGTTCTCTCCTGCTTGCTCGACGCCATTGCTCACAGTAACCACTTCTTCCGGCTTTACAGGAGTAACGCGTCTGACCATAATAGGCGTCTTTTTGTCTTTGCCCGCAATGAATGCAAGCGACTCTTAAATGATGCTAAGTTGTTGTTTGCTAATAGGATGAAGCAGCGTATAGTATCCCGCAAGTTTAGCTGTAAGGACTGCTGGAGGCTTTGTAAAAAGTATGCTAAACAACAGCAAACATTCAATCCCGTCACTACTCAATAATTTTCAGGTTCTCACATCCACAGCAGACAAGCTTTGAGTGCTTTGCTCACAAATGTTCATACAAAACTCTATAACTATTACCTTGCTGCCTCTTGTTTCTGTACTTGTTCGAAGTCCTCCTCTGTAGTTACTGTCTTTAAAAACTTTGGAGATCCCCTCGACCGTTTTAACTGTCGACATATCAGCCTTTTACCGTTTTTTGTGAGTGTTCGAGGCTATTAACAATACTGAAATGATTCAGCATCTCACACCCAACAAATTATTTTCTGACAATCAGTATGGCTTCGCTTCGCTAGGTCTACTGCTGATGTGCTAACGACCATCACCGAATACATATATCAGGCCCTTGATAAGAACGGCTATGGCATATATAATTCGACGATTGTTCGATTTCATCACCACTGGAAAGCTTTCCTACATTCCATTAATATGGATCACACTAGTCTCCCAGAAAGCAATACACTGCGCCTCTTTGGTCTCACTCTCTTAACTGATCTCAAGTGAAATGAATACATTGAATCAGTAGCTACATCTGCTGCTAAGAAGGTTGAGTCGCTTTGCCGAGCCAGGAAGTTTTTCTCGTCAGAATCCATTTTGTATGTTTATAAATCCATTCGTCCGTGCATTGAATATTGTTGCCATATCTGGTCAGGTGTTCCTGCTGTTCATCTGGGAGTTCTCGACAAAATCTAAAGAAGGATCTGTAATGTAATTGGTTCCGATTTGGCTTCTCGCCTTCAGCCACTCACCGACAGAATGTGGTTTCCCTCTGTCTTTTATACAAGTATTTTCACGGCTTTTGCTCTGACAAGCTTTATTCTCATCAATTTATCAATGCAACTAGATTAGCAACTAGGTCTCACCGTTTTACCATCAACATATGCAAATGTAACGGTCAGTCCTACTTTATCAGTTTCTTTCCTCGCACTTCTCGTCTGTGGAACTCCCTTCCCCATTCTTGCTTCCCTGATAACTACAACCTCCAAAAGATTAAATGCCACATCAATTGCCATCTATCTCTGTGACTCCCACCTCTCTCTTACCCTTTCTATAACATCATCTACATTGTTTTCTTTTGTCATCCGTCTTCTCTCATTGTAACCTTCTGCGCACCAGTGAGTGACAGTATTGCCTTGCTTGGGGTAAAACGATTATAGAAAAGTACATGTTAGTGTTCGAGTTCGAATTCCAGTTGAATCCATTGTATTCACTTACGCGCAAATACCCTTGGGAAAGGTATTAATCCGTCTCTTCCTCCCAGTTATGGGTTAAATAGCAGGACAGATTGGGTTCTATAGCCTTGGTCGGCAACCAGTCTACCGCAGAAAGCAATGGCAACCTACTGCGGGATAATCTTCTGCCCAGTCAGTCATGTCTCTTTCGAGACATGATCGCTCAAGCGTGTATCACGTATGGCACTTAACTGACTGACATGTTAGTGACTATCTTTTTTAAATAAATATTTTAAACACTACCCTGAAAAAAGAAATCTAATAAACAAACGTTGTCTATTATATTAATATTTTTTACCCTTTATATATATTTAAATAATTTTATTTTTATTACATAAGTTTTTATACTTTGATGACAAACGAAAATAATTAAGGTTCACGCTGAAAAGTTAAAAAGAAATCATGAAGCAAAAATATTTTATAAAATTATTAATGTACGGAAGTATAACTGTTGTTCAGTATGCCAGTGATGCATATGCGATAAGATACTGCCTTTCATTCAGTTTATTAAACACTGGCAATGCACATTCTCAAGTCACATAGCACTTTTTGATAGAGTTTATAAAAGCATTAATAGTGTTTGTCTAGAATTTAGGGCTACATCTTTTTCGCCTTAGTTGTAGTTTTTACGCCACTTGCAGCGGACCTCAAATGGAATGACTATATCGAATCCATTGCAAAATCCGCTGCTATGAAAGTCAGTTCTCTGTGCAGGGCCCGGAGGTTTTTTCCGTCTGAATCTATCTTGCACATTTATAAATCTACCATCTGCCCATGCATTGAATACTGCTGCCATATCTGGTCGGGTGCTCCTGCTATCTGGTCGGGTGCTCCTGCTATTCTCCTCGGGCTTTTCGACATGGTACAGCGGATCGATATGTGATCGATACCAACTTGGCAGACCGCCTGCAGTCTCTCTCTCACCGGTGCGACGTGGCTTCCCTGTGTCTCTTCTATAAATGCTTTCACGGCTTCTGCTCCAATGAACTTGGATCACTGCCGCCCACTAGATACGAATTCGCACGAGAAACTAGATTAGCAACTAGATCCCACCCTTTTACAGTGAAACCGATAAAATGCAACCGCAACTTTTACTCTAACAGTTTCTTTTCTCGCACTTCCCGACTGTGGAATTCCCTTCCACATGATTGCTTCCCCGACGGCTACAATCTCCAGGAGTTTAAATGTAAGGTCAATAGACACCTCCTAACACACTAACTCGCTCCTATTCTTTCAAGCACTCTTCCCATCTGCCCATCCCTCATCCTCGGTATCCTTACCCATCTATCACCTTCCTTCTGATATTTCCTACACCTAACCACTCCTTTTTATCTTCCCCTATGTAGCCCCATGCGCAATAGTGGCAATGGAATGCCTTGCTTGGGGTGAAATGATTAAAAAAAATTGCGATTGACCACCTCTTTACTATTGTTCTCATGATGTTTCACTAAAGAGATCAGCATACAGTTTTCGATTAAATAAAAAGTAAATATGATTTAGCACTCACTGCAAAATTATTTTGTCGTCCTTTAGTGCATCTATTTTATTTTGTTTTTTACTCATTTAAATTTTGCACTTTCTAATCCCATATCTACAATTTAAACCAGCGGACAAGGCCGAATGCTTTGCACGTAGATTCTCCACCAATTCGACACTGGATTCGTTAGGAATACCTACACCAGACTTCCCACCCAGAACTAAGGCTCAGCTAAATAACGTCCACATTACACCCTCGCTGGTCGCCAAGATAATTGCACAACTTTACCCACACAAAGCGAGCGGCGGTGACGGAATCCCAATCATAGTACTGAAGAAATGTGCCCCAGAACTCTCCTCTGTAACCTCTGCCTGTCTGCTTCCTGTTTTCCTGCCTGTTGGAAGTCCTCCTGTGTGGTTCCTATATTTAAGAATTCTGGCGAACCCTCAGACCCCGCCAATTACCGTCGTATTAGTCTCCTTCCGATCTTTGGCAAAGTTTTCGTAGCCATTATCAACGCCGAGGTGATTCAGCATCTCACGGCCCACAGGCTTCTCTCTGACAAACAGTACGGGTTTCGCTTCACCAGGTCTACTGCTGACATGCTAACGACCATTACCGAGTACATATACTGGGCACTTGACAAGAATGGCGAAGCCCGAACCGTTGCCTTGGATATCTCCAAAGCGTTCGACAGGGTCTGGCACGCTGGCCTCTTATGCAAACTGCGGAGCTACGAGATAACTGGACATCTGTTTGACCTCATCCAGTCATTCCTCTCTAACCGCACATTGAAGGTAGTATTAAATGGGCATGCCACCCAAAACTACCATACAAACGCGGGCGTCCCTCAAGGTTCTATCCTAGGTCCCACGCTCTTTCTGATGTGCATTAATGATCTCCCCGACGCCATTAGATCCCAAGTAGGCATGTACGCCGATGACACAACAATCTACTCTCACCTCGATAAAAAACCAGGTGTGGGCGACAAACCGAACCTCGCTGCCGAGCTTGAAAAGGACCTCCAATCCGTAGTGGCCTGGGGTAGGAAATGGCTAGTAAATTTCAATGCTTCTAAAACGAAGCTGTTATCAACTAACCACCATAGAAAATCGCATCTACCTCCCATTAGCATGGGACAGGCTTGCCTCCCAGAGAGTAAAACACTACGCCTCCTTGGCCTTACACTTTCGGCGGACCTCAAATGGAATGACTATATCGAATCCATTGCCAAATCTGTCGCTATGAAAGTCGGCTCTCTGTGCAGGGCCCGGAAGTTTTTCCCACATGAATCTATCCTGCACATATACAAATCTACCATCCGCCTGTGTATTGAATATTTCTGCCATATCTGGTCGGGTGCCCCTGCTGCTCTCCTTGGGCTTCTTGACAAAATACAAAGGAGGATCTGTAACGTGGTTGATACTGACTTGGCAGACCGGCTGCAACCACTCTCTCATCGGTGTGTTGTGGCTTCCCTGTGCCTATTCTACAAGTACTTTCATGGCTTCTGCTCCGATGAACTTAGATCACTGGTGCCGCCTAAGCACGAATTTACACGAGATACTAGATTAGCAACTAGGTCCCACACTTTTACAGTTAAACAGATAAGATGTAACCGTAAATTCTACTCCAACAGCTTCTTTTCTCGCGCTTCCCGCTTGTGGAACTCCCTTCCACAAGTCTGCTTTCCCAACAGCTACAATCTCCAGGTGTTTAAATGTAGGGTCAATAGACACCTCCTATCACACTAACTCCCAATTATTCTCAGAACACTCTCATCTACCCAACCCTCATTCTCAGTATCCTTACCCGCCTATCACCCACCCTCTGACATTTATATATTTAACCATTCTCGGTATCCCTACCCGCTTATCACCCATCCTCTGACATTTCCTATATTTAACCATTCTCAGTATCTCTACCCGCCCATCACCCACCCCCTGACATTTCCTATATTTAACCATCCTTTCTCCACTCTATGTAGCCCCGTGCGCAGTAGTGGCAGTGACATGCCTTGCTCGGGGTGAAATGCTTATAAAAAAAGAAAGAGAAAAAAGCGCACTTTGTCAGTCTTACTTTCTGATAAAGCGCAATATGTCAGTCTTACTTTCTGATAACATAAAATTAAAATTTGAAAGGCTTGATTCAGTAAATGATGCTAAATTTATGAATAATTTACCTTGAATTGATATAGCGGCAGTTACTTTGTGCAAATTTATATCAATTAGTGGTAGCTTTTTATTGAAGGCTTCGCTTCTACACCGTCCAATAGACAATGTATTGATCTATACAAAGTTTTCCATATTGTAAGTTCTCGTTAGATGATTACACCATTAAATATAAAGATTATCAAAAGATCGGTATGTTACTCTTTGAACATTATATATATATATATATATAAACTGAACACTGAGGTCAACCCCGAGTGGCGACTGTGTTTCGTGCTTAAACACAATCTTCAGGCCATCCTCCCAAAAGAATATGTAATAAAAATATTGACCTGAATAAGGTTCGCTGCTTGCTGTTGACCTCAGTGTCAACTTACATACGCCGTCCTTGATATTGGGCACTTTTGCCCATAAATATAGCATACCTTAAAACAATATTCTATCACACACACATCCATACACACACACACACAATAAGGGTGTGATAGAACAGAAGTATATATATATATGTTAATTATTATTATTATTATTATTATTATTATTATTATTATGATAACAGCATACTGCAAATCAGTAGCTATAAAGTTTCGGTGTTAAAACACCATCATCGCGCAGTAAAATGAGGCTAATTTATTTTATAATATATAGATAAAGAGATTTAGAAAATATATAAAATATAGAAATTAAGAAATAAATAAAAACAAGGTCAACCAATGAGATGAATTAAGTAGGGTGGGAGGTTATAACACCCCCAAAGAACGGTGTGTGTATGACCCAATAGGCAGTAGTGTAGCAATGTTTTTCCACAGAAAAAAAATTAAACCGGGAGAAGAAAAAGATAAAGTAGATAAAATAAGAAAAAAGAAAAAAAAGAAGATAGAAGAGAAGAAAAGGGAAAGACTAGCAAATAAAAATTCAAACGTTGGAAAAGTTAAAATAAACATATGGTGAACACAGAATTAAAAGTAACTTTTAATTTTTTTAATTTTACAAAAACTCACAATTATGTATGAAATCTTAATTTTGACGAATAAGAAAAAAAGATTGATCCTGTACTGAAAGAAAAAGACAAAGCCAAATTTCGCGACTCGATGCTAAATTAATTTTTTAACCAATTAAAGGAAGCAATTCGCAAAACTGAGAGAAAAGTTAACAATCCAGTGTGAAAAACTAAATCGCTATAAAACAAAGAGGGAAAGTCAGATGAGAGTAGAGAGACGAAACGCTAAAATGCAACAAAAGAAACTTCAAGCCACTTCAGTCAGTCAGTTAAGTGCCATACGTGATACACGCTTGAGCGATCACGTCTCGAAAGAGAGATGACTGACTGGGCATGTTGGTTCAATAAGTCAGTTTTTGGGAATTTTATTATATGATGTTTTTCTTATAAACAAAGGAAAAATATTTCATGTAAATATTTGCATGTTCTAGCTTTAGTTAATATTTTCCATTTAACTGTAGGAGTTATATTTGCATCTTTCAATTGCCAGTAGTGTTTTTTGTTATAATCGTCTCACACCAAGCAAGGCAATACTGCTACTGGTTCACAGAGGGTTACATAATAGGAGATCGAAGAAAGAGGAGAACAAGTCACAGTAGGTGTCGGAGAATGGGTAAAAGAAGGACGGAAACATTGGTGTGAAGAGATCTGCGTGAGAGGAAACTGTAAATTGAGAAGACGGATGAGAGTCAAGGAGATAAGAGATGATAGTTGACGTTGCATTTAAACTCTTGGAAATTGTAGCTATCA
Source organism: Ascarosepion bandense (assembly GCA_037127315.1). Taxonomy (NCBI): domain Eukaryota; kingdom Metazoa; phylum Mollusca; class Cephalopoda; order Sepiida; family Sepiidae; genus Ascarosepion; species Ascarosepion bandense. Next base: position 10,468,077 of record JBBBDQ010001527.1, on the reverse strand, counting down.
AGGAAACAAGAATACGGAATGGATTTTCACATGCGGGAAATGCGAAAAAAGAAGCTGGTAGAGTAGAAGTCGTGGTTACACTTGATTGTTTTCACAGTAAAAGGGTGGAACTTTGTTGCTAGTCTAGTAGCTCGAGCAACTTCACACAGGGAGCTAAGCTCGTCGGAGCAGAATATATGACAGCAGTATTCAATGCACGGGCGGATGGTAGATTTGTTAATGTGCATGATGGATTCAGAAGATAAAAACTTCCTGGCTCGACACAGGCACCCGACTTTCCTAGTAGTAGATATAGCTATTAATTCAAGTCACCGGGGAGAGTGAGGCAGAGGAGGAGCAGTGTATGGCATTCAGAGGGACTAGCGTGATCCATGCTGATGGCGGGTAGTAAAAGTTGTCTGTGGTGGCTAAAGGATAACAGTTTTGTTTGGGAGAGATAAATAAAATTACTCTATGCTTTATTATTGAAAGCTAAGTTTTGCTGGTAAAATCAAAGATTTAAAATTATTCTTAGTACATCCGATATAGTGCTTGGTAATATTAGGATTTTCGTTAGTAAAGAGAATAGCTTGGTATGCAATGGAATCTGTAAGACATTAATTTTGCATAGGACATACGTTAGCTTATGACAATTGCAAAAGCCTGTGTTCTTATCATTATTTATGGTACGTTGGTTAAAATTAATATTAGAACGTTTTAGAACTTTATTATTGTTTTTTTTTATTATGATATCGTGATTTTCAGTGCAGCTATAACTAAGTTTCAGTGTATTTTTATTTAAAAAAAAGCTAAATGGATTATTAGTTGGGAAGTGTTTTTGAAGTATATTGAGGAATTTGTTGCCTAACTTGGTAGTAAATATTTGGTTAAATGGTAGTGTGTACCAAATTATTTTCCTATTTCGATTATGTTCGGTATTATGATTAATTTCTTTATGATATTTAATATCCTTGCAATTTTTAAGGCTGTATTCTCGTAATGACTATGGTGATAGAAAATGTCTTCAGTGGAGGAATTATTGTTAATTCTGTGTTCAGCTGAATGCGGGGTATGTTTAATAATGGATGGTAGGTGATTTGATTTATGATGTATGTAGATATGATTAGCATTATGTTTTACATATGTTGAGTAAGTACTATTATAGCGGGGGTATCTTCTCTTATTCCGTTTGTAGTGATGGGTAGTAGTATACCGTAGCAGGTTAACGGAATTTGGCCTTGTGGGAAGATAGCCCACTATAATTCATAAAATGATTATAAAATCGAGAAAGGCAATTTTGAGTATAAAATAACATATATATATATATATATATATATATATATATATATATATATATATATATATATAGGAAAAATCACTAAAAAGTTGTGAGTTTAAAAATCACTAAAAAGTTGTGAGTTTAAAAATCACTAAAAAGTTGTGAGTTTAAAAATCACTAAAAAGTTGTGAGTTTAAAAATGTTTTGTTTTTTTTGACAGTATTTGTTAATTTCTATTAATATATTTTATATTTCAGACCGTCCTCGGTCCTTCATCAGAAACAAAAAATATATATATATATTTCAATTAATGTTTTACAAATAAAGTAATACTTGAAATAAAAGTCCAACGGAGGTTAGAGAGTTCATGAGAAATAAGAGTGAGCTGAAAGAGATAAAAGAATGTTCATGGAAAATAATGATGAGCTGAAAGAGATTAAAGGTTTAGGAATGTGGAAGCGTCTTGTAGTTAAAGAATATTCATTTAGGAGTAGCCGCTTCTCAGGTCAGTAGGTCAGCAAGTTAGTTTGTGTGGAATGTCTTTGAAAAGATCACTCCTGAAGTCAATAGGTACTTTTGAGACAGGGAAGAAATTATGATAGGTTAAGGGAGGCGAATGTTAAGTAGCTGCTCGACTTAAGTCAAGGGGATATTAATTACATTCTCCAGTCAAGCTTTTGTGTCTCCGCTTTTTATATCTGCTTTTTGGATCAAAAGCTAGTCGTTTCGAATTTCATCCTTGTATTTGATTCTGGGCTTCCCATTGGCTGGTAAATAAAATTCGCGAAGGCTCGCGAAATGGTAATTTGATATTTGATTAATTTTTATTTTTCAACTGGAACATCTGCGCGAACTCGGATGCGCACGACGATTTTTATTCATTCGCATTCTGGTCGGCATAGAGCCAACATCCAGTTCAGCTCGCTTTTGCTCGGTCGGTATCACCACACTATTAACTAAGTTAAGTTTAACATCTAGGAAGTCAACTTTTTGAGGTTGGTATTTACTATTACTTTAAGATTAAAGTTCTTCAGTGTTCTATGTATGCATTTACGGATTTTATCTATTTTTTTAATTAGTGGAATTATGAATAATCATGAGAACATCATTTCTGTACAATCCAAATATCGATATCTCGATAAGCAGTGAGAGTGTACAAAATAAAAAGATCCACATTATCTGATGATTCTGCAGAATCCAGTGCTTCCATGGCAATGACAAATGGGTCCTCGAAATTCGATTTTATCCATTGTTCGTTGTTATGGATGAAGACAGATTGTTTTGTGTTTAAAATTATATTTTTTCTATACTAGTGAGGTCCGAAAATTCCGAAGCAAAATCCAAGGTAAATGTGAACGAATCTTTCGAGATGGAGAGGTAATAATCTACTATATCGAATTGGATAAATGAGCGTTTATGTTGTTAGTTTGTATTATCCAATGGTATTCCGTTATTGGGTTAATCCAATATTATGTTAGAATTTGTTTACTAATTCTACCAATTTATAGTTTCGTAGTGTTAATTATTCTGGTTGTGCAGTTTTTATCAAAGTCCGGTTTGTGATCCTTGATAATGATGTAAGATTCAATAGGGTTGAGTTTGCTTACTCTGTCACAATTTCTAACTTGTCGGTTATAATTTTACTAGAAATATTAATGTTGTTAACTATATTATTAGTGAAAATATTAACTTTTTATAATTCTTGGTTAGGTTTTTAATAAATACAGAGTTGTAATACTGTGTTGTAGTTATATAGTAATTATCTGTTTTGTCAGAACGATTTGATTTTGTCGGAAGTGTTAATATTTCTAACAATAAAGTTCAGATGTTTCTGGAAATTGGATTTGTGTTTGTGGAATTTGATGTTGATAATAGTTTGAAACAAATAAACTTCAAACTATAATAACCTATCAATGAGAGGAGCCGCTTTCAAGTTTTTAACTCTATAATAATTTTCTAAATCCATATAATTTCTCAGTTTTATGGACTAGTTTGGCAAAATAATCCCGTTTGTGAGAAACTGGAGTGTTTTTTAGGGACATTTTAGAGTGTGTTTTTTCTATGCTTGCAAAAAAGTAATTAAGGAAAGTGCTCAACTATGAAAGGCGCAAATGTTTCCGTGGCAAAACATTGTTACATTACAGTCTATTGAGTCGCACATACACCGTTCTTTTGGGTGTTATAACCTCCCACCCTACTTAATTCATCTCATTGACTGACCTTGTTTTTATTTATTTCTTAATTTTTATTTTTTATATATATATTGAAAATCTCCTTATCTATATATTACAAAATAAATTAACCACATTTTACTGCCTAATGATGGTGTTTTAACACCTAAACATAATCGCTATTGAATTGTAATACACTATTATTGTTATAATAACAATTACAGTATATTTATGCTCTACTTTTCTATTGAACACTTTTTAAAATTAAATATCTAACTGTGGAATGTAGTCCCATTAATATCCATTATATATATATATATATATATGTGTGTGTGTGAGAGAGAGAGAGAGAGAGAGTAAATAAATTGCAAACATAAAAAAATGTTTTTTTTAATGTTTTTTGCACGTTTTTTAAATAATAATGATCGACAACAGTTATCCTACACCAAGAAAACAACAATTTCAAACTACATATCCTCGAGCCAATATTCATTAAAAACTTAAGTTGTCAATTAATTGAATCAGCTATGAATACTGCTGTAATGTTTTAAAATGTTTATAAAAAGAATAGTTTTTTCATGCATTATCATGGCATACGTGCATGACCATGACATTATAACATAAAAAATATAGTGGATAATTTTTACGTTCTAATGAACGCTATTGCATAACTGTCAACTGTTACATTTGAAGCAAAAAGAAAAAAAAACATTACAATAATTAGTAGCAACACAGTTTTGCGGTTATTTTTTACGACCACAACTTACACCCCTGAAGATGATCTCGGAAGGAGATTGAAAGTAATTGGGAACATCGAGACATGGATAATAAAAGCAACTGTAAAAGTTACAACGCATTTCTCATCTCTTTCAATCATAATATAAAAGATTATCCGTAAGTAGGATTTTATTCAAAATAAGCAGACATAAGGTTTGTAATTTTTTTAATTTGACATGCCTAAAAGACAATTTGCTGCCTAAACACACACACACATTGAAAATGACATATTTTATAATATAAAAAAAGAATGAGTCATTATACATACATGGCTGATGCAATCTTCTCTTCTTAATAAGAAATATTTCAATGTTGTCGTAACAGGAGATATTACTAGACGCTAAAGTAACTATTTAATAAATGTAAAACAAAAGCGACTATCTCTCTTTGGTCGCTTAGTGACGTCACTTAATGATAAAAGTGGTCAGTAAGTTATGTAGTTCGTTTACAATAGCTAAATGAACCAGTCGTTTGTTTGGCTCTTCCCGAGAGACCCGAACTGCGGCTAAATCTATCTCCCTCAACAACTTATAAGCACATTCTACCTTTCCCTTTAGCAATATATCTTCTCTGGATATAGAAAGAAACTCCGTTTAGCAGTTCTCAATTTGGGAACACCCAAAGCTTATCACCTGAGAAATAGTAGATGAATCTGGAGTCCTAAACATGGCTTTTCCAGAAACAGAATAATCTCCATATTTTATGTAAGACCCCATCTTTTCGTTCTCCTTTCACTCTACTTGCTATGTAGATATACGTTACATTTTTCTCTATGTGGGACTTACACGTACCCACACACACACACACACACAGGATTAATATGGAGACATTTGTTAATTAACTGAGCAGAGTCATGCGAATTCGAACTTCTTCACATTAATCTTCTTAACGCTTGTCTCTATGTCAGTATCGATCACTTTATGACAAAAGACTGCCTGCCAAAATATGTTTTTATCAGTAAACCACCTAAAAAAAGAATCTTGGCACTAAACATAACAATTCAACACACACACACACACACACACACACACACACACACACAATATATATATATATATATATATATATATGTATACATATATATATATATATATATATATATATATATATGTATACATATATATATATATACATGCACACACACGCGCACATATATATACATATAAACATGTTACGGAAATTAACGAATTTTAACGAAACTTGGTTATAAGCAACCGACAATTTGTAATGAATTATTTTGAACATTATTTTTACCGATACTCGTATTTAAGTAGATATTCTGTTTTTAATTAAACAGTATTTTATATTTATATCTACCGGCCTGATTATTTTACGATAAATTTTATTACGAAAATGTGTGCTATCCAGCAGGATTCGAACCTGCGACTCCTATTTACATAGGAGAAGCAACCATTTGATCTGGTACTGTCTTAACCACTCGACCATGAATAGCCTCTTGATCAGACGAGGTTTTTATCATGCTTATATAACAATTTTTGATCTACCGTAAACAAGCCATATCTGCTCTGAAATGTATCATAATGTCAACAAATGTAAGCATGTCACGGAAATTAACGAATTTTAACGAAACTTGGTTATAAAATTGTGTATATATGTATATTTTATAAAAGATTTTACATTAATGCAATGGGTAATACATATTTCACCGCGTTTTGATGTTATTATCGCGGATCATCAGATCCAAATGATACAACAGATGGTCCTCAAACTATCCCTACCAAAAAATTCCTTTTCTTTTATTTAATTTTACATAGACGCTCACATGTCCATATTAGAACAGACATTTGTAACGGTTATTTACGAAAGTTTCTCGCTCATACGAAAAAGAAACCCAAAAGAAGAGGAACGCGAGGATAAAGAAAAGATAGACGATTGATTAATGTAAAGAAGAGAAAAAAGTTGAAAAAGATAAAAGAGAAAAGGGGAAACAAAAAACAGAATGGAAAGCAAGAAGAGAAAAAGAAAGGACAAAGAGATATGATAAAAGGAAATAGCGCATCACGAGAAATAAATGTTGACACTATTTCAGACCACCTAACTGTTCCCTTAGAAAAACATGGAAAAAAATTAACTATCAAATTTAATTTCAAATATACCTGGATATATTTATGAAATTTATTTATAAAAAAACGCTAGATCGAAACCAACGTATATAATTGTTAAATAGTAGATTTCTGTTTGGTTTTGGTTACACCGCTCGCTCCACACGTGGGTTTGAAGCTTCCAGACGAAAATAAACAGAGTCTTAACTCAATACCAATCTCTCTATCAGCGAACGTCACCACGTTCCCAACGACTCTGGCAGCCATTGTCTCAGACCCTTTTTATGGACAAAAACCATTGCCGACGCACCAATCATCACCATCGGCCTCGTTCTCACTCAGGTCGAAGAATATTCCTTTCTTTGACCAAACTTGCGAGGGGAGAGGACGCAGCTGACGAAACGACGAACTGTCTGGCGTGGGTTTACGCACGCATTCATCCCAACACAAGCCCGACAAGCAAAACACCTTGGACGCCTTGGCTCTGGTAAGTGTGAATGTTTATCGTCATACTTCCCCCTGGTCTCCTGATCACACAAATAACAGTGTGGGTGTGGTCTTTTGTTTCGGGTGCTTTTCAGAAGAGGCGTTATCTGAACTTCTTCAGGCGAGCTTTCAGACGAACTGTCAGAGGTATCAGGGCCACTTGATGGACCCTTGTGTGAATTGCTAACTACAGACTCGATTAGCACTTCGCCTTCCGATGAATCCCTCTCACCGTCACTCATGGAAGGGGTTGTGTTGAGGACAGGGCGCAGATCCTTCACAAGTCGTGGGAGTCTATCGACCAGTATGGTGTGCTCACTTACTATACCGGTGACACGACCTTTTTTTAATTGGATTGTGCACCGACTATTGGGAGGCTTTACCCAGACGGCCTCTCCTGTTTCGTACGATCCACGCACTTCTAGTCTATCAGGCATGTACTCGCTGTCTATCCCTTTGACTCGTACCGCATTAGTGTGGGTACTTAAAGAAGATATGTTGTCCTTCGGTGTCGTGTTGTATCTGTATACAGCTTCTATGACTGTGCACTGCTTTCTGGCAGCGATTCTCTTTATACTCCGGTGGCACCTTTCTGCTATGCTATTACCACTTGACACATGTGCACATCGTAGTCGAAGCTGGATCCCGCATCCGTCCAGGACGTACCGGAACTGTCTGCTGCAGAAGGCAGTGTCATTATCAGTGAGGATTTCTTCCGGAGGTCCTCGTTCATAGAACGCCGACTCCAATTGGCGGATCACGCTTAACGAGTCTTGTCGTGGCAATGGGTGCCATACTGCGAATCTGGTGGGCCCGCAATCTATCAGCGTGAGGAAATTCTGGCCGCCGTAATGGGTTATGTCCATACCCAGCCTGCTCCATGTGCGTTTTACTCCCAGCTTTCCTTTTCGGCATTTAGCTGGTGCAGGGTCTATTGACTGGCATGTTCGGCATCCCTTGACCACTGTCCTTCCGGTATTTGTAGATACTGACGGATTGGCCAGCCGTACAAAATAGCACGTTCTTCTTACGCCGGGGTGCCCACTACAATGATGTATTCTCATTATATCGTCCGGCTCCTCTACATACGCATCGCACATCGGTGGCATGGGCTCGACGTCCTTCTTTACAGCGTCAAACCATGTTTGTGGTATCCGAGTTAATTTGTCAGCATGGTTGCTGCTAGATGTTACCAGTGTTACGTCCATAGATTGATTGTACTCGCTGACAAGGTTTTTAACAGTAGTCAGCCGTCTTTTAATGAGCATCTCGCTGGCTGCCTTGGTGCAAACCCTGGCCTTGCCTGTCAATGTGTCCGGCACCCAATGGCATACGCATAAGGAGTCGGTCTGCAGATGCAACTTTGTTACCCTCCACTGGAATGCCAAATTAACTCCTTTTAGTACGGCGTCCAGTTCTGCTAGGTTGATGTGCGCGGCATCGTTCGTTAGTTACAACCAGCATGCATCCTCGATTGCCACTCCATCCCTCTCCAGTAGGACTCCAATTGCTAGGGAGCTTGCATCAACCCAGATATTAATTTCCTCTCTGGGTACGCACCAGGGTTATTTTGTTTTACTCTCGCTATGGTTTCCGTCACCATGCGAATGAGTAGCGTGTCGGTCGTCTCATCATCCCATCCTTTGGTGACCGCGCTTGCCCGACGTTTTATGGTGCCCGCTGCCACGCGAAGCCATCCGCATACCGGTAGTTACCCCACAAGCTTTCCACAGAGGGAAAAATAGTCCGTCTTGTTAAGACATCGGGTATACCAGGAATTGAAGTTCTGCGTTTCCATTTCAAGGTTCCATATTCCCCTCGAACATCCAGACCCAACACACGGGCGCCGTCTTCTAGCCGTTCCGAGGCCCTGCAGGTCAAGCCAAACTGTGCCAGTTTCTCCTTTACGTACAGTGATGACACGACATCTTCGTTCACATACGCTGATGCCCTATTTTTAACTGTATCTTCTTGAGACAATACTACACTGATAATGGTTTTCATTATTTGTGGGGCTACGTTTAGGTCAAAGCCCTGTCTGGTATCTTCCGCCTGCAAACATCACTGTCTGAAATGGGCACAATGATTTACTAACCCTCACTTGCAGATAGGCTTTTCTTAAATCCAACAGGGAGACATTAGATCCCTGCCGACGCCATTCTCTTAACTTGCTGGCACAAACATCGTCATCAGCCGTAAATGCGTCGACGTACTGGTTCAGCTCCCTGAAATCCATCACCGGCCGCACCTTGGATTTACTCTGCTGCACAATCGCCATCATTGGGATCAGACACTTAGGGGACCAAGTTTTTCACTCGGATAAGGAATCAACCAGTCATCTTTAATCTATGCACGCAGCTCCTCTTCGTAAGCAGGTCGCAATTGGTTTGGTACATGGTATTCAGCTACGTCGTTTTGTAGCTTAACTGGTTTCCTGTCTGCCGTCCATTTTCACGAGGCGGTCCAGGTTTTCTGATGCTGGTCAAATTCAACACTGAAGTCAGGTTGGTCGATCTTTAGCGCGGCACACATGGGGACCACCTCCTGAAACTTCATGGTACCTGTTTCCGTGATGTGAACCCCCCCCCCAAGGCTTTGTTGGCGTCATATTCTAGCAGCAGATCAAAGTTCAGTGGCTTCTCGGGCACCACCAGCGCTTAGATATCAGCGAAGTTCCCGGTGTTTGTGCGGATCCTCACCCCCCTATACCGTGACACGCACGTGTTTCACCGTTTATGGTGGTTACCTTGACGCTCCTTTTCTTCCAGGTGCAGCAGAGTTCTGCAGTTATTATTGTTCGAGAACAGCCAGAATCGAGGAGGGCCAACACGGACTCGGATGATCGGCAATGTTTAGATGCTGTCTGGGGAGGAGATCAGCGCCATCTTGTCCCCGGTCTCGTTTCCCGGATAATTTCGAGCAATGTGTCCAGCTTTATTGCATCGGAAAAAGCGTACTTGTCGTTTTTCACTCGCACAGTTCCTGGCTATGTGACCCTGGCCCTTGCACTTGTAGCAAATTATACCAGCGGGCGAACCCGACTCAGGGTAAGCTCTGACACTACTTTGTATCACTTGTGCAGCCGCTACGAAAGATTCCTCTGGGGCTGAGGATTTCTTAAGGATAGTTTGAGTCTGGTCCAGTAGTTCGTCAAGCGCCAGCGTGTTCACTCTGGGGGTTGCCCGCAACAATTGTTTCACTCTGTCCGGAAGCCCTGCTATAAATGCACACGCCAATGCTCGTTCAGGCAGTCCACCAAACAGGGTCGCCAGCTTCTTAAGTGCAGCCAAATAGACATCCACAGTTTCACCAGGCTGTCAACTTCGAGCCACGAATGGCTCATACGCGGTACAAGGGTCAACAGCAAACACTTTGTAAAGTACGGCTTTGATTCTAACCGGATCTTCTTTTTCCGTGTCACTTAGTTGCTGATACACCGCAAAAGAGCCGCCCGTCAACTATAATGGAATCACTTTTTCGACATACTTCACTCCACACAAATGACAAATTAATTCCACCTTCTCCACCCATTCCAAAACAGAAGTGGTACCGTCGAACTCTGGGATTAGCTTTAGGCCGAATTTGTCTCCCATTTTGCCGAAATAGCTTGCTGTTAAACAGTAGATTTCTGTTTGGTTTCGGTTACACCGCTTGCGCCACACGTGGAGACGAAAATAAAAAGAGTGTTAACTCAGTACTAATCTCTCTATCAGCGCACGTCACCACGGTCCCAACGACAATATTTATTTTGTAAAAATACAATATTGTGGCACAAGGCCGAAAAAGGGAGGGGTAGAGGTTGGTACTCAGTAAACTATACTATACCTAGCTAAACACTATCACAACCCAATCACACATTACAATTTGCACAATCATCAAAAGAAGCCATCCATCAGCTCCTAATCCTTCATATACCACAATACCACAAATTTACCAGGGACACCTAAAAAAGTGCGGAAACACCCATGACAATAAAAATGTATTGATATACAATATAATGTATAATTTAAAACATTTAATGAAAGATGAAATGATGGGAGGGGGATGAACCCAAAAACAAACTAAAAATACAACAAATGTTTTAACTAAAAATAATAAACAATGTTAGTAAGACCCGTCCATCCCAGAAAAAGAGTGGCCGCTATATTCCGCCAAACGTTGAAATCAAGAAGCACACTCGCTAAGGGAGTCGTGGGGCGTAAAAAATTAATAGAATGGGACAATAAAAGGCTGAATCAGCCGAGATAAAAGGAGGCCAAAACAAACTGGGGAGGTTGGGAATCGACTTGGATCATAACAAGCTAGGAACACATTCATTCACTTTCACTAGGTACCCAAAAGAGTGCTACCTTAACCAAGGGAGGGTTCCAAAGGAATCCACCTCGATGTAACCAGCAGATCTAAAACAGAAAATCAAGACTAGCTCCGTTCACGCGAACCAGGCTCGCCACATTTACCCACCTTTTGCTGAAGTCTGTCAAAGTCAAACGTTTCCAATCAGTTCTAATCCTTATTTTGAGCATCAGCTCAAAATATCGGATCAGATCCTGATGTGAAAGACGCTGACCTTGCAAGATTTCCTCCGTTCTCGTCGCCCAAATCACAATTCGATCCGTGGCTAGCAGCGACAGAAACACCATACGCTTCATCCCAGAAAACAGAGGCGACACATTGTCGCAGGCAAATGCACGATCAATGAGCACACGCTCTCGCGACGCGATACTAGCAGTCAACTCGCCGACACGGTCCCATAGAGGGCGAACACGCGAACAATGATAGAAGACGTGCGAAGCCGTTTCTTCCAAGCCAAGGTTGCAGCGTTCACAATCTGGCAAATCCGCCAGGTCCCATATGAAGACCATGTCATTGAGAGGCAACCGATTCCGAGCCAATCGCCAGATGAGCGAAAACTCAGCGTTGCTGAGATAATCGGTACCTGCCGCCCAAGACCAGAACGAGCGAAACTCATCCTCCGAAAAGCAGAGCACATCACGTAATGAATCCTTTGCGACGCCCTGCACTAACCCACGATAGAAGACTCTCGTAGGCTGTGAAAGGTCACTAGACCGTGGAATGGCCCGCAAGGCCGCCAGACATTCGAGGAGAAATCACGATCGCCCTAGAGGCTTACGGCATCGCCTCGAGATGTGGGGAGTTATAGTAAGTCTAGGGAACATATCCCTCATTATCCCCCTCAGCAATGAGTCTTCCAAAATCGCTCGCCTGAGAAAAACCAACCTAGACGCAACCTTGTAGCCCATCATTTACTGCATTCCCAGACTCCCCATGACACGGACGTTGGTAACAGATACGTTTGTCGACGTAGTGTTTGCGTCCTTTCCACAGAATGGAGAATAGCAAACGCTCGATCGCCTCCCTACACCATTTACAATGTGGAAGTATTGAACCGGTAATGTTTAATGGGAAAGACGTATGAAACACACGCCTCAGCCAAACCCTTTAAGGACAAATTCCTTCGACGCCAAATCTCGACCGACGCGTCAACCTTTGCCAGTACTTCTGACCAATTTTTCTCCAACTGAAGGTCGAGCCCAAACCACACTCCAAGAATGCGGACAGGGCCTTTCGTCCAGTCGAAGGGCCCCGGGAGTGTAACACCCTTCCAGGCACCTAACCGCAAGCCGGACGAATTGTTGCGGTTGATCTTCGTTGCTGTCACCTATTCGTACCGTTCAAGCGCCTTCACCTCGATGTCACTCAGGGAGGACACGAAAGTAGTGACGTCATAGGCATCCGCGGAAACCCTGGCTCGAGCACCACCAGGAACAGCGATTCCACGAAGGGCCTGACTGCACGCCCAATCCCGAGACAAAGCATAAAGTAGTGGCGACAGTGGACAACCCTGTCGGACCGACCTAGACAGCGCCAGGACGCCCGACAACTTTCCGTTCACCAGTACCACAGCCGTGGGAGAATTGATACAGGAGGCTAATTCAGCGGAGAAAGTTGGTTTGGAATCCAGCGGCCTGCAGGACAGTCGCCAGGTAACGAAGGTCAACCCTATTAAATGCCTTGAACTGATCCAAATTGATCAGCGCGGCTTTTTCGTCGTCTTTTACCCCCAATATGATCGTGCGTATCAGATACAGGTTGCTCTGAATTGTTCGGCCCTTCACAGCACAAGTCTGCTCAGGTACCAACAGAGACTCAGCAACTAATAAACCTCTAACACCTTCCCCACATTTTTGCCTTTTTCTCAACAGCGTGATCACACCCCTGGTGAAGTGGTTGGGGATGGACCCCTGCCGGAACCAGTTGTTGAACACGATAGTCAAAATCGGGACAAAGATGTGCGACAGTCTCAAGTACAATTCATAGGACAAACCATCGAGACCCGGCGATTTGCCTCTGCCGACCTTCTTCAAAGCCGCGTAGACTTCATCCTCCGTAATCTCTCCCTTGCAGCTAAGCCGGCAAATAACTGCGAAACTCCTCATCACGGAGACCAGGCTCCTTGGTAAACAGGATCTCGAAATGCCGCCGAAACGCCTTGCAAATGTCAGTCGACCGAAGAGTATGTCCCTCCGGGTGGCGAACCTCTCGAATGTACCGGTCACCGCCTCAGTGAATCTCTTCCTTGCGCAGTTCTGCGCCCATGTTCTCAGCTTCGGAAGACATCTTGCTTAACCTATGTCTAATTACCTGGCCCATGTAACGATCGCTAGTCGACTGTTCCAGAGCCTCCTTAGCTACGGCTATCCCTAGGGAATCCCCACCAGCCACCGCCCGGGAGTAATTAGCTGTAAGTGACTTCACCTTGTCAGCCTTATCTAGTTTGAGCCGTTTGCTGAACTGGGTGGTGAAAGACCTCATACTATTCTTAAGATTCTTCCACCACTTATTCCCAATAACTCCCCCAGTTAACGTCCGCTGCACTAAGTTAATTACCTGGCATCGGAAGTCCCGCCTGTCCAGTAAAGACACGTTGAACTTCCAGTAGCCAGTCATTCTAGGCCTATTATCTAAATCTACCCGGCCACAAATGAGTTTCTGATCGGAGTAACCAGTGGAACGTGGGACAATCTAAAAGATCTATGACGGCTTCACGAACTAACATTCTATCAAGGTAGCTTGCCCACTATTAGCCCACGTCCACATCTTCCCACCCTTGTGATCGATCCTGTATCTATCGACAAGACCGAAATCTTTGATGGGATCGACCAAGCTACAATCACGTGCCTTCCCGCTAGCTCCCTACCCTCTATCCAACTTGGGGTCCAGGATGGCATTCCAGTTCCCCACTAAGACGAGTCGCGTTGAATCCACCAGGAAGGGCTCCAACCGCCGATAAAACGAGACGCGCTCCTCCCGGTCGTTGGGCGCATAAACCGCAACCAGTCGAAACGCATTGCTTTTCACTGTAATATTGGCCACGATCAGCCGGCCCTCGGCACCGACATGGACAAGATCCACCTTCGTGCCCAGGGTACACTTAGCCAGCAAAGAAACTTCTATGGCCAGCCAGTTCCCATATGCTGAATAGACGACAAAGTCATTAGACAGCACACAGTTTTCGGCCTTGCAAACAAAGTGAGTCTCTTGGATCGCGGCGACATCCACACTGAAGGACAAGAGGTCCCGAAGCAGGAGGACAGCCTTACTCCGATCCCTAAGGTCTTTCACATTTAAACTGGCTAAATTAATTGATATCTTTTAGACCTGTAAAAAGAAAGCAGAAAATTACTTCTGGTCGCATACGGAGCAAAAATCTGTGGGAACAGGGACCCCGACGGATTGTCACAGAGAACCAGTGCTAATATCGGACCTAATTCGTCCGTCGAGGACAATGCCGACGACGTCCGTAGGGATTGTTAGTTTTGCTGCCCTATATAAAGAAGGATGGAGGATAACAGGGACCCTCCCAGCACAAAAATTAGATAATTTTTTCAAATAGTTCGTGCCTATCTGGGCCATCTTAATTTTAGGGAACGCCTCTATGGCTCCCTGGACAAAGTCATAAACTTTTAAATTGCCCCCGGTACTTCTAATTAGGGCTAACACCCCGGGTGCCCCAAGAAAGTTTTCTGGGTTTTCAGTTGACTTTCCGTCAACCGAAGCAAGTTTAAAAAGGAGCATTAGAAGGGCCTTTTTTTTTTTTTTAGAACTAAGGTCCATTTCCAAGGCCTGTATTTCTACTTCGCAGACCTCGGGGTTTCTGAAGGGGGCTTTTCTTTTTTTTTCCCCCTTTTTGTGAGGAATTTTCTATATTGGAGGAGGGATGATTGACATTGGGGGAGGGTGTTTCAGGATGGGAAGAGGGTAATTCCATTTGGGTAGAGGGGGCCTCTGACTGGGAAGAGGGCACCTCCGGTGTGGAGGAGGGTGTCGGGGAAGGAGACGACTTTCTTAAAGGAGAGGCGGACTGACTCCTCCCTACCATGGTAAATGTCTTTTCCGGTGAGACGGGTGTGGACTGAGTCCTAGTACTGATTCTGCCCCGCTCCCTCCTGCTGTAGTCTGCAAAATCTATCTTTCCCCTCTTTGTCACGCCATCCTCTTCCTCCTCATGATCTTTCTTCAGGGACGACGACCGTGGGGGAGGTATTTCCTCCATCTCCATCTCTGCATCCTGGCTTTGTTGTTGTTACTGTTTTTGTTGCTGCTCCTGTCGCTGCTTCTGCCGTACTTGTTGCTGTTGTTCATCTTCCTTCGTATCCCTTTCAGAAGGAGAAGCCGCTTTCCTTGTTGGGGAGTCCTGTTTCGAAGGAGAGGAAGCCCCCTTCTTCCCCTTCTTCACTACCTCCGTCCATCCGGCCTTTGTTGGGGAGTTTGACTTTTCCGTCTTCCGGTGCTTCCTTTGTTTTTCTTTCTGTCTGGCTTTCCTGCTTTCTTGAGGGGCACATTTTGGCTAAGTGGCCTGCCGCACCACAAAACCAACAATGCGGCCTACGCCCCTCCACAGTGACAAATAGCTTTCTTCCACCACATAGGAGGATGTTGGGCACCCGAAGAAAATTTGCCCTGTCTACGACGACATAGGCACTGATGTCCTCAGTAGAAACTCCTGCCTTGCTGATTACTCTGTTCACCTCCTCGACCGTGCCAAACCGAGTCAAAAAGACTCCCATATGGTCGCAGCTAATCTCCAGCGGCACTTCATGGATCATTATATGGGTGCGTCTTGTGCCCATATATTCGGTCTGTAACCGTACTCCTTTAGTCTGCAGACATGTGCCCGCTAATTTCTTAGCTTCCTCCTCAGTGCCAAGGAGGACATCCCACATAGTACGGGATCTCCTAGCTAGTACTCTCGGGTTAATACCCAGGCTCTTCAAGGTCTCCTTCATGTTTTCCTTGCTGACACCCACAAACTTTCGTGTTTTCGGGTCTGATGTCAGCAGGGAAATTGTCCTAGTAGCTATCTCTTTTCCCACTTCCGGGATGACGATTAGCTCGTTTTCTTTGAAGTAGTCTTTGTATTTTTCCCGCATCTGCAGGTAATAACCTGAATCCCTCTTCACGGGGGCATTCTTCCACACAGATGGTGAAGGAGTCACCATTGGCATACCCTCCGAAGAAGGGCTTATTGGATACATGTGGAATATATATATATATATATATATATATATATATATGTGTGTGTGTGTGTGTGTGTGTGTGTGTGTGTGTGTGTGTGTGTGTGTGTGTGTGTGTGTGTGTGTGTGTATATGTGTGCATGTATGTGTACACATGTATATTGTGTGTATATGAATTTTTTGTATATAGGTGTGTACACACATATATATGTGTGTATGCGCATGTATATGTATATGAGTGTGTAATAAATTGAATGTATGTGTGTGTATGTGTATGTATATATGTATTCTTATTCGTAGAATTGTGTGTGTATATATATGTATGTATGTGTGTACTTCTATAGGTATGTATATAATAATTGTAATTAATTTTTTTTTTTTACCTAGTGTTGTCTTTATTTAGTTTAATTTCAAATGACCTAATTTTTATAAAAATAATTTTATTTTAAATCCTATATCTTTTTATTCCTTTTATTAATAATTATGCCTTTTTAAGTAAAGGCCTTTTTCTAATACTTCAACGTTTTGGGGAAATTAGGTTTTTGAATTTGTCCAGCGTCTGTAATATTTAAAAATTTTTTTTTCTTTAGTTTCTTTCTTTTTCCCTCCCTTCCTTCTTTTATCTCTCTTACCACCTTTTTTCCGTGTTGCTTAAACTTACGTCGATTTAACACGGCTGTCTGTTAATTTTTAGTTACATTCTCCCTTTTTTTTGCGAACCCAGACGATGTCAATTTTTTTCTTTTCTTATTTATTTGATTTTATTCTATCTTTTTCTTTTTCTTTTTCTTTTTCTTTCCCTTTATTTTTATTTTTATTTTATTTTATTTTATTATTTATTTTTTAATTTCTTTGCAATCTATTTAAAAAGGAAAAGTAGACTAATTTTTCTCCAGTTTCTGAAAGGTTTTTTCTGTTGCTGAGGTGATGTGTCGTCCCCCGTGGGGATCTTCATATCGAAATGGCCATTCAACATCTTTGAATTAATCCTTTTTTAATATATATTTGCTCTGTAATATTTTATTACATGGAGCTCTCTTCCTGTATCATTTTTTAATATTAAAATAAATTTTTAATATTAATTAGGATCGGTTTTTTGGAATTTACCTTCCTGCTTTTTTCCCTTGGATTGAAGTATCTGAATTAAAATATATATATATCACGCCTGGCAATTGACTGACTTACTGTTTGAATATATATATATATATATATATATATATATATATATATATATATATAGGTTTCATTGAATAATATAGACAAGTTCTGTCTATTTATTTTGTGTAAGATCCTTTCGTATGGTCTGATTAGCTTGATAGTGTTGTCATGGAAAGAAAACAAGAAATCGCAATAATTGTTGATTTTTTTTATCAGGTCTGAGCCATAAGCCATTATCAAAGGATGAACATTTAAATTATTATTAACAGAGTGGATTTATACAGAGAAAATTAGACAGGTCCATTTTTATGTCGCACATGGCTATAGACCGAGAAGGAATGGTGGTAGTGGATTTTTGATCAATTGAGTGTATAGTGGCATGAGGGATTGGTCTGGGAACTGCTGCTACTATGGTGTAGGGGGTAAGTATAATAACAATGATCTCTCCCGTCGATTATAGGCATTGAAGTATGTTAGTAGAGGTGTCGAAATTTATTTTATTTAGGCTAGGTTTAAACTGTTTGATGTAGATAGCTTCTAGAATTCTAGAATTTTAAGTTTTCGTTTATTATTTTCTTGTCTAAGCATATATATATATATATATATATATATATATATATATATATATATATATATATATTCAGTCAGTCAGTCAATTACCAGGTGTGATACATGCTCGAGACATGGCTGACTAGGCTGAAGATCTTTCTCGCATTAGGTTGCCATTACTTTTTACTGTAGACCAGTTGCCAATCAAGGCTATAGAACGCAGTCTGTTCTGCTTTCAATCCATAGCTAAAGGGAAAAGAGATTAATTAATACATTTCCAAGGTATATGAGCGTGAGTGCTTGAAACGAATTCTACTGAAATTTGAACTCGTCTTTCAGACTTCTCATTCCATTACACCA
Source organism: Ascarosepion bandense (assembly GCA_037127315.1). Taxonomy (NCBI): domain Eukaryota; kingdom Metazoa; phylum Mollusca; class Cephalopoda; order Sepiida; family Sepiidae; genus Ascarosepion; species Ascarosepion bandense. The sequence continues at coordinate 10,449,719 of JBBBDQ010001527.1, read as the reverse complement.
CAACGTACATCCAACGTATATTCAAACAAGTTTGAGTAAAAAGAAGAGCTAATGTCTATCTGTTCAATTTCATATTTTATTTTGGAAGCATGGCAGCACCAAAAGTAATGCGATTTTTTGTATGTAAAAGACGAGCCCAACTCCCCACCAGTGCGTCGAGGCAAGCTAAATAAAAATAAACAAAAAACAAAAAATAAATAACAAAAAACAAAACAAAACAAAACAAAACAGGAAATCATAATTTGGAGAAATGATAAATCCAACACTTTTATTAACCTGGACAAGATTGGGTGAAATGAAAAAATAAATAACACTTTTCATCCTCAGCAACAAAGACACATTTTAAAAAAGTAAACAAAAATGCCAACGGTCTGTTCAAAACACATGTAAACGTTAGCGGTTGCTAGAAAGAATTTGTTCTCCCCTAACTTCCCTTCCGTTAACAGGCATTGTCATATCAGTGATATAGCAACGTCTAAGCTCACGGAAAAAAACAGAACGGAATGTCCGAAAAAAATGAATGACGAACACTTGTTCTCAGAGAGACTTTTATATACTATGATATACACAATTTATACATATGTACAAGTGTTCAAACGTGGAAAAATACATATCACATATATCTACCGCAAAGCAAAGTATAAGGAGGAACAAAAGGAAAGTTGTTACACATTTTACTTTGAAGATCTGGAAAAAAAATCATTGTTATGACTACAGATTTAAAGAGGCGGGATTCATCTATGTTTCAAAGGGATACAGCAGTATTCATCTATATTCCAGCGGGATAAATCAGGATTCATCTATATCCCAAAGGGTAAGGCAGGATTCATCTATATCCCAAAGGGCTAAGGTGTTATATACTTCTTCTGAGTAAATATACTTAGAAACAAACTGCAACCCATTCGGCGTCTCTCACGATCGTCCAGTATTTTATTCTCATAAATGACGATACATAAACTTTCTAAAAATTCGGCGAGAATATACTCGAACCAAATGTTGACTATTTTTTCGCAGATAAATGACGAAATAGACTGAAATCAAAATGACTTGCATTTTTACAACTGATAAGATCGACGTCCTTTTTGACTGTTAAAATGATGGACTGCAACACTTCATTTTTAAATAAAAATATTCCATATTTTTGTTTTTCATCGGTGATTTGGCCATGGAGTGAGATTGGTCTGGTAGGAGCACACACGCATACGAGCAGACAGCCAACGGCTGCTCGCCCGGGTTTACTTGGGCTCTATCTGAGCTGTTCTCAACTCAAATGCTCTCTGCAACTGCTGGATACAACTCTCTGTGACAGCTGATATCACTTAAATAGTTATCTCCATTTTGATATCTGGTAAGTCGCACTTTCGGTGCACTCCGTTCCATCTCGGGCGCTAACTTTCTTGACCCCCGTTCATCAAAACAAAATTTCATCGCAAACCTGCATTCTCCACCCTCAGTGATATCTCCCTATATTGCCCAGTGCAAAATACACTTCTTGGCAAAATTCCACATAGACTAAGATATTTTATAACAATTCAGCAAAATCCTGTGTTTTTCACTGACAATCATGAATGACTTTTAGTACTATTCCATACCGACTAAACGAATATACCATATGCTTGTAAGCTGCTTGCCGCAACGGGATACGAAATGGCCCAGGCAGAGGAAAGATCAATTTCTCGTTTGGCTGCTGTCCATGAATTGTAAAAATGAAAAAAAGCGCTTGAGTCACTTTGTGGAGTGACCGCATGTGACTCACGTGACTTACTCTGACCAAAGAGAAATAAGTGCCTTCTGTATCCTAACACTCAAATTAATAGACAGGAAGGATAACAATGCGGAGATCGGATCCCTCAAATTCAATAAAATTGTAAGTCAGTGTTTCCTTCACTGCCACCGGTGGTGTAAAAACACACAAACTTAACACCCTACTTTGTCTCAGAATCTCATAAATCCCTGCTCCCGTATATCGTATATCAATTAGCAAACAATCTTAACTAATTGGCACTACACCGTAAGTATAGTGCTAACTCCACAAGTGGATCTCTTGATATATTACAGTCTAATAAACCAAATAAAATCACTCTAACCTCGTTAGTCGTTGAAAAATATTCACTAATCTTCCAAATCTTCGTTTTGTAAGACTGTCTTACAAAACGAAAATAGTTCTCAACTCCTACTTTTATACTGCACGACACAAGTACCTTTTACAACCACTATGGCAACAACACACAAGCTGACAGGGTAGCAATAGTTTGACTACTCGGATCTACTCTAATTTCTACATAACACATGTAGAAAATGAAATCTACGATAATTCCACCAAGCTCCCATATACATCCGTTATATCAACGGAATCTTCCTAAAAATTTGAAACATTTGAGAATAATACCATCCCTTCACTTCACTTATCAATTCAATAATAAAACCTTTTCCTCGACGTCTTAATCGATGCCAACAGCCATAACTCTCTTTATAAAAAGCCACCAGCAGAAACTCGTGTTTACCCAACTACAAAAGTGAATATCCCCACAGATACAGAATAGCTGTTATAAAAACAACATAATTTACCGGGCCAGAATAATTTCTTCTTCGGATATATTATTGTAAACAAACTCTAATCAACAATAACTTCTCTAAACATGTATACGAACAAATGAAATTAGACAAGCGTATAAAATGAGGCAGAAAGTGAAGAAAGATTATGTATAGTTATATTTCTTAATCATATTTTCATTATATATTTGCACTTGGAATGTTCACTAGCGATAAATTTAATTTGATTTGCGTTTATCAAACTGAATAAGTATATGCGTTCAGATTTTTATGAAAAAAGAATTTTTTCTCCTTCCACTATATATGTAGAAGTATAGAGTGGTAAGTTGGAGGTTCAAAAGTTCAAATGTATATGTTCGATATTTTTCTATATTTTTGAGTTGAGAAATTCTAATTAGTTACACTATTTACATTGTTCGAATCTTTTTTGCCATATTCACGACGTTTTGGCCGTTGTAGGATCCAACCTTCTTTAGGTAATTAAAATTTCGAACTGAACCTTTTATTTCGTTTCTTGTTCACCTCCATTGTAGCCAGAACTCGCAACTCTTTAGGTCAAGTTACCAACGCTTTAATTCACTAAACCATGTGTTCTTGAAAACATCAGTATATGGATTTTGTCTAACGCCTCAGTAATTTTTTTGTTTTACCAGAGCTCATATTACAACCTTGTTGTTTGTAATTCTTTTTCTCTAGCATTCCGTATTGCTGGTTCTTATATTGTATTCATTTCCATGCTTGTCCGACTCTGGAGATTTTTGTAATCTAGCATACGCTCTGATTCCTTAACTTTTCATATTTTCTAGTAGTGTTCTCTTTCTATCATTTCATCTCCATCCCACAGGGAGCAGTGATCTCCCTTTTTTCACTATATGTGGTTACCTATGCCTGACTTTTCTATTTTCCCTCATGTTACAGCCTTGCGGTGTTTTTGCAGACTTATCTTAAGAAAGAGCCCGTTTCTCTTTTATATTTTCTACCGTAGCTGTATGAAATAGCTTATACACAGTCCTTTGTCATGTTCTCCTTTAGGGGTAGTCTTACATAGAAGAGGTATCTGCGAAGTAGTGAACGACTTTTCAAGGTCGTCCTGATGTTATATAGACCATAGATCTTTTGTATTTTTTCGATAAAAATTTTCACATACGGTCAGCAGACCGAGGCTGAGTGTTGCTATCCTCTTACACCCTTCTATCCCAGTTTGTTAGAGCCACATGTCATGTTCCCCGGATAGTTGTTACGATGTAGAGTACTGCTTATACTGACCATTTCTTGTTCATATATCTCCGGGTTGCCACTTTTTCGTGATGTTAGAAAGAGCGGACGATCCCTTTCTTTACAACTGTATCAGTGGTAGGAGTTAAATTTGAAACATTGTCAGGTGAAGGCTGCTTGCAATATACGGATGATTTGATCCCATGCTCTGTCCGAGATATTAGTACATCCAGGAATGCTAGTTTGTTGTTTTTTCTTTCTCCATTGTGAAATGTATCGATGTTCTTATTGGGTTCACATGGTCCAGTAGTAGCGGAACCACTTCCAGAATATGAAAACGTCATCAGTGTATCTCAGTCATATAGCTGGATTTAGTGATGTGGATTCTAATGCTATCTCGTCGGAGTATTTCATATATATATTAACCATTGCTAGTGATAATGGCGATCCCATTGCTAAGCTTCCATCCTGTCGATATATGTCTCACTCCGAAGTGTGTTGGTTGTATATAGAAAGTCAGCATCTCCATTAGGTTGTCTATTGGTATACTGGTACGTTCTCCTATGGATGAGGCCAGTCTGTCCCTTATAGTGCCTCTACCGCGTGTACTTTGGTGAATCAAACTCACCACATACAGGCTCACCATCTGATTAGATTGGATGGTAGCATCTTTGATTAAATCCACGAAGTGAGAGTGTTTCAGACATATGATGGGGATTTTCCTACTAATGGGTCACTTATATTCACAAGGAAGCGACTCAGAGAGTGGCACATAGAGCCTTTGCAGCTAATAATTGACCTGAGCGGAATACCGTATTTGTGAATGTTTTTGTAGACCATATATGTGAGACAGCTTGTGGCTACGTTGAAACAACTGCCTGTATGTCTTGGGTGGGAAGTGGTTCTTGTTCTTGATTAGAATCTGCGACAATTGTTCTGTTTTCAACGTTGAATCTTTCTTTACGTTTCTATGGCTACTATTTCTAATGAGATCCTCCAGTTTTCTGTATATTCCGTTTGTCCATCACGACAATCGCATAGGCTTTGTCAGCTGCTAGTATGATGATGTTGTCTTTCCTCTGGAGAGTTTTGACTGCCAGCCTCTCTAGTTTCGTGATGTTTGATTTTGAAGGCTTGATTTTCTCCAGTGTCCGACTTATTTTCTGTCTAAACCTGAAGAATGTTCAAGGCTAGTTCCTCGATTCGGATAATGATATCCAAGTATGGTATCCGCCTGATGGTTGTTGCGAACTCTTGTCCAGTACTGACTCTTCAGAAGCACTCAGCTAATGTTAACTAATGCTGATCACTGTCTTCACTTGGGAGTGATGGATCTCGTGTGTCACCTTCTGATATTTTCATCTGTTCAATTTTCGCACTTGGCAGACGTTGACTGCATCGATTTCTTTTCGATGAATTCTTCGCGGAAATCTTGTTGAGATCACAAACTGAAGACAATCGATAGTGAGAAAGAGAATCTGACGCATGAAGAGGAAATTAACCATTTTGGATCGTATTTAGCATCATATTGACAACAAATAGATATTCAACAAAATCATCAATTAATGACCTTGTCTAAAAAATATTTTTGCCTATATTCAAACGATTTAACTGATTTGTTTCCGTTCTTTACAAATTGTTTTTGTACCGAATCATCCTTTAGTACATTATCCGCTTCACCAGTTTTTAAATTCTGAGGTTTTTCACAGTGTTTATATATATATATATATATATATATATATATATATATATAAACTAGAAATATCCTTATTTTAAATTTCGCAAATGACTACAGCACATGCTCGCACCTACTGTATCGTTGCCAGGAGCTTTGCACCGGCTGAATTTTTTCCTTAGGTTAAAAATAAAAAGTAAACAGTTTTGATGAATATTTTATATTTATCCCTTCTTCCCTTCTTCTTATCCCTAATTTTCCTAAAAATGAAGTAAAGTCACTAAACAATTAATGAAAGATATGCTTGCACAAGTAATAATGAATTAATTAAACTGGAAACACACCTAAGATTTCTTAAATATTGAGAAAAAAGTTTGCATTGTGACCTTTTTATCCTCCAGTTATTGAAAAGAAAAGCTCGTTTAAATGGTTTTCTAAGCGTTAAGTTTTAGGAAGAATCTATATTACATGTTTATAAGTCAACTGCATTGAATATTGCTGTAACATCTAGTTGAGAGTTTTTACTATGTATTTAGAGATTCTTGATAAAAGAAGAATCTGCAATGTTATCGTTCATAACTTGGCATTTCGGCTTTATTATCTAATCCTCCTTACAACCTTCGAAATTTTGGTAAAGCTCTTGTTTTTCCAACTTTAACGTAGGATCATAAATTGTACGGGAAATTTTTACGGTGAAAAACATATTGAATTGAAAGCAGATATTAATCGGATTTTAATGAAACTTTCAGGACTTATTCACGAAGGAATGAAATTATTTTTTAAATGATTCCATTTTAGAAAATCTTAGTAAAATATTTTAATATTTTTTGCCACTTCACTAATTTACTTCTATGAAATTTCGAGGAAATGTTTTTGTTAGGGTGAATGTTTAAATTAGTTATAAGAATAAGTCATCGAGCAATTTAAATCATAACTTTTTTCGTCAAGCAGGCACAGAAAATTTTCTCTGAATTGTAAAAGAATAAAATACAGTAAAAGTATCATATTATTTAATCAAAAAAGCTTTTAATTGGTTTTAAAATTTAATACATTATGGAGACTTTATTGTCTGATGAAACGTTGTGTTTTATGAATAATAAATTTTTCAAAGAATAAATACATTTTTAAAAATTTTCATTATACTAATTTATGAAATTTTAAATCTTTTAAAATTCTGTATAAGTTTTTAATGATCAAGTGATATTATAATAGCAGTAAATGTAAAATTTATTAGTAATTTTCTAACATTTCCTCAACAAGAGTTTTCGTAAGACAAAGTACTGAAAATTAATTAAAATATTAGAATTCATAAATATTTTAAATTTTTAAGATTATTGGGTTGTTAAAATATATATAAAAAGGCGTAATCATCATATAATTTTATGACAATTATCTCGCCCTTACATAAATTAACAAAACATAAAGGAAAGCTAGAGTAGCACCTAAATTACAATTTAGACTTCAGAATGACCCGAATTGCAAAGAGTTGTATAGTGACAGCCTTTAAAGCAAATACAATAAATTAAATGAAAATAGAAATTCAAAATAGAACACATTAATAGAAGTTTTAGTGAAATCAGCAAATGAAATCATCACAAGAAAAGTAGATAAGGAAAACTAGACAAGGAAATTAAATCCTTGACAAGATGAAATAGCAACAGAAAACAAAACCAAGTTATGGTACGGAATGTAGGATATTACACAAAGAAATTGGAAAGAAATGTAGATAGGCAAAAAGAGGAATGGCTAATTGAAAATGTCTAATTGTGGAGATAAAAAGAATGAGATCAAATAAGAGATAGGCATACAAATAGGAAAAAAGATGTATTCATCGAAACGATGCATGAAATCAAAAGCGACAAGACTGATAATAGAAGAAAAATTCAGAGATCGACGAATACGTCGTAGACACTTCCGCGACGGAAGATAAAATAAGATGGACAGGAACAAGATCAGATGGGATTGTAATAGAGATGCTTTCAGTATGGACAAGACTACGGAAATAAAAGAAATATTCAAAAGTGTGACATATCGGGAAACCTTAGTAAATACCTTTTTTTCATAGTGATGCCCAACAAGCTAGGTGAAAATCAATACGAATGCCATCGAACATTCAGCCTAATGAAACAAATAACGAAAATTATCACCTGAGCATTGATAAATAGAATCTGCGTAGCAGAATTAGACCGGAAATAGGAAAAAACGCTGCAGTTTCATTAAAAATGCTGAAACAATTAATGCGATTTTTATATGTTTCTGACATTATTCTGAGCATAAAAATCGCATTAATTGTTTCAGCATCTTTTACAATTACAAATTCAGGAGGATGCATTTTTTCTCTCAAAAGCATATGTAAGGCACGACATAAAGAACTGCTTGAATTGTTATGAAAATCTGATTTATTTGGAAAATATAGTATAATAATTCAGCACTGACACTGGGCGCATACGGATAGAAAATTTAATTGATTAGGTACACAAAAATAGAAAGTCTGGTAAGCAGACACACTATTGTCTTATCAATGGTGTGTCTGCTTACCAGACTTCTTCAAAATTTACAGCAAGGCGATCCTGAGAGAATGGGAAGTCCTACTGGACTTAGTACTGGGTGGAGACAATCTTAATATAAAATATGCAGATGACACTCAGTTGACGACAACAAAAAAGAGAAACTGCAGAGGGTAGTAAAGGAAAGTGAGAAGAAAAGACTAAACATCAATTTTAAAAAGAGAGAATGTCTGTCACCAAAAGAAACGGTCCGAGAATCGAAGAAACACTCTCAAGTTTTAGAAACACTAAAGTTAAGCAGATACTAACATTTGAACATTTGGGGAGGGTTTTAACAGAGGATAGAAAATTCAAGGCGCATTGGGATGACACAAGATGTCGTACAAAAGCGAAGCAAAGTATGTGGAAACAGGAAGATTTCATTAGAAAAAATCTGCTGAATATCATATCATACATATGTGTAATATCAAACCTCCTATATGGCAATAAATGCTGGGAAATTAACTCGCAGATGAAGAAAAGACTGGTTCTACAGAAAGATGCTGAGAATGCCATGTGAGTAACGAGGAAATTTTACAGAAAATGGAAACTAAAAGGACGCTTATACTTAGAATCAGACAGTTGAAATTTCAAGGATATATAATAAAAACAGATGGGCCTGGTGAATTTGACACTCATAACCTTTATTCATAGCAAGAGGAAAAGAGGAAGGTAAGAAGACAAATCTTACTAAAATTTAAAAAGGATAGAATGTTGTGAAAAGCCAGGTACACCCACGTCTTGAAAGACACGGCATATAGAAAATAACATCATAACTTAGTTGATAAGATAAAGTTAAAGCAAGCTTTTTCAAGCGTACCTCTTTAAGTGATTCCGATGTAAAACATTTTCTCTCTGCATTTTATAAGTTTTTCTTTTGAAAATATTCGAGATTTCATTGTAAGTGTTTTGGAGACATGAAAGTTAAAATAATTGATGATGTAATGGAATTATAATGATGTAATGGAATAATAATAATGGAATGATGTAATGGAATAATAATTTTGTATCTTTAAATAGAAATTTATTAATAGAAAAAAATATGAATTGGTAGGAGATAAAAGTTCAATGGGAAACAGTGTTAAGAAGTTACGGGTACCAAGAGTTCGTAGTTGTCCTTGCTTATGTGTATGTAGGCAAGAACGTATGTATGTATGTATGTATGTATGTATGAGCGCGTTTATTGTTGGCTAGGATTGTCTTTGAAGTTATCACTTAGGGTGAATGGTGAAAAGGAAGGCTGTAAGAGGTGAGTGGTGAAAGATAGACAATAATAATAACGATCGCTTGACGTTTGTGGAGGGACATGTTAATTACGCTCGAATTCTTCACTCTGGCGACGGTCAAGCTTGCTCTGTCTTTTATTTCGTTTGTGGGGATCAAAAAGGTCATTTGGGAATTTACTTCCGGATGTGATTCTGGCCTTTCTCTTTTGTTTTTAGATGTTTCCTAGTTTTCTATTGGTCGAAAAACATTTCGCATCGAGGTGGGAAATTTAACGAGTTTTGTTTTGGATTTGCTTTTACGTGTGAGCTAAGCCAATTTTGTAATTTGAGTAAATTCGTTTATTTCTAACAAAATTCATGAGTCAGTGCTTAGCATTTGAATTTTTAAATCTAGAACTTGTTTTGTTCACTACAATGTATTTTCACCTCTGAAACTGTTCAAATGTGATAACATTGTATTTAGCGAACATATCCAATATTATGCATGATTATGTGCACCCACATCAACTGAGACATTGCTATGAATATATTCCTGTGTATAAAATCAATGACGACTTACTCGTGTTCTCATTTAAACAACAGGTTTCTCTTCGTCTAAGCTTTTAACTTTCAGCTAGCTTTATTTCTACTGTAATCATTCATTCCTTCACAATTTGTGATAAGCCGTATATTTACTAAAATGATTGTCATGATTTCGACAATATTCTTAATTTTTACTTTGACAGCTCAGTTTTGAATTATTTCATAATTTTCTTTTTAGATTTATTTTCCTTCTAAATTATCAATTTAAGTCGATGTGTATTATCATAATAATTTTTCACTATTTTCTATGATAATCATTTATACTTAAAAGTAATGAAAAATAACGTAATATCTATTATTAACATGATCTCGGATATTTTAAAGATTGTGGGAATTTTACTATAATTAAAATGGCGATTCACGTGATTAATATCTTCATGAAAACAAATTATATAATGATAAAAGATTTAAAATTAAAATATGTTAACATTCCAGCAGTTACAAAGCAATTTTTTCAGTACTGATTTTTAAAACGAATTTTTTTGTTTATTTTTGTTAATAAACATTAATATTTTTAGACCTTAGTGTTGGCTTGATTAATCGCTAACTTACAGTGAATGATAGTAGACATAAATTTATACAATTACTTTAGTATCTATTTTGACATATCAAATACATAAAAATAAATACGAAATAAATTAAGCCGTTCGAGTTGAAATCGAGATCTACGCGCGATGACATATTATTAGTGAATTTACTTACTGCAAATAATGTTGGGAACTAATCCAACATTATTTTTCATACATTTTCAGTAATCAAATTCAACTATAAGTCCGAGAATTTTCTGATTTAAGAATTAAGTCTTATTTTCAGTATTTAAAATTAACTTCACGAAATATTAATTATTGATGAACGTCAGTGTTAGCCGAAATCACTTTATCGGTAACTAAACACTCAAATAATGATGAGAACATCTATAAAATTTCAAAAACCCTTAAAATCACACCACCTGGCAGACCCATAATATCAGGCATTGGTACCCTCACATAACTTATATCTGGGTACATAGACAATATCCTAAAACCTTTATTGCATGACATACCTAGTCATATTAGAGACACTACTGACTTTCTCAACAAATTACAAAACATTAACTTAGTCCATTTATTTGGTTGTTTAGTTTGATGTGGGTTGGATGAAGAGGTGTTAGGGTGTTTTTCTGAAATGATTTTGGGGAGTTTATGTATTTCCTCTTCTGCTCAATATGTCCAAATAGTGGATATATTGGTGAATCTGGAAACAGTTTTAGATTCCGTTTTAATAATCATAAACTAAGCATACTCCAAAACAACCCTTATTCCCCCATAGCTGAACACTTCACTCAACCAGGACACACATTAGAAAACTGCAAATGTTTACTGATAGATTCCGATTTTAGTTCCACATACTCACGCAGAAAGAAAAATAGGCTAGGGTTAAATAGGGAATCTTTGAATCTTTAGAAATATTTCAATAGTTAAACATTTTCAGATACACTTAAAATTTTTTCTTTAAAACAACATTTAAAAGCATTATTACAGTTAGGTTTACGTTTAAAAATATTAAAACTCTATTGCTTTCTACATCACGCGACGGACAAATTTTAAAATCATTTGTTTCTGATGAAAGGCCGAGGCCGGTCTGAAATATCATGTATATATATATATATATATATAATAGAAATAAATAAATACTGTCAAAAAATACATTTTAACTTACAACTTTTTAGTAGTTTTTCCTATACGTATGAAGACAGTATACGTGGATTATCATTATGCTATATATATATATATATATATATATATATATATATATATATATATATATATTCTGTTTATAATCAAAGTATATATGTTTATTTTTACTGGCCTGATTATTTACGATAAATTTTGTTACGAAAATTTGTGTCATTTGGCAGGATTCGAACCTGCGACCCTTATCAACATATAGGCTTGATTTTACTTCGTTTAGACTGTTGCTCATTCGTGGTCGAGAGATCTCAGATGAGACAGATCAACTGTTGATAGGGGTCGCAAATTTGAATCCTGCCAAATGACGCACATTTTCGTAACAAAATTTATCGTAAATAATCAGGCCGGTAGAAATAAATATATATAGTGTTTCATTATAAACAGAATATCTACTCAAATACGAGTATCGATAAAATATCTGCTTTCTTTTAACGGACGCTCGTGGCCCAGAGGTAGAATCGCCGATTGATGCCGATTCGGTCGGGTTTCAATCCTGCGTTAGTGAAGCGATCGGAGTCTAACCGTACTGATGAGCTGTGATACAGCAGAACAGATCTGTCTGCGGATGACTATAGTATATATATATATATATATATATATATATGTGTGTGTGTGTATTTATGCATTCACTCTTCCTATTTCATACAGTAAATAGTCAATAAGCTTTACATTCTCTCGTCTTTTTTTGAGGTGAATGTCAAAAAGATAAATGTTATATGATGTTATATGATGTTATATAATTACAATATTCTCATGTTTGTGCGACAAACGGCATAACTTACAACAGTATGTGTGAATTTGAGATGGCTGCTTGTAGGTAAGTCGCTTTTTATTAATTTGTAGAATTGTTTTACAGTGTTACTTGTTTTTCAGGTTCATCTCCACATCTTTTCAGTTAAATCGAAAATATTTTAAGCGTTACATCTTGTCCTGATAATGTTTTAAATAGAACGATAAATTTATACAATAGAATATTTCTTTTGCATTTGATTTCACGGTACCGGATTTCACGGTAAATATTTTTGTTGATGAACAGTGGGGTTTGTAGTGAACAAAGCAAATTCTAAATTTAAAATTCAAATCTGACTCATTGATTTTGTTAGGAAAAAAGGAAAAAAACGAATTTTCTCGAATTTAATAAACTAGTACACACAAAACTCGAATTTACAAACTAGTACACACAAAACTCGTGAAATTTCACGCCTCGATGCAAAATGTTAGGAAACTAGGAAACCTCTAAAAAAACAAAAACTCAAATAATCTTTAATTATCAAAAAAAAAAACCTTTTACGAACCCTTTTCGCGAGCCGACGCGAAGTTAGTTTGTCGTCTAATGGAAAGTCCAGAATCACATCCGGGAGTGAATTCCCAAACGAAATAAAAGACGAGTCAAGTTTGACCCTCGTCACAAAGAAATGAGATGAGCGTAGTTAACACGTACCCTTGACAAACGTCAAGCGATCGTTATTATTATTGTCTCTCTCTTTCTCTCTCACCTCTCATCTCTCACCATCTTCGTTCACCCGTCTACTTAATAACCACACGGAACCCTTTAAGATTGAGCGAATACTTCAAAAACACTTCTCCCCAACAACAAACGCTCATACATATATACCTACATAAATTTTTTCCAACAAGTTACTATTACGAACTTTAACCTTCACTTCTTAATAATGTTTCTAATTGAACATTAACTTCTACCAATTCTTGTTATTCTTTTCTATCAATAAATTTCTATTCAAACATGCAAAATGTATGCTATTATTCTTTCATACTGATTCACACATTCCGACCTGCTGATAACCTTCTAATGATAACGAATAACTATCTAAGTTGTAGGGAGTTTGGTAATATTTCACACAAAGCCAATTTAAAAGACATTAACCATCTCCCTACCACTTCTCTGGTGACCCCGACGCAACCTTAACTAATATTTTGATATATAAAAAATATTATACTTCCTTTTCAGAAAGTTCTTAGTTTACACGATTGAATTTTTACCAGATATACATTTTCCCCAGTATCTTTTATCAAATTTATGGATCGCTTCATTAAACAAGAAATGCATTCTATTCAGAAACTAGCACTTTTATTCCTACAGCACACATTTATTTTCCCGTATTGACTTCATATTAATTTTTGTTTATTTATGTCGTAGTTTAAAACGGGAATTTATTGTTGGTCATCAATCAATATTTCACACAGAGGTTAAATAATTTCACTGTTATTGTTTTAAATCCAAATATACTATAATCTATAGTCAACAAAAGAATAAGAATAAACAGTATCTACGGGTTGCCTGTGTAATATAACGGTTTGGCCCACCCAAGAAAGGCTGATACAAGCCGTGTTGTTTCCGGTCGGTGAAAAGTAACAGATGTCACTTTGACCCTATTTCCGGCAGATGCGGAAATAACTCAGAGGCAAACAGACAGGTGACTCTGAGAATTACGTAGGCGTCGTGTGGGCGTCGCGTGATCAAGGCAAAGCCGGAAGAAACAAGTCCCGGTTTTGGAAGATATATAAAGACCGCGAAAACACGGATTCGCCAGTCAGAAGAAGTGAGAGCAGAAGTAGCAGCAGAACCACAGAACTCGAAGGAAGGCAGTTCACAGCTGCCCCCAATAGCATGCTGCTATTGCGGGGTACGCATTCGTCAACCCTTGGAAGCGCTCTCTCACTCTCTGTTCACTAGGCTACACGGTCCATCGTCATTAATAAAAAATACAACTTATATTTTTATATATACCCGTGTTTGTTGTTTATTGGTATACAACACCTGATGCAAAATTTGGTTAAGTAAAACGAAGCTACTATCTGTTAACCACCACAGGCAATCTTGTCGAGGTGGGTAACAGTGACCTAAGTTCGTCAGAGCAAAAGCCATGAAAATATTTGTAGAAGAGACACATCCCGCTGGTGAGAAAGTGGCTGGAGTCGGGACCAATCACATTACAGACTTTCCTTTTGAGCCTGTCGAGAACCTCGAGATGGACTTCAGGGGCGCCTGACCAGTATTCTATGCACAGTCGGATGGTTGAGTGGTATATGTGTAAGATGGATTCAGGCGGAAAAAACTTCCTGGCCCGACAGAGTGACCCAACATTCCTAGCAGTAGATTTAGCTATTGACAATGTAATGATTCCACTTGAGGTCGGAAGATAGGGTAATGCCGAGTAGGCGTAGTATATTGCTTTCAGGGAGACTCGCTTGGTCTATGCTTATGGGGAGCAGGAGAGATTGCCTGTGATGGTTGACAGATAGTATTTACTTGAGAAAACCATTAACATAAAAATGCTAGAGAAAACCATTAACAGCAAAAAATTGCAATATGAACTCTGTTAAAAAGGGTTACCGCACATTAGGTTTATAAGTCCCCAAAATTCAGTTGTTCTTGTTCTAGTTCCTGACCCAAAGAGTTGTGACTTCAGTATCAGGCTACAGCAGTGGTGAACAAGTAACTTACAAGGTTAGAGGAATATGACTCATGACTACCAGAAGAGGCTTTACGCAAGGAATGGAGATAATATACTCCACTGATTGCAATAAAGGGTTCGGTTTGAGGTTCCTAGCACCTGAAGAAGGCCGGAGCTTACAACGGCCAAAACATCGTACAAATGGCAACAAAGATGACTCCAAATAATGTAAATGCTGTAAATAATATCTCATCTCAGAAATATAGACAAATCTCTTCCGTATACTTGCTTTCCTACGGCTACAACTTCCCGGAATTTAAATGCAAAGTCAATTCCCATCTCTTATCCACTTGACTCCAGTCCTTTCTACATCACCCCGTGTATATTGTTCTTTTCAACTCTCTTCACACCTGCGTTCCCATCCTTCTCTTGCCCTTTCTCTAACACCCCTGTAACTGGTTCGTCTTTCTCTTCACTCTCCTCCTGCCTAAACTTTTACTTTCTTATGTAGCCCCTTGCGCATCAGTGGTGGTACCGCCTTGCTTGAAGTGAAACGATTAAAAAATAAGTTTTGTATCAAAACGAGTCAATTGTGAAAGCAGAGCTAAATAATTTTTTTATTTATAGAAAAGCATGTTATTTCTAGGAAAGTTTACAAGAAAATACATAAATCACGTTCACAAAGGTATTACCACAATTGGATACTGAAATTCTAACTTCAATTAGTACTGCTAAAGTGACTTTTCTTCGAAGCCATAATCACCGATTGCTTCCTGTTCTGATACCGTGTCAAAGTTGTTAAGTTACAAATACTCCAAACTCTAAACACGCTTGCTTATGTCGTCCTGATAGTTCAGCATGAATATAGTTTATCTGTTTTGTTCTTTAAGTTCTTTTAGAGAGCGCTAATTTTCTCATCGTTAAGTGTTACACCCTTCTATAGCATTTCGTTGCCTTCGTTTTGCTGCAGAGAGTGGCGTATCTAGAACAAATCAAGTAAATATAATTTCATTTTCTCGGTCCTTATATGTTGGTTGTCGAATGCCTCAATAAAGTTGTTTTACTATAATACTCGTCATATATCAGGTGTAACATTTGGATTATTCATCGCTATGCTAGGTTACATCATTATTAAGAACGTTGTAGCCTAGATTGTCATATTTCACATTCAGCTATTTGCATTCAGTTTTAATCTTTCCGGCACTATCTCTATAATTCTATAGTATTTGAAAATGTTTTAGATTATTACGGCTTACCTACATTTCTTATTATCTTGAATAATGTCCTAGTTCATGCTTTTATTGCCGATTTTACAAATATACCATAAATGACAAATGTCATATATGTTCTCATATATCTCTTTTCATGCGTTATCTTCTACAACAGCAACTATGATATACATTTTTCTAAATTTCTGTTACTCCATATTCTTCCCTTGTACATATCAGAAGCAACAATATACCATTCTAACATTAATAGTTCCACTGCATTTTGTAGCCTCATGAAACTGACACGCTTGTTCATTTGTAACTATGATGGCCTTCTTGACCGACAGTTTTTGCATTCTTTAATTTGCTTAAACTTCTACAAATTCAATATTAAAACTTCTGTCTACCACGAAATTTGTAAAAGAATCAATAGCGCTGTTTTGACGTTTATATGTTCTCTGGTTAAATTTAAATAAATAACTCTATTTATAACTTCATTCTCTTGTCTGCCTGCTTAAATTCACTGGTAAGTCACTCCTATTATAGCGATAAAGGGAAAATAAATATCGCGAAAGCAAAAATAGACAGCGACAACGGAAAAGAATGCAAGAAAGAAAGTCAAAAGTATATAAAAGAGTCATATCCTAAAAATATTATTAAATATATTTATTACTTTATTTTGATACAGTTGTTTGTTCTACATGTCAAAAATTAAAAACATATCAAATAAAACATGATGTGAAGGAACGTTCATCGATAAAGAAGTGTAAGGGTGATATCAAATACTTATATATCATTCGATGCGTTTTTTCTAATTTTTAAAAATCATTTCACAGCAAGCCCGTCGATAATGCCACCAAGATGCCAAGTGTTACTGGAAGTGAAAGAGAATTAGAAGACTTTAGTGAGGAGAAAAGACAATATCTGAACAGGATTCAGAGAGACAGAAGATAACGATTGACGTTTCATTCAAATATTGGAAGGTTACAGGTTCCAGGAAAGCAAGAAACCAAAAGATTGTCACAGGTCTCAAATGCGAGAAAATAAACGATTAGAATGAAACATACATTACATTTGGTAAAACCATGAAACTTAGTTGCCACTTTAGCAATATGTTTAAATTCATGCAATTGCGGTACTAAGGAGGTTTTCTCATCAGAACAACTGTCAAGAAAATATTTCTAGAAAAGACAGGAAAAAACGTGACTGCAGTATGACTGAATTCGAGATACCAAACCAGGGCCGATTATATGGGATTTTGTTGAGATATCACAGAAGCACGGGATCAGATATGGCCGCAATATTCAATGAACGGGCAAATAATTATTTTATAAATGTGTAACATAGATTCCGAGGAGAAAAATTGCCTGGCCCGTCACAGTGAACCAACCTTCGTAGCATTTATTCAATATAATCATTTCACTTCATGTTAGTGGAACGTGTGAGACCAAGAAAGCGCAATGAGTTGCTCTCTTGTAGGTTAGCATCAGCCATGCTGATAGAAAACAAAAAAGATTCCTTACGACGATTAAAGGAAAGCGATTTCGTTTTGGAAGTGTTAAAATTTACAAGTAATTCTTTGCTCCAGGTAACAACTGATTGGGATCATTTCCAAGATCAGCTACCAATTTAACTTTGTCGAACCTATTAGGAAATGAGTAAATAGATTTGTTAGCATAAATACTATTAGGAAATGAGTAAATAGATTTGTTAGCATAAATACATTGTCGTGAAGTGGTTGTTAATGAAAATAAGAAATAACGTAAGACCAAGAATAGAGACATGGCGGCCCCTATATTAATGTGAAATGCTTATATTAATGTGAAATGACCTTTAACACAATCTTCATTACACGATTTGTTCAGAACGATTGAATTATTAAACCAAATATTTGTCAGTACACATGATACTCCTTCAGCTTGTGGAGAATGTCAGTATGCCAAACTCTGTCAAACGTCTTTCATACATCTAAAGACACAGCACTAGCCCCGCCGTCTTTATCTTTTGTTTGATAGACAAATTCAGTAATTATCGTTAACATATCGGCCGTCGACCTACAGAAACAAAAGCCAGATTGCCTACCCGAAAGAAGACTGTGTGAATTGAGATACCTAACCAATTCAGCGTTAGTTATAGCCTCTAGTACTTTGCCAAAAAGAGGTAAAATACAAATATGGATCAAAATGATCACCAGAGTTCTTAAAGAAAGAACTCCAGATAAATATTTCTAACAAGCTGAAAGTAATAAGCATCAATGCATTTATTGTAGAGTTGAAAGAAAACAGGAGCCAGTTTAGAAGCACTTAGAAAACTGCAGGGATTCTGTGATGCCTTCATTCCATGTGGCGATCTAGTTTATAGATAGTAGCAGAAATCATGGACGGGGATATATGCATATAACTCAGTAGAAATTCCATTCTAGGGGACATCTGGTAAAGGTTGAGAATTTGACTCTTGCTCAACGCTCCCATGCTGACTGAATTTGAACGGTCATCGACGTGGTTTAAATAGTGAAGCCTTTCATGTTACCGGCTCCAGCAGATCTTTTTTGCTTCTAGGCGTGAGAAACGTCATATATGAATTTTCCATTTTTAATCAGGATACAGAATTTTGTCTTTCACACTGACTTTTGAATTTTTCTTAGTCTGAGTTTTTCTAAAATGTTTTTTTCTTTTTAATCCACTTTTGCGGGTGTGCACTTTTACTTTGTTATAGTTGGGTTTTTTCTAAATGCTTTTATTCGTTTGGATCCGATTTTGAGGGTGTGCAATTTTATTTTGTGTGTTTTAGTTAGTTGATCGATGATATAGGGTT
The DNA here is from genome assembly GCA_037127315.1 of Ascarosepion bandense. Lineage (NCBI taxonomy): Eukaryota > Metazoa > Mollusca > Cephalopoda > Sepiida > Sepiidae > Ascarosepion > Ascarosepion bandense. The sequence goes on along the minus strand of JBBBDQ010001527.1, from coordinate 10,430,754 downwards.
TGTATCCTATAACTTCATTGACTTAATCCAAAAAGATATTTCAAGTCACCTTCATATTTCAGTAATCAATACGATGATAACCAGTTTGATGTTGAATTCAGGCTATCAGTAACTATCGAATAAGGTGAATCTAACTGCTTCTGTGGTTGATTTCAGTCAATCCTCATTCAATTATTCTTTATTATTTTGAGTAAAGTTGTTTTATTTAATCTGAATTGTCTTCTTGCTTTCCAGTACAACAGAAAGGCACTTTTCCAGCAAATCAGTCAGCGTATCTCCATAGTTAAATGAATCACCGTAAGTATAACTATTTGTACCTTCGTTTCCTTTGCCGAGCGTGAAAACTTTTAAGAAATTTTGAATAATGGTAAGAATTTGTACATTAGGAGATTGACGTGATGCCCCACTAAGATAAGTTGATAAATCTTTTGATATATCTATGTGAATTTTATAATTTCTACAGTTCTTAGCAATATAATTTTCTTCGATTCCAAAATATTTTCTTCAGGTGAATTTCCATCGAATTACTATTGTGAATATTGCCTGACTTTTATCCGATTTTCCAATGCATTCATAAAAAGTATCAATAAGTTTCAGTTTTCGTTGCATTTTCACAATCGGTAATATTTATCCACGCTGTCGCTCGTTTTCTTCTGCTTCGTTTATTAAAATGAGAGCAGAACATACTCTATCGTTGAAGGTTTTATAGTGAAAATGGTACTGATACATTGTGAATAAAATGTAACTTGGCATTTTGAGCAAAACAATTGTTCCGAATTAGTTTTACTTTGATTCCTAACGATTGTACAACATCGGTAGTTGCTGCTTGCTGCAGCTGTTGATGTTGGGAAGAAAGAGAAAGCAAACTTTAGATATCATCAAAAATTATGTCAATTATATTGTGTGACTGAAAATATTTGAATCCATCGGTTGGTCACAGTTTGTGCACATCAAATCAGCTTTTCTTTTTCTTTCCTTCTTTAATTAAGTTTTCTCTTTTCTTGCAGATTTTGCAACCCTTTTTCCCTGTTGATAACATATGAACTGACAGAAAAAGAAAACATAATGGTTATGAAATGACGTCGAAACAATTCGATGCCGTCTTTCATGTTGATTTTGATCAAGTATAGTTCGATCGAATAGCATTAATTCCATTTTTAATTTACAAGGTGGCCATATAATAAAGAAACATGATCTTACGCTTTAAAAAGTGTTTTTACATTCTGAAGCAACAAATTATTCTCCAATAGAAAGAACTGTTTCATTTGAAGAAAAATATCCGAATTTTCAGTTGTTTCTGTGTCTTTAGTCACAAATTTTTTGTATATTTAAATAATTAGTTATTGATATATCATTGTCTATTATTTGTATATTACTGTGGTGGTCAGTTTCGAAACCAATATCTTACATTTGATATTTTCCACCTTATCAACAATTGTTATGAATCGAAAATGTCTCTACTTTGATTAAAACTTGAAGGTTGATTGAAACATTAGTTTCCTTCTCTTTATGGGACTCACACATTTATCATTTGGAACGAGAAATATGGAAGTAGAGTAAATGCACTGGCGTCCAAAATGTGCAAAAGGCAACATTCACAAAATGAGAGACGACAAGTTAACTTTCGCGAAATATTTTAAAACCTTGTTATGACAAAAATTGACTCGAAGATATTTAAAGACAAAACAATAATAAAAGGGTATATATTGCTTTTAAAAATCGACAATATTTTTTTATATATTTTAAAATTTTGGCTCACAATTAAAAAATTGTATTGATGAATTGAAATCTAGAATGATGAAAATATTTTAATCGTTAATAAATCTTCTTTTGATAACAATTAAAATACAAACTGGATTTTAATTTTATAAACATGCAAAGTGAACAGAAAAGAATTGTGTTGGGACGCCCGCGCCTACTCGGCTATAATGGACTATTCCATTACTATGTAAAGTAATGGTGGCATCTACGTAGGTAGAGCGCGCCTCGCATTTTTTGTCTTTTTGACTGATTGCAAATTGGATTTACGTGTTTTTGTTGCCCAAAGTTAATTGTGAGTACCTGTTTTTTTGCTGTCTTTGTTCTGTCTTCGTCGCGCGTGGCGCTTTTTGAACTTTTTTGTGGATTTTTGTGTTTTGTGAGGGGGGGGGGGGCAAGTCAAGCTATGGCTTTGTCTCCCCAGCCCTCAACTTCTGATGCCGTGCCTGCGGTGACTCCCTCACCGACGGTATGGGTAAAGGCACCCGTTAACAAGGATGCCAAGTACTACTCGCAAATGCGGGAAAAATACCAAGACTACATAAAAGACAACGAATTGGTAGCAATACCAGAAGTGGTGAATGTAGTGGCAAAGAAGACAATCTCTCTACTGACAGCCGATGAAAAAACACGAAAATTTATTGCTGTCAGTAGGGAGAACATGGAAGAAGCCTTGAAAGCCCTGGACATTGTACCTTGCGTACTGGCAAGAAGGTCCCGTGCAATGTGGGACATCTTGCTTGGCTCGGAGGGTGAGGCGATGGATCTGGCAGGAAATGTACTAACAGCAAAAGGTATTCGGTTTCAGACCGAGTACCTTGGTACGAGAAAAACAAAAATCACTATACATGGCGTGCCGGTGGACATTTCCTGTGACCATGTCGGAGCATTTTTTGCTACTTTCGGCGCAGTAGAAGAGGTGGCACGCATAACCAGCAAGGCCGGTGTGGCCACGGAAGATATATGTGTTAGTGTGGTGGTTGACCGCGAAAATTTTTTGAAGGTCCCAGACATTTTGCTCTGTAGAGGAAGAAAGTTGTTTGTGGTAGTGGAAGGAAGGAAGCCGCACTGCTGGGCGTGTGGTCTGGCCGGACACACATTCAAAATGTGTCCGGCAAGGAAACCGGAAGAAACACCGGTGACACATGAAACACCGCCGGTGTCAAAAACAACAAGTACTCCGGAAAAAAAATCCCAGCCAAAAAGCGGGGAATGGACGGAGGTGGTGAGGAGGGGGAAGAAAGTTTCTTCCCCTCCTCCACATGAAAAATCTCCGGAAAAGAAGAAACCTCGTAAGGAGGCAAAACAACAGCAACAACAACAGCAGCAGGAATCTCAACAGCAACAACTACAAGAACAACACAATGAACCACAGAAACAGCAACCAGAAAAACAACAAACGGACAAACAACAAGAAGACGTGGAAATGCCTCCTCCACGGTCATCGTCTTTAAAGAGGGCTCGAGAGGAGGAAGAGGATGTGACCATAAAGAAAGGAAAGAAGGAGGAGCGTGGCAGAGTGGAGCGGGTCACAGATACTCCCAGAACCCAATCCGCCCCTGCATCACCTGTAAGAACTGTTTTTGTTGAGGGGAGGAGTCATTCTGCATCCCCAGTGAGAAATACACCCTCTCCTTCCCCCACACCTCCCACACCCTCCTCCCAATCAGCACCTTCCTCCCCGAAATTTGAACATCCCTCCCCGAATTCCGAAAAACCCTCCCCGAAACGGGACAAACAAAAAAGAACATTTTTTGCAAAAACGATGTCTGCAAAGTAGACAGACAGGCCTTAGAGAGGGACCTTTCTTCTCAGAAGAAGGCCCTCCTAAGGCCTCTATTCAAATTGAAAAACATAGACGGAAAGTCTATCGAGGACCCTGCCAATTTCCCAGGGGCCCCCGGGGTACTGACCTTAATCAGAAATACCGGGGGTAACAGAACAAAAGCCTGGGAATTTGTGCAGGGGGCCGTCGAGGCCTTTCCAAACATAAAAATGGCCCAAATGGGCAGTAAATACCTTCAAAGGCTTTCGCATTTTTGTGCTGGGAGGGTCCCCGTCATCCTCCACCCATCTTTATATAGGGCTGTAAAGCTAACCTTCCCTACGGACGTCGGCGGCATTGTCCAAGACGGACGAATTACGTCCGATATTGGCACAGGAAACCTTGGACAATCCGTCGGGGTCCCTACTCCCATTGATTTTCGCTCCGTATGTGACCAGAAGTAATTTTCTGCTTTCTTTTTAAGGTCTAAACGATGTCAATTAAGTTAGCCAGTATGAACGTGAAGGGCCTTAGGGATCGGAGTAAGGCTGCCAGCCTGCTTCGGGACCTCTTGTCCTTCGGCGTGGATGTCGCCGCGATCCAAGAGACTCACTTTGTTTGCAAGGTCGATGCTTGTGTGCTGTCTAACGACTTTGTCGTCTATTCAGCATATGGGAACCGGCTGGCCAGAGGAGTTTCTTTGTTGGTCAAGCGTACCCTGGACGCGAAGGTGGATCTTGTCCATGTCGGTGCCGAGGGCCGGCTGATCGTGGCCGATATTGCAGTGAAAAGCAATGCGTTTCGTCTGGTTGCGGTTTATGCGCCCAACGACCGGGAGGAGCGCGTCTCGTTTTTTCGGCGGTTGGAGCCCTTCCTGGTGGATTCCAAGCGACTCGTCTTAGTGGGGGACTGGAATGCCATCCTGGACCCCAAGTTGGATAGAGGGTGGGGAGCTAGAGGGAAGGTACGTGATCGTAGCTTGGTTGATCTGATCGAGGACTTCGGTCTAGTCGATAGATACCGGGCCGATCACAAGGGCGGGAGAATGTGGACGTGGATTAATAGTTGGCCTTCTACCAAGGTGGCTAGCTACCTTGATAGAATGTTAGTTCGTGAAGCCGAACTAGATTTCTTAGATTGTCCCACGTTCCACTGGCTAGGTTACTCGGACCACAAACTCGTTTGTGCCCGGGTAAATTTAGAAAATAGGGTTAGAATGGCTGGTTACTGGAAGTTCAACGTGTCCTTACTGGACAGGCGGGACTTCCGGCGCCAGCTAATTAACTTAGTGCAGCGGGCGTTAACTGGGGGAGTCATCGGGAATAAGTGGTGGGAGAACCTTAAGGATAGTATTAGGTCTTTCACCACTCAGTTCAGCATTCGGCTCAAACTAGATAAGGCTGACAAGGTGAAGACACTTAGATCTAATTACTCCCGGGCGGTGGCTGGTGGGGATCCCCTAGAGATAGCCATAGCTAAGGAGGCCGTGGACCGGTCGAATAGCGACCGTTACATGGGCCAGGTAGTTAGACATAAGTTAAGCAAGATGTCTTCCGAAGCTGTGAACATGGGCGCAGAACTGCGCAAGGAAGAAATTCGCCGCGGAGGCGACCGGTACATTCGAGAGGTTCGCAACCCGGAGGGACACACTCTGCGGTCGACTGACGACATGTGCGAGGCGTTTCGGCGGCATTTCGAGATCCTGTTTACCAAGGAGCCTGGTCTCCGTGATGAGGAGTTTCGCAGCTATTTGGCTGACTTCCCCCGGCTTTTGCCGGCTGATGCAGCTAGCTGCGAGGGAGAGATTACGGAGGGCGAAGTCTACGCGGCGCTGAAGAAGGTCGGCAGTGGCAAATCGCCGGGTCTCGATGGTTTGCCCTATGAATTGTACTTGAGGCTGTCGCACATCTTTGTTCCGACTGTCGTGTTCAACAACTGGTTCCGGCAGGGGTCCATCCCCAACCGGTTCACCAGGGGTGTGATCACGCTGTTGAGAAAAGGCAAGGATGTGGGGAGGGAGCTAGAGGGTTACCGGCCCATAACTCTGCTAAACACAGAGTTAAAGATTTTGGCCAAGATCTTGCAAAATCGTTTGCAATTAGTTGCCGAATCTCTGTTGGGACCTGAGCAGACTTGTGCTGTGAAGGGCCGAACAATTCAGAGCAACCTGCATCTGATACGCACGATCATAGAGGGGATAAAAGACGACGACGAAGCCGCGCTGATCCATTTAGATCAGTCCAAGGCATTTGATAGGGTTGACCATCGGTACCTGGCGGCTGTTCTGCAGGCAGCTGGATTCGAAACCAACTTCCGCCGCTGGATTAGCCTCCTGTATCAATCCCCGACGGCTGTGGTACAGGTGAACGGAAAGTTGTCGGGCGTTCTGGCGCTGTCTAGGTCGGTCCGACAGGGGTGTCCACTGTCGCCCCTACTTTATGCTTTGGCGTTGGAGCCCCTCCTTCGCCGGCTAAGGGACAGGGCGTGCAGTCCGGCCCTACGTGGAATCGCTGTCCCTGGTGGTGCTCGAGCCAGGGTTTCCGCGTACGCCGATGACGTCACTACTTTCGTGTCCTCCCGCAGGGACATCGAGGTGGTACAGAAGGCGCTTGAACGGTACGAACAGGTGACAGGGGCCAAGATTAACCGCAATAAATCGTCCGGCTTGCGGTTAGGCGCCTGGAAGGGCCTGACCCTCCCGGGGCCCTTCGACTGGACGGACGGCCCGGTCTGCATTCTTGGAGTGTGGTTCGGGCCCGACCTACAGTTGGAGAAAAATTGGTCTGAAGTACTGGCAAAGGTAGGCGCGTCGGCCAAGACTTGGCGCCGAAGGAATTTGTCCTTAAATGGTATGGCTGAGGCGTGTGCTACATACGTCTTTCCCATTATCCTTTACCAGTTGTCAGTACTTGCATTTTGTAAACGGCATAGGAAGGCGATCGAGCGTTTGCTATTCTCCATTTTATGGAGAGGACGCAAACACTATGTCGACAAACGTGTCTGTTACCAACGTCCGTGTCATGGGGGCCTGGGAATGCCATACCTGATGGGCCATAAGGTTGCGTCAAGGTTGGTTTTTCTCAGGCGAGCGATTTCCGAAGACTCATTGCTTAGGGGGATAGTGAGGGACATGTTCCCTAGCCTTACTATCACTCCCCCCATCTCGAGGCGGTGCCGTAAGCCTCGAGAGCGATCGAGTTTTCTCCTCGAATGTCTGGCGGCCCTGCGGGCCATTCCACGGTCCAGTGACCTTTCACGGCCTAGGAGAGTCTTCTATCGTGGGTTAGTGGAGGGCGTCGCAAAGGATTCACTACGTGATGTGCTGCGCTTGTCGGAGGACGAGTTTCGCTCGTTCTGGTCTTGGGCGCCAGGTAGTGATTATCTCAACAACTCTGAGTTTTCGCTCACCTGGCGATTAGCTCGGAATCGCTTGCCTCTCAATGACAAGGCCTTCATATGGGGCCTGGCGGATTTGCCAGATTGTGAACGCTGCAACCTTGGCTTGGAAGAAACGGCTTCGCACGCCTTCTACCATTGTTCGCGGGTTCGCCCTCTATGGGACCGGGTCGGCGAGTTGACTGCTCGTATCGAGCCGCGAGAGCTTGTGCTCATTGATCGTGCATTCGCCTGTGATAATGTGTCGCCCCCGTTCTCTGGGATGAAGCGTATGGTGTTTCTGTCGCTGCTAGCCACGGCTCGAATGGTGATTTGGACGACGCGAATGGAGGAGGTCTTGCGAGGTCAACGTCTTTCACATCAGTATCTGATCTGTTATTTTGAGCATCAGCTCAAAATAAAGATTAGAACTGATTGGAAACGTTTGACTTCGACAGACTTCAGCGAAAGGTGGGTAAATGTGGCGAGCCTGGTTCGCTTGAATGGGGCTAATCTTGATTTTCTCTTTTAGATCTGCTGGTTACATCGGGGTGGATTCCTGTGGAACCCTCCCCTGGTTAAGCTAGTTCTCGCTTGTGTACCTAGTTAAAGTGAATGAATGTGTTCCTAGCCTGTACCCGGCTTTCTCTTTTGTTATGAGCCATGTCGAGATTCCCAACCTCCCCAGTTTGTTTTGGTCTCCTTTTTTCTCGGCTGGTTCAGCCTTTTATTGTCCCTTTCCGCTAATTTTTTACCCCACTCCCCACTCCCTTAGCGAGTGTGCTTCTTGATTTCGCCGTTGGGCGGAATACAGCGGCCACTCTTACTAACATTACTAACATTCTTACTAACATTGATTATTATTTTAGTTCAAAAATTTGTTGTATTTTTAGTTTATTTTTGGGTTCATTCCCCTCCCATCATTTCATTTTTCATTAAATATTTTATAATATTGGACATAGAATACATTGTACATTTATTTTATACTGTATATAAATACATTTTTATTGTCATGGGTTAATTTCCCCCATTCTTTTTAGGTGCCCCTTGTAAGTTTCTGGCACTGTGGTGTACGAAGGATTGGGAGGAGATGGATGGGTTTTTGTGGTGATTGTGCCATAATTTTGTATTTTATACAAAATAAATACAGTGTGCCGAGCAGCCGATCGACAAGACAGTCGTAGACTTCCGGTGACAACCCGGAAGTACCAATTGCTCATACTACGTCTTACGACGGTTGGGACGATTAACCTTTATTCTTGTATTGGATACTAATAACCTTTGTAAATACTATTTTCACGGAATACAACAATTAACCTATTCCTTTTGTTGAGTTATTTATTCTTACTCACGACATAACAGTGGCGACGAAGATTGTCGAACAAACGTGGAAGAAGATTGTCGAATTGACGTGGAAGAAGATTTGCAAGACATACGTAGAAGAACTCAAACATCGAAAGTACTCGGAAGAAAAATACAAACTTGTGCTACAGCAGAACAGTGATAACGAGAGTTGTTACTCAGAGGAAAGACTGATTTTTAGTAAGCGAACGGGGAAAATTTGTTTTTCTCTCGTGGAGCACAGGAAAATTTGTAACTACGACAAAAAAAAAAGCAAAAGTACGCGGTAAAGTCGTATCCACAGCGAAGAAATTGCACGTTACATTTTGCTATTTTTCTGTTGTTGCGAAAAACTTTTGGGTTGAAATTTGTGACCATCCCCTCTGTGAAAATAGAGAAATATATAATTGAGTTTTGTTCTCTGGGAAAAGGAAAAATGGAACAATTTCAAGCTTCCATGTTGGAACTGATAAAATATCAGATGCAACAACAAAGAGAAAGCGAAGAAAGATTTCGTAAACTACATATAGTAATACAAGAAAGAAACGACGAAAAGCAAAAGGAAAGCGAAGAAAAATTCCGCAAACAACAATTGGAATTGCAATAAAAAATGTTACAGATGCAGTTGGATAGCGAGAAAAAACAACAAAAATTTCAGGAAAAACAACAAATATTGCAGGAAGAAAATGCAAAAAAGAGCATAGAAATGCAAGAGCTCTTACGGGAAGCAATTCTCGGAAAAAATAAAAACTCGGACGATAATACTTTTCGCAAAATATTATCTGGTCAACCATCGCAAGTTTTACATATAATCCGGACGAGGATAAAACGTTCGAGAGATATTATCATCGGTACCAGGATTTCTATGAAATTGATTGCAAGTCCTGGTCTTCTGAAAAAAAGATTAGACTGCTCATCAGAAAACTAGGGACATATGAACACAATAAGTTCACAGATTTTATTCTACCAAGAAAAACAAGGGACCTGGAATTTAACGAAGCAGTAGGTCTGCTGAAGGAATTATTTAGTCCAAGGTTGTCCTTGTTTCACAAAAGGTGGAAGTGCTTAAATTTACAAAAAAAACGAGGACGAAGACTATACAACGTTCGCCTCGGTTGTCAACAAAAACTGTGATGATTTTAGTTCTTTCGGATAATTTTAAAGGCCTAGTGTCGGGGAAAGACAGTGAAATGAGGAGAATTTTAACAAAGCTGGAAAGCGAGCAGGATATCTCACTCCAAAAGTTGGCGGATTTTTGTCAAAAATGCGTAAGCATAAAGGAAGACGCCAAGAAAATTCAGGAATCTGCAGTAGCAAGCGTTAAAAAAGTAAAACGGAAGTCACGTTTTCGGTCTCTGTCTCGGAAGACAAAAGAATCACTCGCCTATGGTGGGTGGGACAAAATTTGAAAAAAGACCCCCTCCAAAAGCACGTTATGGCTGTGGCGAATGGCACTGGTATAGCGACTGCCTGTTTAGACGTAAAACTTGCAGAAACTGTAACAGGCAAGGTCATAAAAAGGCCAAATGTAGATTTAGAACTAAAACGCAAGTAAAAATAGCAAGATCAGATGAGCAAAATCACGGTATTAGGAAATTTTTAGAGGTAAAAATACTCAAACAGACAGTAAAAATGTAGCTCGATAGTGGATCTGACATAAGTATAATAAACACAAAAACGTGGCGAAAGCTGAATAAACCAATCTTGAGGAAGGCGAATAAAGTTACGAAAACAGTTACAGGAAAGAAAATCAAATTCGAGGGTGAACTGATTCTCAATGTCAACTTTAATAACCAAACTAAAAAATTAAAAATGTTCGTCATGAATGGAACAAACAATTTGTTTGGGACAGATTGGATTAATGAGTTTGATTTGTGGGATCTGCCCATAAGTGCTTATTGCAAGAATATAAAAGAAGTCACGACTGACGATATAAAAGTATTGAAGGCGGAGTTAAAGAAAGATTTCCCCGAAGTATTTGCAGAAGGATTAGGCAGGTGTACTAAAACGGCTGCAATAATTAAATTAAAAGAAGACGTGACACCTGTATTCAAGAAGAAAAGAAATGCGCCTTGTGCGGCTATCAGCAAAATTGACGCTGAATTGGAGAGATTAGAGAAATTAGGCGTATTGTCAAAAATCGAATATAGTGACTGGGCCGCACCAGCAATTTATATGAAAAAGAAGTCGGGGGAGATCCGGATATGCGCTGATTTCTCTACTGGGTTGAGGACTACCATTATCCTCTACCGAGCCCAGAGGAAGGTTTTTCTAGGTTAAATGGCGGGAAGTTTTTCACAAAGATCGACCTCAGTGAGGCATATCTTCAAATCCCGGTTGAAAATGAAAATTCTAAGTTATTGTGTATAAATACCCATAAGGGATTATACAAATACGAACGGTTGGCGTTTGGGATAAAAACGGCTCCAGCGGTTTTCCAACAGACTATGGACAATATGTTAGCTGGACTAGACTTCGCTATTGCATACCTCGATGATATTTTAATCAAAAGTGTAACGGTCGAGGAACACAAAGATCATCTGCGTGAAGTATTCAAAAGAATACGCAATTATGGTTTTAAAGTCAAGGAGAGTAAATGTGATTTGTTGTTAAAAGAAATCAAATACCTAGGCCATATTGTGAATAAAGATGGTAAGAAACCAGATCCTAATTGCTCTTATGCGATTCGGAACATGCCGGAACCAAAAGACGTGAAAACTCTACAAAGCTTCTTGGATTTGGTGAGTTATTATCAAGATTTCATCCCGAATCTACATAAGTTGCGTGCGCCGTTGAATGAATTACTGAAAAAAAGACAAAGTATGGTGCTGGTCAAAGGAATGCAAGCAAGCGTTTGAAGAAATCAAAGATAAATTAACATCAGATTTATTTTTGACTCATTACGATCCTAAGTTAGAAATCGTAATAGGTTGCGACGCCAGCACATACGGGATTGGCGCATGTATTTTACATAGGTGGAAGGACGGAGAAATGAAGCCGATAGCACATGCGAGTAGATCACTACTGCCGGCTGAACGTAGCTATTCGCAAATTGAAAAGGAAGCATTGGCAATAATTTTCGCGGTTACCAAATTCAATAGATATATTCATGGGAGACATTTTACACTTCAGACGGATCATAAACCGCTGTTAACCATTTACGGTTCCAAAAAAGGACTCCCCACGTATACTGCGAACCGGTTGTTGAGATGGGGTACCTTACTATTAAATTATAACTTCAACTTACAATACCTACCATCAGGCAAGATTGGGCACGCAGATGGGTTGTCTAGGTTCATTCCAAAATCTAGCGAACTTTTGGAGGACACGGTAATAGCGGCACTTAGATCTGAAGTAGAAGTAAAAAATACTCTTACGGAAACTATCATACCTGTGTCATTATCAGACATCAAGAAGGAAGCATTAAAGGATGAATACATCAAGGATGTAAAAACAAAGCTAACGGAAAAGGACCAGCGAATTTCAGAAACATTCTCAATCTGTGACAATGTATTATTATATAGTGAAAGAGTGGTGATACCCAAGATATTACAGAGGAGAATTCTAAAAGACTTCCATACGGGACATCCAGGAGTGAACCGGATGAAGAGCCTGATGCGGTCTTACGTATACTGGCCGGGCATGGACTCAGACATCGCGTCCATGGTTGGTAAATGTGAAGGTTGCGCTCTTGCGGCGAAATCTTACACAGAGAACGGACCTTCTTAGCAGCGGATTTAGCTATGGATTATATATAGTCATTCTGAGGTTTGTTGTGAGAGTTAACCCGATGAGGCGCAGTGTTTTGCTTTCAGGGAGACTAGCCTGATCCATGCTAATGGGGAATAGGAGCGATTGTCTATGATGGTTAATAGATAGCAGCAGAAGGAGTTGTGATTAGGGTGATTAATAATTATGGGATGGAAACAGTATTAAACTGTGTTAAAACTATTTTTGTCAGGCTGCGAGTACCAGGATTAATGAAATGGCGTACAGTGTGGTTGGTATTAAATAAGCAATCTAAGTCGCTAGTATCACAACTGTACACACGGGGAGTACAAAAATTGTACAAACTGGACAGGACGTTGGAATGACCCATTGTTATTCATTATTAGTCCAGTTCCAAGTGCAGTGTCAGTAAATATTCTTTTGAGTTTTGGCACTTTGTTAGCACTTGATACCTGGCATTTAATAACTGATATAGATGCACTTGTAAACTTCTCACCCGGTAAATTTGTTGCCGCTTGAAAATGGGCTGTTTTTTTTTTTATTTATACCTTTTAATTTTAGTGGCTTACACCATTTTTTTTTTTTTTTTTTTTTGTATTTTTACAGTATGGTTCACTCTGTACAAGGCCCGGGGGCCACTCGAGATAGTAGGTTAAGTTAAGGGATATTTTATATAGATGAGTGGAGAAAGATAACAAGATGGAAGATAAAATTTGAAATATTAGAAGCTTTCGATACTCTACGAAAATTTATTAATTTTTACAAGTATGTTGAAAAACTACTCCGAAATCAAGAAAACGTTATAGTTTTGAGGTTAAATTTAGCAATTTTCAGAACATTATGAAAAAATGATAAAAACACTTGGTATCAATTGAAAACACCTCGATCTTTTTAAAATTTAGGGGTTTTCGATACTTTACGAAAGTTTATTAACTTTTACAAATACGTTGAAAAACTACTCAAAAATAAAAAAAACAAATGTAGTTCAAAACTACAATTGTTTTTTTTTCTTTTTTTTTTTTTTTTGTAAATTAAAAAATTTAATTTTCAAAATTTCCAAACTTTCAGAAAATTATTTTTTCTTTAAGATAATCTATTGAACATTAGAAAAACAGAATAAAAGCTGTTGGTGTATAAATTAAAAATATTTTAATTCTGAAAAATTTCCGGGTTTCGACACTTTACGAAAGTTTATTAACTTTTACAAATACGTTGAAATACTACTCCGAAATCAAGAAAAAACTAGATTTAATGGTAAATTTTGGAATTGTCAAACTTTAAGAAAATTGTTTTGTAAGATAATTTAGTGAACATTATGAAAACATTATAAAAAAGCGTAATATCAATTAAAAAAACACTTATTCAAAAACCTTGGGAGGTATGGAGATATTACGAAAGTTTATTAATTTTACAAATACGTTGAAAAACTACTCCGAAATCAAGAAAACAATATAGATGAAAGATAAAATTTGAAATGTTCAAACTTTAACAAAATTAATTTTATTTAAGATAATTTACTAAATATTAAAAAACACATGATGAAAACGCTTGGGATCATTTAAAAATAGTTAGATTTTCAAAAAATTCAGTGGTTTTCGATACTTTACGAAAGTTTATTAACTTTCACAAATTCGTTAAAAACTACTCCGATATCCGATGGTAAATTTTAAATATACAAATTTTCAGAAAATTATTTTTCTGGTGAGATAATTTATTGAACATTATGAAAACATGATGTACACATTTGTATCAATTAAAAACACTTGGATTTTCAAAAATTTAAGATGTTTTCTATATTGACGAAAGTTTATTAACTTTTACAAATACGTTGAATATCTACTCCGAAATCATGATTTTGAAGGAATATTTTGAAATTTTTAAACTTTCAAGATTATTTTTTTCTTTAAGATACTTTAGGGACCATTATGAAAATATGAAAACAATTGGTATCAATTAAAAAAACAAAAGTATTTAAAATATTTTAAAGGTTTTCTTTGTTACGAAATTTTATTAGTTTTTAAAATATTTTGTTAAAAACTACTCCAAAATCAAGAAAACGCTACAGTTTTGAAGTTAAATTTTGTAACTTACAGAGTGGAAGAACATTATTTTCTTTAATATAGTTTATAGAAATATAGTTTATAGAAACTTATATGAAAACATGATAAAAACACTTGGTATCAATTGAAAACACCTCGACTTTTTTTTAAATTATAGGAGTTTTTGGTACTTTACAAAAGTTTAGCTTTTACAGATACGTTGAAAAACTACTCCAAAATTAAAACAACAGCAGTCTTTTTTTTTTTTTTTTTTTTTTTTGGTTATTAAAAAAAATTTAGTTTGATAAATTTCAAAATTTTCAAACTTTCAGAAAATTATTTTTTATTTCAGATAATCTATCGAGCATTAAGAAAACATAATGAAAACACTTGGTATAAAGTGAAAACACTTAGATTCCGAACAATTTTAGGGGTTTTCGACACTTTACGAAAGTTTAACTTTTCCAAATTCATTGAAATATAACTCTGAAATTGTTGTGGGGTATTATCCACATGATAATGGACCCGTCATAGGACTATATGTAGCCGAGGGTTATTAACGCTCGGTGTGTTGCCGTCACTCTGTGGATTTTGGGCGTTAGTTTGACAATTGAAATTTACTTTTTTTGTGAGTACACATTTTCCTTGTACACAGTTATTTATATTTGTCTGCTTTTGTCGTCAGTTTGATTTTTGTGAACCGTTTGTTTAAATATTTGTGTGTTGCAGGGAGACGAAGACCAATATGGCTCTGTCACCCCAGCCCACTACATCGACGGATATTCCGCCGGTAACACCTTCACCGCCATCGGCATGGACAAAATCACATGGGAAAAAAGATGCGTTCTACTATGACCGTATGAAAGAAAAGTATCAAGACTTAATTTCCAAAAATGAATTACTTACAATTTCAGAAGCTCTGGATGCTGTAGCAACAAAGACTATCTCCCTATTAACAATTGATGTGAAGACGCGAAAATTCGTCGGGGTTAACAGGAAGATCATGGAGGAAACTCTAAAAGCTTTGAATATTGCTGCCAAAATACTGGCTACGCGTTCCCGCTTAATGTTGGATATTCTCGCAACTGAGGAGGAGGCAAAAATTCTGGCTGCAAGCATTCTGACAACAAAAAAATGTCAGATTGCAAACAGAGTACCTGAGAACAAGAAAAACTCGGATTGTGGTTCTGGGAGTACCACTGGACATATCCTGTGATCATATAGGAGGATATTTTGCTCAGTTTGGCTCAGTCGAAGCAGTAAAGCGTGTAGTGAGCAAATCAGGAGTACCTACAGAAGATTTTGAGCTCCAAGTAGTGCATAACCACCAGGAATTCATTAGGATTCCGGATGTATTAATGTGCAGAGGAAGGAGAATGTTTGTAGTCGTGGAGGGAAGAAAACAACACTGCTGAATGTGTGGAGCAGCAGGGCACTTAGCGAAGATATGCTCTAAAACAAATTGAGCAGCGGAAATAGAAACACCGGAAACACCAGAAACACCGGCTTCGGATAAAACTGTAGTAGCTAAGAAGGTAGTGGGAGTAGTTGACAAGACCAATAAAGAACCAGCAAAAGAATGGACTGAGGTAGTGAGGAAAGGGGAAAATGTGACGTCCCCACCTCCTCAGCCAGAAAAAAAATGTCGCCGGTAAAAAAAGAAAGTCACAAAAAAAAAAAAGACAGCAGCAGCAACAACAGGAGCAGCGGCGGAAACAACAGCAACAACAACAGCAACGTCAACAGAATCAAATGGAATGTGAGGAAATGACCCCTCCGCGTTCGTCATCATTGAAAAGAGAAAGAGAGGAGGTGGAAGAATGTGTTAGCAAAAAAGGAAAAAAGGAAGAACGTGACAGGGCAGAACGGTCGGTCCATGGTAACGGCCAGGACCCAATCAGCCTCTACATCACCCGTTAGAACTAACCCTTTTGAGGGAGGAGTAAATCTGCCTCCTCAGTTAGACACACCTCATCTCATTCCCCCACACACTCCCCCATTCTAGAAACACACTTCTCCCAACCAGAAACACCTCCCACAAAATTGCTCAACCCTCCCTTAATGCAGATAAGCCCTCCCCGAAACCGGAAGAGAAAAGAGCAGAAAAAACATTTTCAAACACACAGACCTGTGTAAGATAGACAGAGACTTATTGGAAAGGGACCTTTCTTCTCAGAAGATGACCCTTCTTAAGCCCCTGTTTAAATTGTCCTAGCCAATTTCCCTAAAGCCCCTGGTGTAATAAATCTTGTTAGAAACACCGGAGGGAAACTGAAAGTCTGGGATTTTCTACAGGACGCTATAGAGGCATACCATGATAAACATGGCCCAAATGGGCAATAACTACTTAATTAGAAAATTTTTGTGCTGGGAGGGTCCCTGTCATCCTCCACCCCTCATTGTATAGGGCAGTAAAACTAACTTTCCCTACGGACGTCGGCGGCATTGTCCAGGACGGATTACGTCCGATATTGGTACTGGTAGCCGAGGACAATCCGTCGGGGTCACTACTGCCACTGATTTCCGCTCTGTATATAACCAGGAGTAATTTTTTTGCTTTCCCTTTACAAGTCTAAAAGATGTCAATTAGGTTAACCAGCTTGAATGCGAAGGGCCTTAGGGATCGGAGTAAGGCTACCCGCGACCCAAGAGACTCACTTTGTTTGCAAGTCCAATGCCTGTGTGCTGTCTAACGACTTTGTCGTCTATTCAGCATAAAGGGACCGGCTGGCCAGAGGAGTTTCTCTGCTGGTTAAGCGTACCCTGGACGCGAAGGTAAATTTTGTCCATTTCGGTACCGAGGGCTGGCTGATCGTGGCCGATATGCGTTTCGACTGGTTGCGGTTTATGTGCCCAACGACCGGGAGGAGCGCGTCTTGTTTTATCGGCGGTTGGAGCCCTTCCTGGTGGATACAACGCGACTCGTCTTAGTGGGGAACTGGAATGCCATCCTGGACCCCAAACTAGATAGAGGGTGGTGAGCTAGAATGAAGGCACGTGATCGTAGATTGGTCGATCTCATCGAAGAATTCGGTCTCGGCGACAGATACCGGATCGATCTCAAGGGTGGGAAGATGTGGACGTGGGCTAATAGTTGGCCTTCTATCAAGGTAGCTAGCTACCTGGATATAATGTTAGTTTGTGAAGCCGACATAGATCTTTTAGATTGTCCCACGTTCCACTGGTTAGGCTACTCGGACCACAAACTTGTTTGTGGTCCGAGTAAATTTAGAAAATAGGTCTAGAATGCTGATTACTGGAAGTTCAACGTGTCCTTACTGGACAGGCGGGACTTTCGGCGCCAGGTAATTAACTTAATGCAGCGGGCATTAACTGCGGGAGCCAATGGAAATAATACGGGGGAGAATCTTAAGAACAGTATTAGATCTTTTACCACCAAGTTCAGCAAACGGCTCAAACTAGATAAGGCTGACAAGGTGAAGACACTTAAAGCTAATTACGGAGGCTGGTGAGGATCCCCTAGAGAAAGCCATAGCTAAGGAGGCCCTGGAGCGGTCGACTAGCGATCGCTACATGGGTCAGGTAATTAGACATAGGTTAAGCAAGATGTCTTCCGAAGCTGTGAACATGGGCAAAGAACTGCGCAAGGAAGAGATTCAGGGGTGTGATCACGCGGTTGAGAAAATGCAAGGATGTGGGGAAGGTGTTAGTGTTACCGGCTCATAACTCTGCTAAACACTGAGTTAAAGATTTAAAGCAGAATAAAAATTAGACATTCTGGGTGAAGTTTTCTTTACAGTTACCTTAAACGGAATGACTAAAAAACTTAAAGCATATGTAAAGAAGAATACAGTAAATTTATTCGGCACAGACTGGATTGAGAAATTTAATCTGTGGGATTGTCCGTTATGTATGTTCTGTCGAAAAGTTCAGTCTACTACTATATCAAGGCGCGAAGAATTAAAATCTGAATTAAAAGAAAAATGTCCGGAAGTATTCTCAGGAGGTTTGGGAAAATGTACAAAAATCAAGGCTCGGTTGCAATTAAAGGATAATGCAAATCCGTGTTTAGAAAAAAAGGAATGTTCCATTTGCAGCTATTGAACAAATAGATAAAGAACTGGATAGATTGGTGGATTCAAAAATCTTATCTAAAATCGACTTTTCAGAGTGGGCAGCACCAGTAGTATATGTAAAGAAAAAAACGAACCGGATCATCACTCAAGGATCACCATTATCCGTTACCGAGCCCCGAGGAAATATTTAATAAGCTGGACGGAGGAAAATTTTTCTCTAATTTTTCTCTGATGCGTTTTTGCAAATTGAAGTCGACGAGGAGTGCTCGAAATTATTGTGTATTAATACACATAGAGGCTTGTATAAGTTCAACAGATTAGCCTTTGGTATCAAGGTCGCCCCAGCCATTTTCCAACAGATTATGGATACTATGCTAGGTGACCTCGATTATGCAACTGCTTATCTTGATGACATATTGGTCAGGAGTGAATCAATAGAAGACCACAAAATGCATATCAAAAACGTATTCAGCAAAATTAAAGAATACGGGTTTAAGGTAAAAGAAGCCAAATGTGAATCAAATATCTGGGTTATATCATCGACAAGGAAGGACGACATCCAGACCTGAAAAGGGCTACAGCCATCAGAGTTATACCGGCTCCGGATAATATACAATCACTACAGAGCTTCTTAACTTGGTAGAAATTCGCCAAGCCTTTCATCTAAAATATGCATAACCTTAGAGAACCGCTAAACGATCTTTTTAAAAAAAATAAAACTTGGATCTGGACGCAGGAATGCCAGTCAGCATTTGACGAGATTAAGAAGACCCTGATCTCAGATCTCTCCCTAACCCACTACAACCCAAAATTGGACATAATAGTAGCAAGCGATGCTAGTCCCTATGGCATTGGCGCATGCATTTTACACAAATTCCCGGATGGAACAAGGAAGCCAATAGCCCACGCGTCTCGATCCCTGCTGCCCGCGGTGAAACAATATTCTCAAATCGAGAAGAAAGCGTTGAGCATAAGTTTTGCGATTACGAAACTTTCACAGGTATCTGCACGGCAGAAAATTCGTCTTATAAAACGAACCATAAGCCTCTGTTAGTGATATATGGTAACAAGAAAGGCTTACCTGTCTACACCGCAAATCGACTGATCCGTTGAGGAACGATTCTAGTAAAGTATAATTTTGAAATAGAATACCTTTCATCAAAAAAATACTTGCCACGCAGATGGTTTGTCGAGGCTGGTCCCCAAAAACAAAGAAATTTTTGAAGATTCAATCATAGCAACACTTAGAACAGACTGTGAAATGAAGAGCATGATCGCGAATACGGTAAGAGAGCTACCAGGGAAAAGAAGCTCTCGAGGATGAATTTATCACATCAACAAAAAATAAAATAAATATGAAAGATTCAAGTGTGCCTGAAGTTTTTTTCCTTGTGCGACGAACTGTTACTTTATAATGAGCGGGTGGTGATACCCAAAACTTTGCAGAAAAAAAATCTTACGAGATTTTCCTTCGGGACACCCAGGGAAAAATAGAATGAAAAACTTGATGCAAGTGTACGTCTACTGGACCAACATGGACAAGGATATTACCGACAAGATCGACTCATGTAAATGGTGCGCATTCGCCGCGAAAGCTCCACCAATAACATGCAAACCTTGGCCTAAAACAGATCACATTGACTTTGCGGGTCCGGTTGAAGAGCAGTACTATCTCATAGTAGTCGATAGTCACGCAAAATGGCCGGAGGTCCTACGTTGCAAAAGGCCAACGACGAAATGTACTATAGCATTCATCCATGAACTCTTCGCGCGGTTTGGGATAGTGGACACGACAGTCACAGAGAATGGGACACAGTTCACGTCTGGTGAATTTAAACAGTTCTGCGAATCATTCCAGATTAACCATATAACAACCTCCCAGTACCATCCGAGGTCAAACGGTCAAGCAGAGAGATTCGTAGATACCCTCAAGCGAGCCCTTAAAAAAGCGCAAGGCACCCCAACAGACAAGGCGTTGCAACAGTTCTCCAAGTGTATCGGATTACACCAAATCCTAATACACCCACAGGACGCTCACCTGCTGAAGTAATGTTTGCCAGGAGGATAAGGTCGGCATTCGACAAATTTATCCCGAAGCAGGCAAAGTTTAAAAAGACCATCGGACTTCAAACTCTACATGAACAATATGACGTTTTGGGAGGTGGAATTTGTGAAGCAGAGACTCGGAGACCTTGTATATATAATTCAAGGACCAAAAGACGTATATAAACGCCATCAAAACCAGATGAGGAAATGTCGTGTAAACGACACAGAGGAGTCACCACCTATCATCGAAGAACCAACTGACGTTATTAATGAGAAGTTTGATCTTGAAGCCCCCCCCCCAGGTTTTGCCTGAAAAAAGGATGTCCAATAGGAAAAGGAAGTTTACCGATCCCCTGTGTATTGACCCCAAGAGAAAGAAATATGGAACAATTTTCCAGGGGGAAACTCTTGGAAGTGGGGGTGTTGTGGGGGTATTACCCATATGAAATAATGGACTCGTCATAGGACTATATGTAGCCGAGGGTTATTAACGCTCGGTGTGTTGCTGGGACTCTGTGGAGATTCTAGTCGCGTCCACTGACTGACTTACAGTACAGTATTCTCTTTTAGCTTTTCTATGTGTATATATTGTATTGTTGTATTGTTTTGTTTAATATATGTCTGAACCTACATTGGCGTTTGTCTTATTATTGATGGTCCCAATTTATGTCCACATCAGAAATCAAGAAAACACTAGATTTAATGGTAAATTTTGGAATTGTCAGACTTTAAGAAAATTGTTTTTGTAAGATAATTTCGTGAACATTATGAAAACATGATGAAAAAATGTAATATTGATTGAAAACACTTAGATATTCTAAAACCTTGGGAGTTATCGAGATATTACGAAAGTTTATTAATTTTACAAATACTCCGAAATCAAGAAAACAATATAGATAGAAGATAAATTTGAAATTTTAGAGGTTTTCGATACTTTACGAAAATTTATTAATTCTTAGAAATATGTTGAAAATTACTCCAAAATCAAGAAAATGCTATAGTTTTGAAGTTAAATTTTGTAATTTTTAGAGTTTAAGAAAATTATTATCTTTAATACAGTTTATTGAACATTATGATGAAAACATTTGGTATCATTCGAAAACACTTCTTTCTTTTTTAATTTTAGGGGTTTTCGATACTTTACGAAAGATTAACTTTTACAAATACGTTGAAAAACTACTAAAAGTACTGTAGTTTTAAAGGTAAATTTTAAAATTTTAAAATTTTCAGAAAAATTTTTTTCTGTTAGATAATTTATCGAACATTTTGAAAACATAATAAAAACACTTGGTATCAAATGAAAACATAGATCCGCCGTTTACCTTGATATCGAAGTGTACTCCCGTAAGTCATCATTTTGGGGGTCCGTTCAAGATGATCTGAAAAACGAATTCTCTCTTACAAATCGGGAGATCCACTCAATATAGACTCTGGCTGGTTATTAGTACGGCCCCCTGGTCGGCAAAAGTCTTTGTAAGACGGGCTTGGAAAAACCTTCAAACTGCGCTTTGATGGAGAGTTAGAAAGCCTGGATCACTACTTTCATCGCTGCGTTGTTGTCCCGTTGGAATTCTATGGGGACGAGAAGTGGGGGTGTAAGAAAGGGTCAAGTCAAGGCTTATCTCATTTAACAAAGTGGTCACTGATCAAGTCTGCACACTGCCTGGAAGATAGGGGTAATTGTGGCGATTAGGCAAATTTGGGTGCATATAAAAAGATCGGAAACTAGGGTTAGTAGATGTAATCAGTATTACTTTATATTGTCCAACATTCGCTGCCATATTGAAGAACAGACAAAATATAGCAATCTAGTATTCTCTTCTTTGTTTCTAGCAAAATTTTCTTCTTTTAATATTCTGCTCAGCTTCTGGAATGCTTCCTTTGCCATGACAGTTTGCCTTCGGATCTCAGTGTCGCACTTTCCGTCTTCTGTTAGAACACTTCCCAAGTACTTAAATCTTTGTACATTTTAGTATCCCCAACGTGTAATTGGCATTTTGGGCTTCTCCTGTTGCATCTTTTGCATACATTCAGTTTTCTTGTAGCTTATTTATAGTCCTTTCTTTCGACTTTCTTCATCTACCTTTTTTAGGAGGTCTTGTAGTTTTCTTCCCGTGTCGGCTATCAGCACTGCATCATAGCGTATCTTGTGTTCAGACTGTGATGAATCCCGGCATAACTTCTAGGGTCTTCAGAATAATTTCACTGTGCAAGTTGAATAGATCCAGTGAAAAGACACATCCTTGTCTTAGGCTCCTTTCTATCTTTGTATATCTGCTGAATTCATTTCCTGAGGTTCTTGATTGCTCCAATGTCTTTTCCAATTATGTTGAGGTTGCTGAACATTTTTATCAATTTCTTGTGGCGTACTTTGTCAAACGCCTTGGTATAGTCTACGAAGCATAGGTAAACATCCTTTTTCATTTATATCGATCTTTGTGATAGCATCCTAAGCATAAATATTGCATTCCTTGTTCCAGTGTCCTTGATGAAAACGCACTTTTTTGTCCTATCTCCAGCCTGATTCTGCTTCGCATTCTATTCATCAGGATTTGAACAATATGTTTCGTTATGTGGCTCATCAAACTGATTGTTCTGTGGAGTTCATATTCGATTGTGTCTGGCTTCTTAGGCAGAGTTATGGAAATTGATATGCTTAGGTTATCTGGTATTAAACCACTCTTGTAGATTTCATTTATTATTTCCGTAATTTTTTCTATGCCGAAATCTTCTAAGGCTGTCAGCATCTCTATTATAATGCAATTTGGTCCAGCTGCTTTGTTCCTATTCAGTTTGGCTACTGCAGCTTTCACTTAGAATTTTAGCATCTTTGTTTACACTCGGCTGCTCTCTCTTGTTGTGGAAGAAATTTTTTATACACTGTTAGCATCGCTAGAGTATTTCCTCTTTCTCTAATATGATTGTTTTATATATCCTGTTGAGGAGCATGTTCTTTGTCTTGTCATTTCCCTTATTTCTTTATGCATTTCTTATTTATTAGTCTTGCTCAATCTCTCTACTTCGGCACATTTGTTGTTGAGCCATTCCTCTTTAGCCTGTCTGCACTTGGTCCTTACTTCTTTTTCTAGTTTCGTGTATTCAGTTCCATGTCTTGGTATATTTTTCTGTCTCCTTCATGCCAAGAATCTCTTCAGTCATCCACTCGTTTTTTTTTCTGCGTCTAGGACAATTTGCTGATGTCACTAGCGCTTCTTTAAGTGTGTTCCATTTCGAATTTCCATTTGTTCTTTGTATTTGTTTCTCGCACTGTCAGGGTATTTTTTCTGCGGGTTTAGGTCATTTGGGAATTCACTACCGAATGTGATTCCAGCCTTTCCATTGGACGACGAACAAACTTCGCGTCGGTTCACGAAAAGGTCCGTAAAAAATTTTTTTTCTGAGAATTGAACATTATTTGAATTTTTACTTTTAGATGCTTCCTGGCTTTCTTTTGGCCCAATAACATTTCGCATCAAGGTTTGAAATATAGAAGAACTTTTTTGAGTTTTGTTTTAGATCCGCTTTTGTGTGTGTGCTAAGCAAAGTTTGTAAATTTTTAGTCTTTTTAATTTCTGACAAAAACCAAACAATCAGTGCTTAGAATTTGAAGCTTAAATCTAGATCTTGTTTTATTCGCTAGACAATAACTGACATTGTCCGTAGAACATAAGTAATTAAAGATACTTGAAAAATTAAGATTTACAAGGAAATTGTTTGTGCTACACTTTATCATAATGTTATAAATGTTTCATATACAACACCTAAACAAAAAAGAATGCAAAACCAAATGGAATATTATAGCAGGACCAAATTAGTTTCTATCTTGGTTACTGGTCATTGAGTAATATATATATATATATATATATATATATATATATATATATATATTAGTATTGGAAAGTTCAGTGTCTTTTTTGCACTGAAGAAGTCATTGGTTTGGGAATTCTTGCAAAAATTAAATAATTGTTGAAATTTAATGACTTATTCACAAATGAAGTTATTCTAGAAGTGTTACTTTTTTTTAGAAAATCTTGGTAAATACATCATTTTTAAACGTTACCCCCTTAAGTATTTTTATGAAAATTCAAGAAATTAATTTTTGTACCACTTAATGTTTTATTCTTATTTATTTTTAGTTACATGCAGAACTCTTTGAAGAATTTAAATCACCAATTTTTGTTTTTTAAAACAGGATACTCTGAATCATAAAATAAATATGCAAGAAATCTCAGACATTGTTTAATTAGAAAATCATTTAATTGCTTTTATGTATAAGACATATTATAGACACTGTTTTCTTAAAAAGAATTTTGATGAATAATGAATTTTTTCAAGAATTGCTTTCCTTTTTTTTTAAATTTGAATTAAAATAATTTATAAAGCTTTAAATCTTTTAAAATTCTGTATTAATTTGTACCAGATAGGTGATATTGATATTAAGTAAAAACTATTTTTACTAATGATAAATGAAAAAGCTTAGTACAATTCATCAATGCCTAATATTTTGAATTTTGAATATTTTTTTAGTGTATAAACGTGCCAGTTTTTGTAAATAATATATATGACATTATCAGAAAATAAGAATGGTAATTACAGTAAATTTAAAGCCATGTACCTAAAATTCAATAAACTATTAGATTACAGAGAATATTTTCTTAAATTCTTATGATTACTCAGTAGTTACAAATTATATATAAAAATCATATTATAAAAATACACTTGGTTTTATATCTCACGTAATTTTTATAGATATGTGGAAAATATTAGATAAACATCCATCTGTCAAGTAATCAACACCTAATCAAAACATCTACATTTGTATTAAAAATGCATTTCTGCAATATCTTAAGCCAAAAATAAATAATATTTGTTTCAAATCAGATTAAACAAATGTTAAATTAGCTAATATTCATCGAATGAAGTTCCAGAAAAGTTTCTTTTATTTTTGAATAAAGAGTTTTACAGTGTGCTGACAAATGGTTAAAAATGGTTAAAATCAGTGACTTTTAGCAATTTAAAAAAAAATCCTTCCAATAAATTTAAATTAGTTTTTGAAATAAAGCAAAGTATTTTGCTTATTAGAAATATTAAATTTACTCTATTATCAGGAAATTAAAACTAAAATAAAAGTTTCTAGAAAGATTTTTCATTTTAAACCTTAGGAATTGCATTTCGTTGGAGGTACCTATATATATTTATATATAATTGGATCATTTCATCTTGAATACACCAACTGCCACAGACGACATATCAGAAAAAGATGTTCCTTGATCAAATTTATAAATAAATCTTATATATTAGGTTTGTATCTTAATACCCTTAAAATCATTACATTTTTTACATTTTACGCTTTCAACAAATTTTAGCCAGTCATACCTCCAAGGATATTTCATGTATAGATTTGAAACTAGGTGACAATAGTTAATATTTACCGTGGATTACAAAAATATAACAGCTTAGATGTCTCTTATCCACTTTTATTCTTTCAAGAAATTGAAAAGGGTTCAAACTGCTAAAATAGAAAAAAAAAAACACTTTTCCCTTTGAGAGCTTCCCATTTAAAGCTATGTTAGATACAACATCTAAATTAGTTTTGTTGTCATTTATGAAATTAATAGATTATTTCTATGCAGTCAGTATACTCACTCCTGCTACGGGAATGTCAGTTTTAATATTTTAAAATTACTTGCCTATTTTTTGTTTTAACATGATTGTTGCCTATATTACTGACAACAGAAACTTTTCATATTATTACCATATATTCTTATATGTCTGAAAATCAAAGTTTTATTAGGTGAACTTTTTTCTTGGTTTAAAACTCTTTTATCTATAATAACTTGTCATGCTGAAAATCATGTTTTTTATTTTGGCAGCACATAAATTTGAAAATTAAAAAAAAAATATGAAGCTGAAACTTGGTACCCCCATTATTTACTATGCAAATTAAATATTTCTGGCTTTGTTTTACCTTTGTTCCAAATATCTTAGATATTATTGGCTCTTAAAAATGTTTTTTCTAGGTGGTCTACAAATTCCTTAACTGAACAAAGAAACAAAACCATGAACATTAAAATAAAGATTCCTCTAGATTATTTCAATTTTAATTACATTAAGTTAAAAAAGTGAAAATGCATCACAATTTGTTCATATTAAGCAGTTTTATTGATACTAAAAAATACACATAATTCAGGATCATTAGTAAGGCAAAAATCATATTATGGGTATTTAATAGTCAATACTCTCAGTGATAAATAAGTATTTCACCTAATAATAATTTCAACACTTAAAAATAAGTACGTTCGACGATAGAAAATGGATTTAAAATTTTTTCAGTAATTTTTCAAAACATCACTCTTTGTTTTACCATCTTAATTCTATTTATTTTTCAGGCAGCAAGCAACACAAGAGGTTGAAAAAGATTTTCAGTCTGTTTATTCAAGATTGGTTCTTTGCAAAACTTACCAGTATATCATTCTTATTTTTATGAAGTATTAATGAGCATATAAATATAAATTTGAAAAAAGACACAACATACAAATATTTTTCAGTATATTTCTTTAAGTCAGTCTGTAATAAAAGCAAAAGAGAAATTACACTATATTTCACTGTAAAAGCAAATTTTTTCATAAGTATTTAGAAATGATGTTTGATTGCATAGAATAATTGTCAACGTTCATTAAGAGGGAAACATAAAAAAGACAAAGATATATTTAGTTCTGATTATTTTTCAACTCATTTCTCAAATGTGCCAGACTAAAGTTTCATTGCTACTGAAGAGCTGTAAAAAGTGTAAGAAATGCTGTTTGGTTTGATGTTTTGGTAAGTAAAATTTGATAATTAAGATGATGAATATTTAAATTCACTAATCTTAAGGTTATTATGTATCTAGCTGAAGATGAACATTTTTGGTTAGTGTTTTTAAGCTTTGAAAAAAATTATGCTTACAGCTGAATTTTAAGATAAAAATGTGTTTATTAATTCTAATTTATAATCAATACACTTTTAAAGAAAAGTTATAGATAAAGCAGACAGAAGATCACCCTGGAAATTAATTATGCACAATATTTTAAATAAAACTCAATATTAGGTTATAATTTAGTGTCCAGTAATCCATCAAATTATAGACTCATTTTTTTATAACGATAATGAAGTGAATTTATCAGTGTCTGTAGATGTGTTAATTTGAACAGTTATACTCTCAATATTTTTTATATATTTAATTTGACTTAAATTGAAAGAAATGTAGATATAGTATCTAACTTGTATTGTTAGAAGATTAATTAAATAATTTTTATGATTGTATACATTCTAGCTTTACAAAGAAGTGTTGAAAACTATTTAGTCTGAATTAGAAGTCCTTTGCCAAAAAATCTTATATTTGATTAGATTTTTAGGAGTTGGGGTCAGCACGCTTGTATATTTAAATATTTTAGTTTAGGTTCTTTAAAAAACTGAATGTAAAAATGAAGCTCATAGAAAATAGAAATAATTTCTTTACATAATTTTATTATTTAATATACAATGCAAGTAAACACTGAAGAGGATAATATAGTTTATATATAACTAAAGTTAACTAACATCTAAAGTAATTAAATTAAGTAATTAACTAACATCTTAAGTAATTAAATTCAAAACATAAAAATATTTTTTCAAATTTAATAAAAATAACTCTGAAAAAGTTAGATCTTTCCCATTTTTAAATATCATGTAACCAATATTGTCATATGCAACTTAAATATCACATGTTTTTCAATATTTGACTTTTTCACTATTATAATTTTCATGTGAAAGAAAAAGATTTAAAAATGAGATGTAAATTATGATAGCCATTTTAAATTAATTGGAACTTTCTGCAAAGATTGCCAAGTTATTAAAAATACTATTGAATATTACACACAAAATCTCTCAACCTCTCAACCTATGAGGTTGTTATAGTAAATTTGTCTCTGTTTACAGATTAGATGAAGATGGTAAAGTACTCACCCCAGAAGAAATACTTGCCACCCCCATAAGCTTAAAAAATTTATGAAATCAGTCTAATCAGTCTCTGATTTTGATACAATTTGATCTTCAGCAGTTTTCTTTCTGCTGAAGATCAAATTGTATCTTTAGTGAATCGGTCAATCAGAAGAAAATAAAATGTCAATCCCCAAAATCATCAGTTTGTATCAGGGTCATGGAGAAATATTATTTAAACATTTTTCGTGTTTGTCTTTTTGTAATACAGTGTTCTTCAAAAGTAAAACAGTGTTCTTCAAAGTGGTTTAGTCCATCTCCATAGTATCTTTTGGATATTTTGTTATAAGCATAAGTCTTCAACTTTCTTCCTGCGATTTTTTCACACCTTGTGCACAGTTTGCCTTTTCTTATTGCTACCCTGTGGTATATTTTGGCTTTTCCCTCATTAGAATCCTTGTAGCATATATTGTCTTTTTTTGTAGTGACTTTTTAAGCCCTTATGCTTTCAATAGCAATTCTAAGTGCTAGTTTGGTTTACTTATCAAATTTCTACTCTCTTCTGCACACTTCATCACATTTATGATTTGTTCGAGGATCCTTTCTTCTTTATTGTTACCGCAGTCACATCTTTCTGCTTTCTTCTGGAGTTTTGTAGAAGAAAAAAAAATCAGAGCAGACAAATCACACTGTTGTGCTAGTATTGACATTAGTATTAACCCTTTGATTTTATTTTGAAATTAACCTCACTTGTGTTCCAACAGCTTGAGAGTGGGAAAGAGGGCAAGACTTCGCAGTGAGCAACAGTGCAGTCATACAATTGCATAAGTCACATAAACCGAGATAGCTGTGATAGATACTTTTCTAAACTCTCCCACATTCGAAGGTCTATTAAGGCTGAAGGAGGCCCATATTTTAGAGATAGAGTCGAAACAGGAGTTGGACGTAAGATGGTCTATGCGAAAGACGCATTTGGTGAGAGTGGTCTCAGAAGATATGGTCGATAACGAAGTTTTCGACAAGTGTTCTTGACAACCTTGTGTCAGAAGCGCCCAAACTCTCAGAAGTCCAGATTGAACTGGTCGAAGCCGAAACAGAAAGGCCTAAGATCGAAGCCGAAACCCAGATTAAGCTTGAGAGAATTAGTCAGGAAACCCGTGACAGGGAAATAGAAGAAAACGAATACGACACGGAACAACTTTGACCTCACCAAGCAAATTCAACATGTACCTACATTTAACGAAGAAGACTTGGACAAGTATTTCTAGGACTTCGAGAAAATTGCTTCAAACCCGAGAATGGCCCATCGAAACATGGCCGACATTATTACAGACGGCTCTGAAAGGTAAAGTACAAGAAACATATGCTTCCCTTTCAGTTGCGGACAGCGCCGACTATAACAGCGTAAACACATAGATCCTGAGAAACGACGAAATGGTACCAGAAGCGTATAGACAGAGATTTAGAGATGACAGAATGAACGACTAGCAAACATATGTCAATTTCTTCAGGCAGAAAGAAATATAGTTTGACCGATGGATTTCACTGAAAGAAATAGGATTGGATTGCGATAAGCTAACATTCTAATAGAAGAATTAAAATGGTGCATACACGATACCTCAAGACGTTTCTCAACGAAATACAGGTCTACACAGACTATGAAATTGCTACCCTCGCGGACGAATATGCACTAACGCATCAGTGAGGCAGGAATAAATAAGAGGACCCAACTGAATATGGGGGAAGCACGAAGCCTCGAGTAACGTCTAGTGCTGGTCGAGAACAAGACCTGGTCCGACAAACTACCCACATCGACTGAACAGCCCGAAAAGTAATCGGTTTGATTCTCATTCTTTTATGCATCGACGGACGGAAGGAGGGAAAATATAACGTATTACTACCGTGGGAAGTATGGCGTCGAATTGTTTCGCGAAGAAAGGTGCCGAACACAGAAACGCAGTCTCGAATAAACCACATAAGGATTACATTATCGTCACATAAGGATCTCAGTAAGAAGATCAAAGGTCGAATCAGAGAGGAATAGAAAACATTTGTGTCGAACAGCTCCGTATGTCCAGTAAATGACCCCACGAAGAGAGTCAAGATCAAAATCCTGATAGTTGGAGAAGGCATGCCACGCGGATCAGAGACAGCCACGGGCATACTGCTTAGATCATCAGAAAGATTTAGACGAAGGTATCCCATTCTTGATATTTGCTGCAAGAGACGCACCACAAGAATCGTTGGGATTCAGCTCATTCGAATTTGTATTCGGACATAGTGCGCGGACCTTTGTCTATGCGGAGAGAGAGATGGCTACATGAAACACCCACGAACGAATCAATATTCGAGTATGTATCCCGTTTTCGAACCCGATTGCACAAGGCTTGTGAAATGGCACGAGAGAAACTTGAAACAGTCCAGAACAAGATGAAGAGACAGTACGATCGAAACACTATTCGAAGGAGTTTCGATGTCAGAGACAAAGTACTGGTGCTGGTACCCTCGTCTGGTCACCCTCTGAAGGCTCGCTTTCACGGACTTTACGAAATTTCTCGGAGGGTTAGCGACCTTAACTACATCGTGCACACTCTAGACTGAATGATATGCTCAAACCATATTACGAGAGAAGGAAACCAAGGCCCATCCTAGCCGTAGATGAACCCTCAAGCAGACGTTGATCCAGAAGTCCTAAAGTAAACGGATTATCCCCTGAGGTTACAGAATTCAGAGGTACTATCAGATCTCGCGTCTAAGTTAAATCACTAAACCCACGACGAAAAGAAGGAAGTAACCCATCTCATTCGAAACTTCCCCGACTTATTCCCAAACGCACCTAAACGGACTGATATACGACGTAGATGTCGGAAATTCCAAACCCGTTAAGCAACATCCATACCGTGTCAACCCGCAGAAGGCAGAAATACTACAAGAAATAGAGTATATGCTTCACCATGTGATAATCGAACCCAGCCAGAGTAGCTCTTCATCTCCATGTGTACTAGCCAAGAAGCTTGATGGCTCGATACGGTTTTGCACTGATGAATAACCTTACCCGTACCGATTCCCATCCCATACCTCGAATGAATGACTGTATAGACCAACTCGGTAAAGCGACGTATATCACCAAGTTGGATCTATTGAAGAGCTATTAGTGAGTGCCTCTTACTGAGCGCACCAAAGAAATATCAGCTTTTGTGACGTCTGATGGTCTATACCAATATCACGTCATGCGTTTCGGCATGAAAAATTCTCAGGTCACGTTCCAACGAATGATGAATCACTGTATCCGAGACCTACCTAATGTCGCGACGTATATCGGTGACATAGTAGTCTACAACACGAACTAGGCGGACCACATGACAGCATTACAGAACGTTTTCGATAGGCTCCAACAGGCTAATCTTACCGTCCACCTATCGAAGAGTGAGTTCGGAAAGGCCGAAGTGACATACTTGGGTCATACAGTAGGATATGGCAAAATCTCTCCCATTGACGCTAAGGTTCAAGACATCTTGAACGTCCCAACCCCACAGTACCACAGGAGCTTAAAACGGGTCCTTGGAATGGCCGGATACTATCGGAAATTCTGCAGGAACTGTTCTGATGTAGCGTCACCGCTCACCCAGCTGTTATCCAAGAAAGCCAAATGTTCTGACCCTATTCTGAAGACTTCAGATTTTTCTCAACCATTTAAGCCTGGCGGTTGATGCCAGTGATGTTAGAATGGGTTTCGTTCTACTTCAAGTCGATTCTAATAACATCTAACTCTGTTAGCTATTTCTCGCGGAAGTTTAATTTATGCCAGCGAAATTATTATCTTGAGCCTGCATCATTTTGATGCGTACATGTCTTCGTCCTACCGTCCAACAACAGTATATACTGACCATAACCCTATCACATTCCTGCATCGGATGAAACGTAAGAATAGAAGACTACTAAATTGGAGTCTAATTTTGCAAGAATATAGTCTAGATATTCGACATATTCGAAGCACTGACAACGTATGTGCGGACGCTTTATCGCGCTGCTAACTTAATAAATAAGATATTTTTGGTTATAAAAAGAAAAGAACAAAGAAGAGTAAATCTCTTGTTCTTAAAGTAAATCCCATTCCGTATTGTGTTGAAAAAGAATAGCAAGCGATCCTTTTTCATTTTTGTTTTGGTGAGGAAATGTTACGTTACGTTAATTGTAACCCTACCTTAGATTTTACAAGTATATTTTAATACCTTACATATATGCGACGGGATATGTAACAATAGCTGTCTCTTTATTTCTTTGAATATGCAGATTAGGGAATAGTTTTTGTTTTTTACCTGGTTAAACTTAGAAGAGAACCTTCTTTTCCCCTACCTTCTGTCTGGTCTCTAATTTCAGGCTAGACGAACGCTGCTTGTCTGATATTCATATGCCAACCCGTGACTTAAACCCTAACGTTGTTTTTTTCGCGAATGTCGGGAAACAACTTCACATGGCTGTTTGTTTTCAGAGGAATCGTACGTCACCAAAACGGGACTTGGCTGTTTACTTTTAGGGGAATCGGACGTCACCAAAACAGGATTTAGCTGTTTGTTTTCAGAGGAATTGGATGTCGCCGAGAATCGAATGACCGACGAAAGAATCCGGAACGGTATTCTAAAACCAAAGTCGTCTATACTCCTGTGGTTTATCTGCGTATAATACTCGCCATCAGCAAGGATTGAACAGCGTTAAACAAAGACTTATATAACAGCATTAGTAACTCAACCTTTTTCGCCCGGAGAATTGAATGGACATATTTTCTTTCGAAGTTTATTTCTGATAACAACCGATCGACGTCGATCCCTACAAATTGTAAATCTTTTTGTCTGTATTTAGTCGCCTTGATATATGTTTGACCAACCAATTGTCCCCTCATCCCTTTTATTATTTAGTTTTGTTTTGTTTTCTTTAATACATTGTATATTTTATAAATAATGTATTTTTATGATATATTCTCGTGTCCTCTTCTGTTGTTCTGTGTCTGCATATTGTTCATTTTCTCACGGCGTTCATCGACGTCCGGAATTACCCTCCCATCGTTCTTTCCATCCGTCTTACATTGAACCCTCGGATATTCTTGTTTATTTTTTTTACTTTCTCGTTGCGTTCCGTCTATCGTAGTGCCAACGAAACACCGGGCGAAACAAGAAGTTATATTAACAGAAAGATGTTTTTTTAATTAAATATTCTTTGATTCATGTAAAGATATATCAAATTAGAAACATTTGCCAGATGTCTGGAATACCTTTTTAATTTTTATAGAATTTTTGAGATGAGAAGTCCTCATTATTGTATACTGTTTTTTGGGATTACAAGTCTTAGTAAATAATGTGTTTGTTTTATTCATGATCTTCCAGAAATTTCAAACCAAACACTTTATTCGATATACGAGAGTAGATTGTTCACATTCTGTTGATGCGCGACAAGATATCTTGTGTCAGTTAATTAGAAAAAGTTAACTGATATGACGAATCCTCAAAACATTGTGTTTATAACGAAAAATCTAAAAACACAAGTACATTCATTATATATCACACTTTCTTTTTAATCTTTTATTTAAACATAAAAATAAATATGTATTATTTATAGAGGTACAAATTAATTTTTGTAATCTTATAAGATTAAAAATATGTGACATGTTAGACATCCTTTTCATTTTTCTCTTAATCAATTTTACTGTTTCTATTTACAATCAAAGATACTTTGTTCTATAATTTAAGAGAATAAATATAAACTTCATCTTTTATTAAGCTTTCAGTTTTCTGTTCTTTTAAGAGTATAATGCATAAGCAGTGAGAGTAATTATCAGATTTTATACAATTGGTGGTTATAACTTTATAAAACCTTTGCTATCTGAGCAAAATTGTTCAATAGAATATATTTAAAGATCAACCATATGAAACTGGATTTATGCATTCTCTTTTTTCTCAAGAATTGCAAAGAGTATAGATAATAAAGAATGTAGATAATCAATCTAATAAATAGTGTTTAACGTTTTTGCTGCCACATCTCAAGAAAAAAAAACCTATAAATCCAGATGCTTGCAAAGTATTTAGTGATGTTAAGTGGTGAAAGTAAATAAGAGAAATGCTTGGAAAATGCATTTTTTAAAAAAATATCATTATGTGTTTATTTAAATGTTCTTGTTCTCTTGTTCAGATATTTTATAAATTTATGAATAAAAACTGTTTTTATAGTGTTTTCTTTATAACATGTTAAATAATAAATATTGCATTGTAGTTAGTTCACATATTTATAAAAATTTATTTATTTACAAGAAATATTTTATATTTACAACTTAATAAAATAAATAGTTTTAATTCTTTTGTTGAAAATTCTAAGGAAAAAAATGTATCCAATTTCATGTTTGAGCTTTATCAAATTTCTAAAAATAGCCTTTAAAAAATGATGAGATCAGTGAGGGAGTATGCAGTAATAGTGGCATGACAAGAAAAACTGTCCTCTTAATACACTGTTTTTTTGTTAAGCTAAACTTTGTTTAAGTATTGTTATAATTCTTGTGTCTTTTATAATCTCCCAAAGAGCATCTCAAGACAAGTGTGCATAAGTTAAGCAGCCTTTATAATTATTATAAGATTTTCAAATTAAAAACTAGACATTTTGTAAAATCCTAATCTGTTTGGGTTTGTACCTGTAGTTTCAAATTAATTTTTAATGATGAAAGAACACGTTTCTCCAAAAGAAACAACTCTAGGTCAAATTGCTAATTTGTCATTTTTCCAAAGTTTTAAGAAAATATGACTAATAAACAAGGAACCATTAACCTGTTTGTATTCTTGATAGTCATATCTAATGAGGATAGGTAATTACTGATATTGATGAAGCTTAGTAAGGAATAATTATTGAAAATAATTATAAATTCTATAAATATAAAGTGACTTAACAACAAAAGTGATATTCAGGTAAATATTCATAAAATATGTGCTTTCTTACTTGGAACAACAGAATTAACAAGTCCTTTGCTCAAACCATTTCGTTTGACAGGCTTTACTACAAAATAATTTCTAGATTATTATTTCTTTACTTAAAAATCAAATAACTATGGAAAATGTGTACATTTGTATTTGCTAAAGTATAGATATCTGCATCCATATGCTTTGGCTTTATATAAGTGATATTTTTTATGATGTAAAATTTAAAAACAAAATCATGAGCTAACATGAGGATATTTCAGAAGCTTATTCATTGTGATAATCTTTGAATTTTATTTTTTCAGTACTAAGGATTGAACAAATACCCAGACAAAAATGATATAATAATACAGACAAGATCCTTATTTGAATAATTCTAAAGAAAAAAAAGAGATAAAATATTTAATGATGCAATTTTGTCATTGGCTTTTTCTTTTTGTCATTTCTAAAATAGAACAAACTGATTAATGCTTAGTGTTGAAATTATCAATAACTGTCAGTCAGTTAAAGGTTATTTCTCTTTCTCTTTTAAAATTTCTGTAGGGATTCTCTCCCTTTACCTAACTCTTCCCTTCTTCTTCTAATGTAAATAAAGGCTCGCTTTGTGCGTGCGTCTGTCCGCTCTAAAACAAATGTCTCTGTCATTATTTTTACGACAATAAGTATGCAACACAGTTGAAGCTCCTTTATACGAGGCATGTGAAGCTATGTTTCATTTTTAATAATTACCTAACAAAGGTTATGGACCCAGTCTACGTCAACATCTTGGAGATATTTTATCCATGTCCACGTGTGAACTTTTTTTGTTTTATCCCGTTCGGCCATCTTGAATTTTTTTTTGTATTGAAAGTTTTTGTGTTGCTTGTATAAAGTACAATGGCAATGGAAACAAAACTTAGTAACCTGGTACCACTAAATGGTACAAATTATAATACTTGGAAGGTTCAGTGTAAAATGGCTTTAATTAGGGATGGTTTATGGAACATTGTTAACGAAACGGAGATAGTTCCTGATAAACGAACAGATTCTGCATCACACGTAAAATATTTATCAAGAAGGGACCGTGCATTAGCGACGATTGTACTGTCGGTGGAAACTTCACTGCTATATTTAATTGGAGACCCTGACGACCCCGCAGTAGTGTGGAAAAAATTAGCTGACCAATTTCAAACGAAAACTTGGGCAAATAAATTAGCGTTGAGGAGAAAATTATATTCTCTTAAACTAAAAGACGGCGATTCTGTTCATGAACACATTAAAACTATGATGGAAATATTTGATGAATTAGCAGTCATTGGCGATTCTATTGACGATAAAGATAGAGTTGTTCATCTTCTGGTTACACTTCCAGACTCTTATAATATGTTGGTGACGGCACTCGAAGCAAGTCAGGATGTTCCTAAATGGGTGTTAGTGACTGAGCGATTGCTGCATGAAGAAACCAAGATCAAAGAGAAAGAAATAAATGGTGCTGAATTGAAAGCCATGGCATCAAAACATCATGTCAACAAAAGGGGACCCAAATGTTATTACTGTGGAAAAAACGGACACATTAAACGTGACTGTCGTTTACTTGATACAAAAGAGAATGTTAAGTCGAACCATCCGAAAAGGAAAGTTTTCTTCACTAAGAAAATAAAGGATGACTCAAGTGATTCTAGTGATGACATTGTTGGACTTCTCACACATAATGCGTTGTTGTCAAATAATAATAAGAGTAACTGGATTGTTGATTCTGGAGCTACATGTCACATGTGTTACGATGTTGAGAAATTTATTAATTGCAGAAAGTTGGATGTAGCGATGGATTTTTAGTTGAGGCATTAGGTATAGGTACAATAGAACTTAAAGTGATTTTACCAAATGGCAAATACCAAAGATGCAGGCTTTATGAAACTCTATATGTTCCTAAATTGTCTTATAATTTATTAAGTGTGTCTAGAGCCACTAAATCTGGAAAGACATGCCTATTTACTGAATCAAGTTGTCAAATTCTGGATGACAAGCAGAAAGTGGTGGCAACAGGTTCAAAAATTGGTAACATATACTATTTAAACTGCAGTGAAGTATATGGAGAAGCCCATTCAGAAAACTCCTGCCTAAGTAGTAACACAAAGGAGGTGATTTGGCATAGACGTTTTGGCCACCTTGGAGAAAAGAATTTACAGAAGCTAGTAAAAGATGAACTAGTAACTGGCTTTGACTATGATGTAACCAAGGATATCAACTTATGTGAGCCATGTTTGGATAGAAAACATCATCGTTCTTCATTTCCAAAATCTGGTGGAAAGCGAGCTACTCAACTTCTCGGAATTGTGCATAGCGATGTTTGTGGAAGGATAGAGGCAAAATCGCTTGGTGGAGCAGAATATTTTGTAACATTTATTGATGATAAATCAAGATTTGTATGGATATACGTGCTCAAACACAAGAGAGATGTTTTTAAAAAGTTCATGGAATGGAAAACCATGGTGGAAAATTTCACAGGACATAATATTAAGACCCTACGCACTGATAACGGTGGGGAGTACACTTCAAGAGAATTTGAAGATTACTTAAAAAAAGGAAGGCATTCGACATGAATATACTGTTCCTAAAACCCCAGAGCAAAATGGAGTAGCTGAAAGAATGAATCGAACATTAGTAGAAACAGTGCGGGCAATGTTGTCAGATGCAAAACTGCCTAAGAAATTTTGGGCAGAAGCTTTATCCACAGCTTCATATATTCGAAACCGGAGCCCAACAAATTCTGTGAAAGGTATGACACCCTATGAAGTATTGAAGGGGCATAAACCCAATGTAAAACATTTACGCATCTTTGGGTGTGATGCTTTTGTCCATGTACCAAAGGATGAAAGGTTTAAAATGGATTCTAAGTCCAAGAAGAGCATATTTCTTGGTTATGGCATTAGTGTAAAGGGTTATAGACTTTATGACACCAGAAAGTCTAGAGTATTTCATAGCAGGGATGTGATCTTCAATGAATCAGTCTCCATAACTGACCAAGAGGAAAAAGAAGTAGTGAAGCCACCTCCAGTTGAAATCGAATACCAGGAGAGCTCCGAGGATAATGACAACTTGCAGGAGGGACCGGGACTCCGAAGATCACCAAGGACTAAGAAGGCTCCAGACCAGTACGGTGAATGGGTTTACATGGCCCATAATTTAAGTGATCCACTGACAATGGAAGAAGCACTCTCCAGTCCTGAGAGGAATGAGTGGATGAAAGCAATGGAAGGTGAAATTTCTTCCTTGCATACTAACAAAGTATGGGATCTCACCGAGTTGCCGAGTGAACGAAAAGCTATTGGTAGCAAATGGGTTTTTAAACGCAAGTACGATGCTGACGGAAAAATGGAACAGTATAAAGCTCGACTGGTAGCCCAAGGTTTTCTTCAGAAGCAAAAGACAAACCTGTGTTGCATTATCAACAGCTGAAGCTGAATACATGGCATTGGCAAGTGCGGCACAAGAGGCTGTTTGGATGCAGCGCCTTCAGGCTGCCTTATCAGGATCACCAGTTTCCCCGACACTGATCTACGAAGACAACCAGTCAACAATGTGTATGGCAAAGAACCCACAGCATCATGGAAGGGCCAAACATGTTGACATTAAGTTCCACTATATCCGAGAACAGGTGGAAAAGAAGACAGTCAAGTTGGAGTACTGTCCGAGCAAAGAAATGGTAGCGGATATTCTAACAAAAGGACTTGTGAGCTCACAGTTTGTGAAGCTCAGGGACCTGTTAGGTCTTGAAGAACTGATTATTTAGACTGTCAGCAATTGAGGAGGAGTGTTGAAATTATCAATAACTGTCAGTCAGTTAAAGGTTATCTCTCTTTCTCTTTTAAAATTTCTGTAGGGATTCTCTCCCTTTACCTAACTCTTCCCTTCTTCTTCTAATGTAAATAAAGGCTCGCTTTGTGCGTGCGTCTGTCCGCTCTAAAACAAATGTCTCTGTCATTATTTTTACGACAATAAGTATGCAACACAGTTGAAGCTCCTTTATACGAGGTATGTGAAGCTATGTTTCATTTTTAATAATTACCTAACACTTAGGGCATAGAGGGGAGAGAATCTTCTCCAAGCTGTTAGATATCTTTAGTATCAAACTGATCCACTAATATGCCAATTTCAAATGTTTTTCGCCGGAAATTAGGGAAATGAATAAATATATATATAAAAAAAAAATCTCAAAAGAAATTTTGATAACCTTTGACTAATTAGTATGTAGTGAAGTGTTGCATAGTGAATACATTTTCTTGGTGTTAATTTTGGAAATCACTACATTTACATGGTATTAATTTATTGCAACTTACTAAACAATCGAAGATTTACAAAAATTTTGACAGATATTTATTAAGAATCCTACTTGATACACCTTTATTATATAAATTCATTAATTTTACAAATACTCAAGTAATCAATGAAAAATGAGAAATTTCAACATTTAAAAATGATCTTAAGACCTAGATCCCTACCAGCTTTAAAAATGCATTAGGAGAATCTTATATACTATCAAATACATATTTCTTCAAATGAATCTTTAAATCATTAAAAAATTTTAAATAGAAAGTTATTTTTAATTCTCATCTTCCCATACTATTCAGAGTTGGCACAAAAAAATGATTTTAAAATTTTTTACTTAAAAAGCAAAGAAATTACTTTTTATTGGCACTGAATTATTTTTTATCCATTGTATAAACGGTTTGATGCATATATGAAATTAACAACTACCCTGATTCAAATGTCAGACATGGTGGTATTACTTCAATTAAGTTATAAAGTTAAGCAAAGGCCATAGATGTGAAGGAAGTGGCAGAGATCCAGAGAAGTAATATAGGGATAATGATGAGGAAACACATGTGCATATTTTAATGACAAAAGATAAAGAATTTTATTTTTAAATTTACACATTTGTAATTGTCAGTAGCTTGTTTAAAGACAAATAATCAAACATTATAATTTCAGAGATTCAATGAATAGTTAAAAAGAGAAAATGTTCATATTAAATTATCAGACATGAAATCAATTTCTAAAATACTTAAAACAAATTCAGAGAGTTCATTTTTCACACAAAAGTTATACAGCAGAAGTTTTCTAAAATGCTTAAAACAAATTGAGAGAGTTCGTTTTGCACACAAAAAAACTTATCTAGTCGAATGCAATATAAACAAAGTTTCCAAAATGCTCAAAACAAATTGAGCGAGTTTGTTTTTCACACAAAAGTTACACTGTTAAATTCTAAATAAAAAATATATTTTAGATACTTAGCTTAACCGTTATTGTCCTTGAAATCCTGAGTATAGTCATTACAGGCTGAAAATGTATCAGCGTGTAATTCGATACCAGTTTTATGGTCACTGCTTTTCTCTCTCTCTCTCTCTCTCTCTCTCTCTCTCCCATTTTTCTATGACTCTAACTGTCACTGATTGACCGGGCACTAAGCTTAATTTAATTTTATGAGTTAAAAATAGAACACGTGTTTAAATATAGTATTTAAGCACAATTTTGAAAGGTGAATATTTTTGCAGTGGATTTTAACTACATTCCATTGTTAAAAGCAGGAAATTGTAATTGTTTTTAGT
Organism: Ascarosepion bandense; assembly: GCA_037127315.1. Taxonomy (NCBI): domain Eukaryota; kingdom Metazoa; phylum Mollusca; class Cephalopoda; order Sepiida; family Sepiidae; genus Ascarosepion; species Ascarosepion bandense. The sequence continues at coordinate 10,390,164 of JBBBDQ010001527.1, read as the reverse complement.
GTTTATAAAAGTTAAGAATTTCAATAAAATTTTTGCTTTAAGTTTCTTCAATGCACTTGTATTTTTTTTTTTTTTGTTAAACATAAAACAGATAAAAGCCATCAAATAAATAACTAGATACATTTATAAATTTTATGAAAGGAACTGCAATTGAATAATTGCATTTATTTTGGCAAGCAAACTTGTATACATTCTTTCATCTATAAATAAAAATGTTTTCTATCATAGTGAAATCTTCCGTTTCAATTTTTTGTGTTAACGAAATTTTTCTGAAAAATACTATTGCTTTTACCTTGGCATGTAAGAAAGCCAGATATAATAACATTGGAGGTATAAATGGTCAAATTGAATTTCTAATTTTTTTTTTTTTTTTTTTTTTTTTGGCTGCAACTGACAGTTCATTTTCTCTTTAAGTAGCAGAGTACGAAAGAAGTTTTATCAGAAATACTGTCGGGAAATGTGTTGAGAATGTACAGGAATAGTAATTGTCTGAGTTGAGAATATTGACTCAGAAGCGAGGAAGATTTTTATCGATTTTGTAATTTTTAAACAGTAGCTGAAATAAACGGTTGATTTTTCAGTAAGGGAAGTAACTAATAAAATAAATGTTTTTAAGTGACTTCCCCTTTGTCATAATTTTTTTTTGTACTTCTTTTTTTTTCAGTTCCTTTACCATGGCATTTTTCTACCACTAAGACATACGTTCTTAGGTTAGAAGTATCTCTCCTCGGGAACTGTTTAGTTCGAATTAGGAAAATCTTACCACATTTTGAACAGTTTTAAACATTTCTTACCACCTGCCATTCTCTTTCATTTTACTCCAAATGAAACAAATCTTTGTGGGCCAAAGATTATGAAACAGTAGAAGAAAATTACTTCCAACTGTGGATTTGGTTGACAGGGCCCTTGCAAGAGTTTCATGACCCCCTAAATCTATGATAAGTAACCCCCACTCTACTACATTACAATTACATAAAGTAGTATTTATAGAATACAAATTTTATAAACAATAATGATCATACCAAACTATATATGCAAAAAATTGAAAATAAATATACAACATATCTAAATACAAATAAAAAGACGTGTTTTAATAGATCCTTCTATCTTGTAAAAGTTAATAAAATTTTGTAAACTATCGAACACTCTTAAAATTTATGAAAATCTAAGTGTTTTCAATTAAAAACTAAGTGTTTTTATTATGTTTCCATAATTTTCATAAATTTCTCTCACAGAAAAAATATTTTTCTGATTGTTGAAAAATTTGAAAATTTACATTCAAAATTATAGTGTTTTCTGGATTTCGACGTAGTTTTTTTTTTAATGTATTTGTAAAAATTAATTAACTTTTGTAAACTATCGTGGACTGTAACGGCTGAACAGGTAGATGAAAACAAAGGAGATTATTGTGGTTTCGCTTGTTATTTCCGCGCTAGAACGAAAGCTTCTATGCTGGTTTTCATCCAGGAAGAGGTTTTAGTGGCACATTTATGAAGAGGATTATTAAAATATTATTCCAAGCAACATCGTGAAAGAAATCCCAATCAACACAAACTCCAAAAAACCTACAGGTTAATACACTGACGTCCTCAAGGACGCACGGTCCTTGATAAAAGCTTTGATTTAAAAGAATTATTTCTTTTACCTGTAGCTGCCGTCATTGTAAGCGACTGGGTGAATGCGTTGCCATGACAACAAGAGACTGATAGATGCTAATTCTCCTAATAATAAAAACAAAAAATAAAATAGAATAAAATAAAAATATAATTTGCTTGTATTTAAATTGTTGTGATACATCACGTGGCCTTTTGGCCCGGGATTAGTGAGAGACAAAACTAAGAGAAAAGCCACATGGCGGACACTGTGCTACCGTCAAAGTTTTGAACCTACAACTGGTCTACCAGGCGAACACGGTAATTATTAAGTTACTTTAAGTATTGTTAAACGCGAAAATAAGTGATTCGTATTGATTTTCTATCATGTTTCCCCTTACTTTATTTAAAATCTATTATTTCCTCAAGCTGTTTGTAACTGTCTTGTCTGTTTGTTTTATGTAGTTTTCACGGTGTTACGAAACTCTGGAATAAAGTTATGGAAAAACATCAGTATGAAGCGTGGACCTTTACTTTGTCGACCAGTGTAGTTACAGTGAAAACGTGCCCAAGTTATGATCCACCGAAGGTTTTCATTACACCACTTCACAGAGACGCGGCGCGATACATTTCAGGTCAGAGGGTGGTTAACTACAGAAGTTACACCTTTCAAAATTCACAGTTGGTTCTGTAATCAAACTTTTACGAAAAAATTTATTCCTTAAAAAAAAAAAAAAAAAAAAAAAAAAATATATATATATATATAACTCAAGTTTTCTATGCTCCGAACTGTCTCTATGCTCTGTTTGTACTGTCTTATCTCCTCCAAACGTATTGCAAGGTTTAAAACACTTAAATTGTCAATCTCCATAATTCGTTATCTTTGCGTTACACTGTCCCCTTTAACATTGTGTTTCTGAGAATGTCTGTCCGAGGTGACTTTTTGTTTCAGAGTAGGGAGTTGACTGAGCAGATCGACGGTTTGTCAACTACTCAAGAAGTTTTAAATTCAAACGTAGCAAACGAAAAAAAAATATGCAAGGCGCTGTAGCTGTGTCAAAATCAGAGGAAACTAGAAGGTCATCACGAGAGAGACAATTAACAGCTAAAATGAAAGAGCTGAAAGAACAGGAATTATCTCAGAGAGAGAAAAGGTTCAGTTTGACGTATGGAGGATGGAAAACTGAAGTTAGAAGTGTTCGAGCAAAGTTAAAGAATGAATGTTCAGAGAAGGAGTTGCAAGATATGATGGACACTATTGAAGAGCAAGAGGCTAATATGAAAAAGTTGTACAACGATATACGTCAGAAATCAACACCAAGTCAAGAAATTCGAAGAAAGATCGATGCGTGTATTGCTGTTACAGCGGACTTGTTGGGATTAATGAGGACACGTCTTGTTGAAGACGAAGAGGACTTTGATGCGGAATTAGAAAAATCAAGAATACGATTGCTACTCAACAAGGACTATGCCGAATCCATATATGGATCTTCAACAACTGCACTAAGCCGCCACTCTAATCACCTCTCAGAGTCCTCCAACATCTCAGTTAAGAGAGCAGAAGCAGCTGCAGAGTTGGCGGCAAAAAGAGCTGAAATGAATATGGAAGCCGTCATTGATGCTCATCGTCAAGAACTGAAAAGATTAGAGAAACAAAAGGAAGTTGAGGTTATAGAGGCAAGGCTTCGAGTCTACTCTGAAGAAGAGGCACGAGAAAGAAATGGAAGGCATACTCCTCAATGTGATGAGAAGATGCCTTTCATCGGAAATAAGGAGCGTCGAACTGTGAAAGAGGAGGCATCTTTAGTGCAGACCTTGCAGGAGGCAATGGCCCTTACGCGACTTCCAACTCCTGAGCCCAGAGTATTTTTTGGTGACCCCTTAAAGTTTATTGAATGGAGCGCCAGCTTTAAGGCACTTGTAGAAAGGCGGTGCTCTGACCCTGCAGATAAACTTTTTTATCTACAAAGATACATCGATGGAGAGGCAAAATCCACCTTGGAAGGTAGTTTTTACAGGAAAGATGAGGAGGCCTATCAACAAGCATGGGACAAGCTGAATACTAGATATGGTCATCCCTTCATCATACACCGCTCGTTTAGGGAAAAACTGAATAGGTGGCCAAAGATTGGTGCACATGAGTACATCAAACTTAGGGAATATGGTGATTTCTTACAAACCTGCAGCAATGCCATGCCCCACATTAAGGGTTTGCAGATACTGAATGACTGTGAGGAGAACCAAAAGATGTTGAGGAAACTTCCTGGTTGGATCACATCAAGGTGGAATCGATATGTTACAGAACAGCTAGATGAAGCCAAGGACTACCCAACCTTCCAGGAATTCGCTTCCTTTGTCGCGAAGGAAGCACGCATAGCATGCAACCCAGTCTCTTCATTGCTTGCATTAAAGCCCCTTGAAGGAATGTCACCCATCAAGTATCCCAAAGCAAACACCCTTACCACAGATATGAATGACTCAGATGTTCTAAATGCCTCAGCCAAGCCCGAGAAAGATGAGATATTGTCAAGGAATCTTGGAAAGAAGCGTGTATGGTCGCATAAATGTATGTGTTGCGGTGATAACCATTCCATATATGAATGTCCCAAACTAACAGAGAAGTCCAAGGAAGAGAAGAGAAGATTCGTTATGGACAAGAGGCTATGCTTTGGCTGCTTACGAAAGGGACACGTTTCTAGAGAGTGCCAAAGGAAAGCTGTGTGTGCCTCGTGTCAGGGACGTCATCCAACCCCCTTACACGAAGACCATCCTTCAACAAACAATTCTTCACAGGAGGAAGATAAGATTTTTACATCCTGCTGTGTAAATGGAGGTGAAGGTGAGAGCACCTCAATGATAGTGCCTGTATGGATTTCCTCGCCCAATACTAGTAGCACTGAAACCTTGGTGTACGCCTTATTGGACACTCAAAGCAGTCACACATTTGCAGATCAAGAAGTGTGTGAAAAAATGAAAGTGAGGATGGAACCTGTCAAGTTGAAACTCTCCACAATGATGGGCAAAGACTCCATCGTGACAAGTCAGAGGGTTACTGGACTAAGAGTTAGGGGATTCTCCTCAGACACCTGGGTGGAATTGCCTCCCACTTATACAAGAGAGTTCATCCCACTTGAGCGCGCACATATTTCCACTTGTGAAACAGCCAGTAAATGGCAACACTTAGCGGACATATCTCAAGAGATGCCTCCCTTGATGGATTGTGGCGTTGGACTTTTAATTGGCTATGATTGCTCCAGAGCATTAGCACCACGAAGAGTCATCACAGGAGGTGACCATGAACCCTATGCCATTAAAACAGACTTGGGCTGGAGCATCATAGGAACCACACCCCAGCCGATGAACTTAAAAAATGTGACCAACTTCTCTGGAGTCACAAAATTAAGGAGACACACTTTGACTTCTTTTGAAAACAAAACACACATAGATACTAGGAGTCGATTGTCCCTTGCACCATATCTTCAGTCCAGAACTGGCTTAAAAGATTTGAATTCTGACAGAAAGATCATAAAACCAATCAGGAATGTGAAAACAATATCCAATGCACAAAACAAATTCTCAAAAGAAAATAAACAAAACATTCATGAAGCTGCCAAATCAGTGACAACTTCTAAATTTCGATATGTTTCTAGCAGAACAGATTCAAATTTCACAAGACGTAAGACACTGGATCCTAATTTCAAGAAGAGTTTACCAAAGGAAAAACCAGTTCCTGGCCCGACTATTTACAAATCTTCTAATAATACCAAGAAGGGAGTCCCATTACAAAAAGAGTTAAAAACATTATTAGTATCTACCAACTTGGGGACACCGAACACTGTAAAAATTTCCTCAAAATTGCAAGACACTTATCAAAATGAAGAAAATGTGAAGAAAGTTAAACGACGTTCAGTAAAATTTGCAACTTCTGAAAACTCAAGTAAACTATACTCTCACAACCAGATGAAATGTTTATATGAAAAAAGGGAGAAAATGAATAAGTGGCTACGTAAGAGAGGCAAAGCCCCAGTTACCAACAGAAACAGCTCCTGCCTTTGCAAGCTGGCCTCTCACCATGAAGGTCCCCGATGCAAAAGAACATTGACCAAAGAAGAGACAATGATGCAGAAAAAGAAACTTGATGATGAGAAACACAAAGTTGCAGAATGTGATCAGCAAAACCGTGAAAATTGTGAAGTTAAAAAAGAAGAAAATCTCTTCCCTAGAATGGAAACCCCTGAAGAGACACTTGGAGAACTTGGAGAGTCTGCGCAGGTGGATCCTGTCATTCAAGAATGTTCTATTTTGTTGAATGCTGGTTGTCCTTCAAGTAACATCTTAAATTGGCTGGAAAAAATCCAGGAACGTTTACCAGCAGCGATGAATTCTGCTGAGTTTTGGTTGCTGAAAGCTCGTGTTCATGCAATTGACAAAGACATGGATAGTCTACTTGAAGTATTTAGCAATGCAATGAAGCATGGAGCTACACCCATCAATACAATTGCTGAGTCAATGCCACAGATGATAAAGGATGTGATGTCATCTTCTAATGAAGCTAAAAAAAAAAAAAAAAAAAAAGGTGAAATATTCACTGTTGAAGAGATGCCTGTTTCAGAAAATGAATAATTGATTTGGATGAAATGAGTGATGATGGCGCTCTTTATAGTCCATCTCAATCTCCAGCCTTTATGGATAGTATCTTTGACTATGATGTTGATGATACTGAGTACAAAACACCTGTGCCTCCAGTAACTCCAGGAATAATGAGATACCATGACTCATCCTGTATAAAATATTCAAAAAAAAAAAAACAAAAAAAAAAAAAACAACTCCATCCAAGGAAGAAGTTCCTTGTAATGAATGGAAACTTGCTAGAGTTCTTGAAGCACATCATGATGAAGATGTCCTGGTAGGAAGAGTTAAACTTCAGGTGGGAGAGTGAAAAAATAAGAAAGCAAGGAGAATATTTAATTAGACCCTCCATTGCTGAGCGACCCATCCAAAAGTTGGTGCTTCTTGGGGAAAGTAACCAGTAACTCTGTGCTCTAGTCCTGCTTGGTCATCACTAGATATGCTTTGGAGTCTGAATGAGATTTTAAGGAACTTAAGTGCATCCAACTGTTCTTAATCAACATTTAATGATTACTTATACACTGTAACAGTAAACACAAATCATTATAGGTGGCTCAATTTGACCATGTCACAGCAAGGGCAGCATTTGGAAAATCACCATTGATTTTCTTGAAAAAATTACAATGGTGATTGGTGGGAGTGTAGCTGCCGTCATTGTAAGCGACTGGGTGAATGCGTTGCCATGACAACAAGAGACTGATAGATGCTAATTCTCCTAATAATAAAAACAAAAAATAAAATAGAATAAAATAAAAATATAATTTGCTTGTATTTAAATTGTTGTGATACATCACGTGGCCTTTTGGCCCGGGATTAGTGAGAGACAAAACTAAGAGAAAAGCCACATGGCGGACACTGTGCTACCGTCAAAGTTTTGAACCTACAACTGGTCTACCAGGCGAACACGGTAATTATTAAGTTACTTTAAGTATTGTTAAACGCGAAAATAAGTGATTCGTATTGATTTTCTATCATGTTTCCCCTTACTTTATTTAAAATCTATTATTTCCTCAAGCTGTTTGTAACTGTCTTGTCTGTTTGTTTTATGTAGTTTTCACGGTGTTACGAAACTCTGGAATAAAGTTATGGAAAAACATCAGTATGAAGCGTGGACCTTTACTTTGTCGACCAGTGTAGTTACATTTACCGAAAAGCAACACGTTCAACTCTAGTAGAATAAGAATTTATTCTCGTGGGTGGTATAATTTAAACTCCATAAATCTAGACCCTCGCGTTTAAGGGGGGCAACTCTTCTCTCTTAATGTATTACCACGTGTTCGCAGCGGCAAAGAAATATAAGATTAAAAACGCGTGCGTCTCAATTACTATTTATTAGAGCATATAATATTAAAATACATTAAAAGGTTCTTACATTTGATATGTACAGTTCAATAAATGATTAACATTGGAAATATGTACAATAAAGATAGGACTGCTAAAATTATAGGTATTCTAGCGTCAAAACTAATCGCGGAACATACAATTAAAATATTGCAACTAAGTCACGAATTAGCCAAGAGAGAAAGAGGAAGGTGTACTTTAAGAACACAGACACAAAGTACTTACGAGAAGGTAAAAATACAAATGGGGTTCTCTTACATTCGAATTAGCGGGATGCAGACAAGTCAAGGTTCCCGTAGCCGAAAGCTCCTTTCTCCAGGGACTTGTTGGGCCGACGCTTTCTTTCCTTCTTCTTCTTTAGGGTAGCGACACTGGTCACACAACACTTGAAGAGTTTCTCAAATGCAGCAACATTTCAATATGGAGTCGAATATTTTAGGGACTCCGGAAGCCACAATTAGGCGATTCGATTTAGTTAATGAGAAAACCAACTATTAGCCAGGCGAGTGTAGGTTCTCTACACCGCAAAAAATACTTCAACAATTATATCCCGTTAATATGGGGATAACAAAAACACTTCGGCTGTTCGAAGATGAATGACAGCAAATGACTTCTCTGAATGTAGGGGAAACACAAAGCAGGCTTCGCATCACGCGACCACACCGCAGCGAAAAGTTTGACGTCCTCACTATCTGAGCCCAGTTCTGCCAACCACTGCTGTCCGCTTGCCGATGCAAATCCCTTGGGGGAAAATCTTCCTGCTCCCTCACCAAGTTACGTGTTTTGTGATTGGTCAGCAGAGAGAGTACGCTGAAAGCGGCTCTACCATTGGCTCACAGCGCCTGCTGCTTCCCAAAAGGGAACGACCAAGTTTAGAAAGTACCACCTAAAATAAATCTCCCTTCTAACCAAATTAATTCTTACAGGTCGAATCCAGTGACTTGACCCAAATAGTTGTGACGTCAGTACAGCAGAGATGAACCAAAACTTTGACAGTTGAGTTAACTAATAACTGATAACAATAAATATGGATCATGAGTCGTGGAACTAGAACAATCTAACCCGGTGAGCGAAGTAAAATGTTTACTTCGAAATTCCAATCATCTGAAGAAGGCCGGGGAAACGGTGGAAACGCCGTGAATATGCAACAAAGACAGTCCGACACAGTGTAAATAATGTATGTATGTATGTATGTATGTATGTATGTTTGTTTGTTTGTGTGTGCGTGTATGTTTGTGTGTGTTTGGATCTTTTCAAATATAAAGATCCACACACACACAAACACACACATAATGTAAAGCTTATCTTGAACTTAGAGGTAAACGTGAAAGGGCTTTCATTCGTAGGCGGTAGTCAATTGATAAGTAGACGATGGAAATACTTTTTTTTATCTTCTAACATCTTGTCTTTCTCAGTGGAGATAATAGGGGAAAAACATATATATACATGTATATCATTTTACTTATTTATTCTTCTTATTAGGTAATTATTGATATGTTAAGAGAAAAAGAAAAGGAAAACGAGTGAAAAATTTATTTAAACTTTTCCCAGTTTACCATGCAACAACTTCTATTAAATGCCTGATGAGACCTGAGTGGCCGAAACCTGGGTACCAAGTAAGTGGTGTGTGCTGTTCATTAACACACACACACACACACACAATTTTAAATTTAGATTCATATATATATATATATATATATATATATATATATATATATATATGAATCTAAATTTCAAATTGTATCAACGAACGCACAGTTTACATTCAGAACAATTAATTTTTTATAATTTTGTTCAAAAGTTCAGGCTCGCGCTGCTGTTTGAATTCAAGTGATAATTAAATAAGCTTTTATGGTACTAATTACAGTGTACACCCTCATACCCCACAGGGCTTGTGGCTTTATATCTGAAAGATCGAGATAAGCAATATTTTGCCACTGATATAATTTATCCACATACTCCACTTTGAAAATGAGCTAACGTTTTTCTTCTTTCAGACATTATTTAATATTCTGTTTTTGTTTTACAACGGGACGGAAATTAACATACAGTTAAACTAGTTTACACTTTGTCGTATTATCATTCTATTCATGCAATTCTTTAAACTTTTATTAACCCTTATTCTTTAATCATTGGTCTTTACTTTAAGTTTGTTTCCCTTTATTTTCGCATTCCTTTACGCAATGACATAAGGTTTGACGCTTTGCTTTTATCATTTTATTTCTCATTCATTACAAAATGTTATTCCTTTTGTTATTTCGAGATATTTTAATCTGTTAATTCAACTTTATATCTTCTTCTATGTGTCCTGTCCCTTCGGGATGTAGGCGATCAGGGCTTTCCACGTTTCCCTATCCCAGGGGGCTCTTTCAGCACGCCTTTTCCTGTTACACCATGCAACCTTCGTTCCATTCTTCTTCTTCTATGTGCCCTGTCCCTTCAGGACGTAGGCGATCATGGATCTCCACGTCTCCCTATCCCTTGTGGCTCTTAGTATGTTTGCTCCTGTTGCTCCTGGCAACCCCCGTTCCGTCATCCACCTGATCAGACCCTGCAAATATATTATCCGCTGCCGTCCTCTGTCTCTCCTTCCTTCTATCTGTCCAGTCAGTATCAGGTTCTCCAGGCTCTCCTTCCTCATTGCATGTCCCAGTAACTTCAGTTGTCTCTTCCTGATGCTCAGCATCAATTTCCTTTTTGTTGCCATTCTTTCTAACACTTCGTCGTTGCTTGTATGCTCAGTCCACGATATCCGTAGCATCCTTCTGTAGAACCACATTTCGGCCGCTTCCAGTTTTGTCCTCATTTTCGATGATATTGTCCAGCATTCACAGCCGTATTGAAGAAATGACATTACGTAGCAGTCTAGCACTCTTTTCTTAGTTTCTATTGAGATCTTCCTGTGTGTTAGTATTTTGCTCATCTTCTGGAACGCGTCCTTTGCCATGCCAATTCGCCTTCGCATCTCCGTGTCGCACTTTCCATCTCCTGTTAGAACACTTCCTAAGTACTTAAATTCTTGGACTTGTTTGATTCTGTTATCCCCCACCTGTATTTGGCATTTTGGGTTGTATCTTTTACTGATGACCATGCACTCAGTTTTCTTAAAGTTTATTTGTAGTCCCTTCTTGTCACTCTCCACTGCTACTTTCTGTATGAGATCTTGCAGTTTCCTTTCCGTGTCCGCAATCAGTACTGTATCGTCCGCGTATCTTATGTTGTTCAGGTTGTGGCCTCCAATAACAAATCCTGGCGTGTCATCTAGGGTCCTCAAAATATTCTCGCTGTATAGGTTGAACAAATCCGGTGCAAAGACACATCCTTGTCTTACGCCTTTTTCTATCTTTGTGTATCTACTGAGGTCGTTACCTGTCCGTATGCAGGCCGTTTGCTGCCAGTAGAGATTCTTGATTATTCTTATGTCTTTGCCGAAAATGTCGAGGTTGCCTAGCATTTCCATCAATTCTTTGTGTCGTATTTTGTCGAATGCTTTCGCGTAATCAATGAAGCATAGGTACAAGTCTTTCTTCATTTGTAATGCCCTTTCAGAGAGCATCCTAATCATGAATATGGCGTTCCTTGTTCCAGTGTCCTTGACGAACCCGCACTGTTCCTGTCCTATCTCTCGCCTGATTCTGCTTCTCGCTCTATTCATCAGGATTCTGACAATCAGTTTTGTAATGTGACTCATTAAGCTGATAGTTCTGTGTAGTTCGCACTCATTTGCACCAGGTTTCTTCGGCAGCGCTACAAAATATCGACTTGCATAGGTCGTCTGGTATTCTTCCGCTGCTATAAATTTCGTTTATTATGTCGGTAATCTTTTCTATGCCATATTCTTCTAAGGCTGTCAGCAGCTCTATCACTATGCCATCTGGGCCGGGTGCTTTGTTTCTGTTCATTTTGGCCATTGCAGCTTCCACTTCGGATTTTAGTATTTCCGGTCCATCCATCTCCTTGTGTATTCTCGGTTGTTCTCTCTTGTCGCAAAAGAGATCCTTTATGTATTCTTCCCATCGCTGGAGTATTTCCTCTTTCTCTAATATGATTGTCCCTTCCTTGGATTTTATGTATCCTGTTGAGGAACAGGTTTTTTGTCCTGTCAGTTCTCTTATCTCTTTATGCATCTCTGCTTTGTTGTTCCTGCTCAGTCTCTCTACTTCTGCACATTTGTTGTTGAGCCATTCCCCTTTGGCTTGTCTGCATTTGTTCCTTATCTTCCTGTGAAGTTTTTTGTACTCTTGGCGTTATTTTTTGTCTCCTTTACATCATGTGGAGGATCTCTTCGGTCATCCACTCATTTTTTCTTCTGCGTCTGATTTCCTTTGGGGCTATGTTGTTCGCTGAGGTCACCATTGCTTCTTTTAGTGAATCCCATTTTTTCCAATTTGTTCTTCATATTTCTTTCTCACGCTGTTATTATATTATTTCTGCAGGGTGAGATCGTCCTCTAGTGTGTCGTATTGCAGTCTTGGTGATATGCTGGGCTTCTTCAGTCTTCGGAGTTTCACTTTTAGTTTGCAGATGACTGGGACGTGGTCACTTCCGCAGTCAGCACCTGGGTATGTTTTGCATTGGACTACTGCGTTCCTGAATCTCTTGTTTATAGTTATATAATCTATTTGATTCTTCGTGTCCCCTCCTGGGCTTCTCCATGTCCATAAACGTCGTGGGTGTTCTTGGAACCAGGTGTTAGTAATGACCTGGTCATTGGCTGAGCACCATTGGATCCATTTTTCTCCTCTTTCGTTGCGCTCTCCTAGTCCGAAGTTGCCGTTCGTGTCTCCTTCTCTATCTTTACCTACCTTTGCATTTAAGTCCCCCATTATTATCCTAACTTCTTGCCTTTTGCACTGAGCCTTAGCACTGTCCAGTATTGAATAGAATGATTCTATTTCGTCCTCCGAGCTTTGAGTTGTTGGCGCATAGACTACTATAATAGCTGCCTTCCCCGCAGTTTAACCAAGAGGACTCTCTCTGACAGTTGCCAGTATCCAAGTACACATCTCTTCACTTGTTTGTTTAGTATTAAAGCGACTCCTTTTTCGTGTTTTTTACCTCCTGCATATATTATCCTGTGGGTGTCGCTACTGAAATCTCCGTTATTAGGCCATCTTGTTTCACATATTCCTAGGATGCTGATATTCAGTCTGTTCATCTCCTGTTTGACATTCTCTAGTTGTCTACAGTTCAGTGTCCTGACGTTCCATGTTCCTATAGTGAGTTTGTCTTTGATTCGCACAGTTGCAGGATAACGGTCCAGAGACACCTGTTGCTCATGTCGTTCTTTCCCGGGCGAGAGACAAATTTTGGAGTAAAATGTCCCCTTTACGCCGCTGGTGCTAACAGTCGCCGGATGACGGTCAGGTGGCACCTGTTGCCCATGCCGGTCCTTACCGAGCGAGGAGTTGCTTCCTTGGGAAGTAACCCCCTTCACGCTGTTGGCTTTCATATATTTATTGTGACTATCCATGATTGAGCGGGGGTAGATAGTGGAGTGGTATCTCGTTGCCTTCTCCACGATGATTTATTGAGACATCACCTCTAGTTAGCTGGCTGTTGACTCTTTGAGAGTTCTTCCGCCCTTTGTAGGTTTATATTTTTTTGACCTACAGGAATGCTAACGTCCCAATTAAGTATACATATAGTTGATGAAAAAAAAATACTAAGTTTTAACTTAGTTAAAGTCGAAATGGAGTTCAGACAACAGAAAAATTTAGTTTATTTTTATGAAACAAAATTAAATGGTAAAAGAAAACAGATACAAACTAGTCTAAATTCCAACAACCTCGCAACAGTAATTACAATCAGCATACTTTACCAGTAGTCACAAGAAATATTATGCATATTCGACATTTTGGCAGACATCTTCTGACTTTCTTTGGTTCTATCATATACATACTGATACGGTGCTGGTAGGAACACGTGGTTTTTTTTTGTTTTTTTTTTTTTGGAAGGGGATAAAGGAAAAGGATTGCTAGGAGAGAAAGGACGCTAACTTTTTTTTTTCTTAGACCGAAGACGGGGAGAGAAAAAAAAGTTCATTTTAAATTCTATAGAATCCTATTTTTTTTTTATGGTCCACCTGATTAAGTTCTTCAAATATGTTATGTTGCTCAAATCAGTGTTATTCGTTCTTTTCTCATCTTACTGGCACTGCTGGTGGATTTTTCAGGTCAATAAAGCCTTCAATTATTTGTTTGTTTTGCAGCGATTTAATTTTACCTTTCCAAATAAACGGTAGCCTTTCTACCCACAAAAAACAAGACCATCATTATAAAATGCTATTACTACTTCTAATAAAACACTTGAGTGCGTTGATACCGTAACTTCTCTTACGATGACGACTACACAAAGAAAAAAGCGACCAAGAATATTGAGTATTTAGAAGTACAGAAACATGAGTGAGCTTTATCAGCACCACCTTCGACTCCGGAGTACGACTGTGTGTGCAGTCTGGCAGTATTTTCGATGACGAGACACAGACTTCGTTCATTTAACCGTAAAAAATATCCCAACATAAAAACAAATATTACAAAGAAATGGTTCAAGTTTTAAAGAATATGTTGAAGTTTACATCAGGTGCTATCTCTCTTTCTCTCGCTCTCTCTCTCTGTCGATATATATATATATATATATATATATATATATATATATATATATATGTCAGATTAAATAAACTGCGAACATTATTTTTAATAAAATCCGTTCATACTCATAATCTTTCGTGTACATTGAAAGATGTAAGAAATGATTGAAAGAAGAAAGAATTGAAAGAAACGTAAGAAAGGAGATTGAAAGTACTTCGGAACAAAGAAATGAATAATAAAATCATCTGTCAAAATTACAGCTCATTTCTTACATTTTTAAATTTAAATTATAATACGCGAAAGATTATTCGGCAGTATGAAAAGATTTTAATAAAAATAAGCAGACACAATATTTGCAATTTATTTAATCTGACATGTTTAAAAGAACATTTGCTGCCTAAATACACACACACACACACACACACACACACACACACATATATATATATATATATATATATATGAACAGAGTGCGATAGAATAATTATCGTCTAAACTACGAAAGAATGAAAATAACATTGACATCTCATTTAACAGTTATATTTACCAAAATTACATAAAATTATCTTAAATGTTTTTTAATGCAGCCGATTTCGTCTCTGATAGTCTTGATTGACTTTTTTCCTGAGCTTTTAAATGTAAAAACTAATATTTATATATGTATTTATTTTTAAATTTTTCTCGCATATAGAGTTTGATAAGTTTTTAAATATACTTGTGTCATTTAAGATTTCTTTTAGGCAGATTTTAATTTTTCTTTGAAGCCGTAGGAACTAGAATTGTTCATATTGATTTTCGACTTTCTGAAACCATCCTCTCTCTCTCTCTCTCTCTCTCTCTCTCTCTCTCTCTCTCTCTGGTCAATGAGACTAGAGACCAGCTGTATAGCGACTGAATAAAAAGTGAAATGTAATTCACCATGATGAATGTAAAGTTTCACTCAACTCGGTTAATATTTTGATGGCAGCCGATTTCGTCTTTGGTAAGCTTTGTGGTGATACTGAGCAAAGCGAGGGACCGGATGTTTGCACTCTCAGGACCAGAAAGCAAATCACCAAAACTGGTATGTGCGCACCTGGCTCCACGTATATGTTCCGACAGAAAACCAAAAATTAATTAAACATCAAATTCCAGTTCGCGAGCCTACGCGAATTTTATTTATCATCCAATGGGATGCCCAGAATTAAATACGGGTGTGAATTCCCAAATTACCTGCTGGGACCCACAAAGACGAAAGAGTTGAGAAAGTAACAAGCATAATTAGCACATCTCTTGACCTCGTCAAGCGATCCACTATGCTCGCCTCCTTTCCCTCTCATCTTCTTTTTCGCTGTCACTGAGCTACTTACCCTACTAAATTAATATTTATAGATGTATTTATTTATTTTTTAATTTTTGTCGCATACAGCGTTTGATAATTCTTAAAATATAGTTGTCTCATTTAAGATTCCAGCTAGGTCTTTTAGGTGTCTGGACAGGATGGGTTCTTTTTTCAAATTTTGTTTGATTTTCTTCGGAAAAGTATGATATAATTCTCTAAGGGATCTGATAACTTTAACTAAGTTAAAACTTAAATAATTTTTAATTATTTATATTATTTTTATTTTTTTTAATGCGAGTAGATAGACTCTTCTATCGTCTGGTTCATATCCCCCCCTCTTCTTTTGGACAAGAGTAGAGGCTCAGGCCTTGTTTTCTGTTTAGGAAGGGGTTCCTGGTTTCTTTCCCCTCCTTAGGTCTTGATAGTAGTGCTGTTGTAAGTTTTTTGCAATGTTTGTGGATGGTGGCGACATTTCTTCATTCTGAAGGTACCGGGTTGGCAGTTTCCTGGTTGCTGCTTCCTAGGTAGTCTTGAAAGGCTACTCTGATCAACAGTTGAAAATATCGGGGTATCTTGTCGTGCCATGTCGCGCATGGATGGGTGTCCCTGCAAGTACTTCCGGTGGGCAATCCTGGGGCCACATTATACTGCAGTCTGCGCCAGTTTCCTTGCATTTGATGACCGCCTGATACTGCTACGGCTTTTCCTTACCGAAAATATCACTAATATTACATCACACAAAGTAAAAACTAAAACTAAACCGGCTAAACATAAATCATCTAAACCTACTGACATCTCTTTTTCGAATGTCCGTGGCATCTGTACCAACATTTGCAACGTTGAATCTTTCATCAAAGTAAACTCACCTGACATCTTAGCCATCTGTGAAACTAATCTTTGCCCCTCTATTCCTTCCTCTAATTTCTATATCCCTGGTTACCTTCCCCTCTTTAGGAAGGACACTAATGTCCATGTTCATGGACTTAGCGTTTATCTCAGCGAACATATCCCTCTAGCTAGGGTGATTTCTCTTGAATCTCTTGATCATTCGTACATGTGTCTCTGTCTTTCTCTACTAAGCACGGTTAGCTACTTTTCTTTTCTCTACCGCTCCCCTTCATCTCCTGACTGTTCCGTACTTGACAGCATCTCTAAAAATATAGATAAGGGCATCCATTTGCCCATATATTTGTGTTTGGAGATTTCAATGCCCACCATGCCAAGTGGCTGGGAAATTGTATAACATTTTTGCTGGTGTCCAAACCCTTACGCAAGTAGTTGATTTCCCACGCGATTCTCTAATAACACTAATGACTCACTACTAGATTTCTGTTTCACTTTTATCCATGACTCTTGTCATGTTATTCAGCTTTGTCTTCTTGGAAACTCTGATCATGCCGGGGTTTCCGTTAATACATTTTTTCACATTCCCTCCTCCCAGGAACCCAGGACCAGCAGAATATCTTACTGATACCAAAGAGCAGACTGTGAGTCATTCCGCGATTTCCTGTGTAACGTCCCTTGGAACAAAGTTTTTAGTCTTCCCGTTGAAGACTGTGCGTCTGAGGTCTCTTCATGGGTTAAAGCTGGTATAGATGCTTTCCTGCCAGCCAGGAAGTTACGACTTGAGCCTCATTCGTCCCCCTGTTCTTCTCTGCTCAGCTGCTATTGCTCACAGGAATCACTTCTTCCGGCTTTATCGGAGACACACGTCTGACCATAATAGTGTTATATATCGCCGTACGACGACAAAACAACAAACACGCATATATAAAAATATAAGGTTATATTTTTATTAATGACGACGAACCGTGTGGAATAGAGAACGGAAGGGTGAGAGCGCACATAGAATGGGTTGACGGGAGTGTAGTCTTGCCTGTGGTGTTTCTCTGCTTCCACTGGCCGTTCTCTGCTGGCGAATCCGTGTGTCGAGGTCTTTATATAGTCTTCTAGAACCGGGACTTTCCTTCCGGTTTCGCCTCGCCCACGCAACGCCCACGTAATTCCCAGAGACACCTGTTCTGTTTGCCTCCGTAGTCATTTCCGCCGCTGTCGGAAATAAGGTCAAACGACATCCGCTCCGGCCTCGACAGGATGTATTTCACAAACACCTGTCTTGTCGTTTCGCCGCCCCCTTCACCGACGGGAAACACCATCGCTTGCATCACTTCCTCGGGTGGGGCCAGATTGTTATATTACACTCCTCGCCCTCCCATTTTCCAAAATGTTCACTTAAGAACATTTTAAGCGCAACACCCTCACACCCCCCCATGCCACACAAGCCCGACAATTGTACAAAACATGTGCACGCCGAAACAACAAAACATGTGCACGCCGAAACAAACAAAACAACAAAAAAAATATATATATGAGGGAGTCTACATCGGCAACCCAACAATGTTCGTGTCCATTGTGGAATTTTCCTGTACAAAAAACACAGAATCTCTTGCGTATGCTTCATGATGCAGTGTTGGAAGCCAAAATGAGTGAGACTGCCACAAAAGTGATGATAGAATTACTTGGGACTAATACAGAGGATAATGTTCTCCCAGCTCGATGTTTCATTGTTCATTTTTTTTTTTTTTTTTTTTTTAAGTTTCTGTAACTTTCAATGTTCGTTTCCTTTCTCGACTCTGTCCATACGCGTAGACGCCTCGATGCACGACCATTTGATCATAGGCGGTAACCGCGCCCCAGTTTCTAAACTGACATCGAGTAAATGACCTTTGACCAACACTATGCGTGTTTCCGCTCGAGTTTATTGTTACACATGTAACTTAATTTAATTTAATTTAATTTAATTTCAAACATACTATGTTTGAACACAGAAAAATGGCCATTATCTGCAGTACATATCATTCATAGTCTGACCGAGAAATGTTCAATAGAAACGAAGAAAATTACCCTGATTCCAACGTTAATCCGCATGCAATTTACTTGTGGAGGATTAGAGGTTTCATCTATCTTAATTTAGTCTAAAAAAATGGACCCGTGACTCGTAGTTCCTTAGTTTGTACAATGTTTTCTATTCCTTTAACTACTTCCTCTGGATTCGAATCTAAGCATATCTGATTTGTTGACATCTCTCTGTTTAACGCAGAGACATTTGAGTGTTGAACACCCGTTGACCCCGGAGTACTATTCACAACGGATAACTCAATTTCCTTTCCCGAAGCACTGTTGCTTCTTTCACACTTAAAAATCCGCTTCCTAGCTATTATTCCAAGGATTATTATTACGCCGACTATGCCAGCACTGACTCCTATCATCAACTTCTTCGGGAGTTGTTCATATCCTTCACTAAATCTTTCCATATGTTTTGCTATAAGGAAGGTGACCTAACTATTTCACTTAAACTATCGTTAATCCTCCCACTGCTTTCTTTCCCAATCCTATAGCATATCAGCCAATAAGTCTACAAGACTTTTCAGTTGTTCTTTCTTTTTGTTCCGATCAACTGTGGAATCTGCAGGTCTATCCGTGCTTTTTGCCCCAACAGACGTTTGCCTCATTTGGACATCTTCGCTGCTAGGTGATTCCCTAGAAAAACCCTGATCTACATGAGTAGATCCAGTCGTTTCACACTTTGAGCAATCATCCTCGAACGTGGATGAAACATTATTTATACCACCGATTCTATCATCACTATCAATAGTTGACACGTTTTTATTCGCCATTTTACGTCGCGTCATGATGCGACGCTCCATTAATGGAACATCAGACTCATCGTCTGATTCCACACGTTGGTGTCGATATTTGTGCACTGGAAAGTCGGTCTGTTCCGCTCCGGATTCGTCATCCGAATCACTGGATTCTAAAGCAACCTTTGCGAAAGGAAAAGGAGGGAAGTCACATTCCTGTATGTGGGGTTGCTGCCTCTTTAGGTTTCTTGTCTGACACGGGATACATTTACCTACGAAATCATTTATTTCTCTAAGTAAACAAGGCCAGAAATACTTTTGTTTTATTGGGTGGAATGTCTTATCCACCCCCATATGGCCACTGTCATCATGGTATTGAACTAGCACCATTTTTCTAAGGTGAGATGGTACATACAGTCTGATGAGGGGTTCATCATCAGGCTGAGACAAATAGTACACCACCTCATCCATTACTATATATCTCTTCTGTTCTGCTTTGGTAGCCCTACCATTTCGTAATCTAATCTTCAGGTCTAAGATGTTTTTGTCTGATTCTTGCTCCCTGATTATGTCTATTCCTTTCAATGTGGGCCGTTCGGGTGCCTCTGATGAATTTCCGACATTTTTATGGGCTGCTAATTCTTCCGGCTCCATTAGGTTGGAGTTTATAACACTAACCAAGTAATTTCTATCATCTATATCTACTGGAGAAGCAATATGGTCTTCGTTCACATCAACAGCGCGTGATAAGAGATCCGCGCAAACATTATCCTTACACTTAAGATACTGTATGCTGCAATTGTAGCCAGACATGCTCAGAGCCCAAGTCTGTATCTTCTTATTTTGTATGGGCGAGTTAAGTAAGTGCTCCAGGGGCCTATGATCAGTGTATATTGTGAATGTTGCCCCATGCAGGTAGTGATTCAGTTTTTGAAGAGCATAGTGTATGGCATAAGCCTCTTTCTCTATAGTTGACCACCTCGTTTGTGTCACTTAATTTATGGGACAATAAATAAATTGGTTTTTCTACATCCTTCCTATTTTCCTTATCGTACACCACCTGGGATAGGCATGCGCCAATCGATTGATCGGATGCGTCAGTATATAACCTATACGCCTTATTTGGGTTGGGATAGGCTAGTGTTACCATCTCCGCGAGCTTCGTTTTTAGTGTATCGAAAGCGGTTTGGCAAGCATCGTCCCATTGGAATCGTGCATATTTCCTTGTCAAATTGACCAGCGGTTCGGCTATATCAGAGAAATTTCTAATAAAGCGGCGATAGTATGAGGTCATCCCGATAAAAGCTCTTACTTGCCTAACAGTGGTTGGAGTAGAAACTGACTTTATAGCCTTGACTTTATTGAGGTCTGGTTGTATTCCCTCTTCACTTATCTTGAACCCCAGGTATTGGGTCTCTTTCTTAAAGAACTCACACTTAGCTGGCTTTAGTTTAAGGTTGTGCTTACGTAGACTACTCAAGACTGTGTCTATATGTCTTAAATGATCTTCCACCGTATTTGAAAATATCAGAATATCATCTAAATATGCCAGAGCAAAATCTTCCTGTCCCTGTAAAACAACTGACATTAATTCCTGGAAGATGCCGGGTGCGTTTGCAAGTCCAAATGGCATAACATTAAAATGAAACAGACCCTTGTGGCAGGTGAATGCACTTTTTTCTTTGTCATCATCATGAAGCTTAACTTGCCAGTACCCTGATTTTAAATCAAGCTTCGAAAAGTACCTTGCCGAACCAAGTGATGCCAGTATATCATCGATGACAGGAAGAGGTCGAGCATATTTCTTTGTAATCTTATTAAGTGCTCTAAAGTCTACACAAAATCTCTTACCACCGTCTTTCTTCTCTACTAAAACTACTGGAAAACCCCACGGGCTATTGGATCTCTCAATTACACCTGCCTGCATCATTTCGTCGATTGCTGAATCCATTGTCTTTCTTTGTTTGAGGGGTGTGCGATATGGGCGTTTTCTTATGGGCTCATGCGTTCCAGTATCGATACGCATCTCCACAGTATCGGTTCTGCCCAGGTTCTTGTCGTCACTAACGAACATGTCCCTATTTCTTTTTAGCAATTTGTTAATTTCAGGCTTGAATTCCTCCGGTACATGTACCTGTTCCAAATCTACATCAGGACTTTTATTATTTTGTTTATCGGGCATAGTAATTTCAGTAATATCACCTGCCCTTTCCAATTTAGCCAGCGGACACCCCCGTCTCAAAGTGATTGTCTGGTTAGTGTTATTCATTATCAGCAACTGAAACTTACGAGACTTTGGCATTTTTACAACTGCGTTGGCTACTGATATACCACATAAGTTGCTAACATATCCACTATTCAGCTGTTCGATTTCATATTCTTTGCCACGTCCATTTCTCATCCTGGTTAATCCCAGACAAGCATGCAGGTGTTGAGGTCTTAATGTTACTTTTTGAGCTAACCTAACAATAGAGGAAATATGAACATCCTCCTCTAATGCCACGTATTCTTCACCAATCTTCAATGCCCCCAAATCGAAATACATTCTCACCCCGTTCTGCATCAGCCAATCTCGGCCAAGTATAACGTTTCTATTGAGATTTTTCACGACTAAAAAATCATGGGGTATGGACTTACTTCCTATCTGGACCTGTAGACGACAAAGGCCTTCAACGTATAACGGGGATCCATTCGCAGTTCGAAGTTTAATGTCCCTCTTTTGCAGATCAAGTCCCAGTCGCAATTTTTTAAATACCCTACAGCTTATAACCGATACCACTGCTCCCGTATCTACCAATGCCCTATAAGGTCTACGTTCTATTCTAATAAAGATGGAATTTGGCGCGCCCATATTACCAACTATGTGCGTTGGTACCGTCTTGTTCCGTTCGTTGGGCGTCGCACGAACGGACCTCTGCCGTTTCCCGGGGCGCGTCTACAAAATTTCGCTATGTGGCCTTCTTTCCCACAATTCCAACACCTAACAACGCTCCCGTTCCTCTCCCGCTCACGAGGCTTGTATTTAGTTCCCCTATTACCAACTTTTCTATTGTTCTTATTCCTATTATTATCATTATTATTATTAGATTTAGCGGGGCTTACGGCTTCTATCGGTACCCGTCTCCGAGAGTGGCAAATTTCCATAGGCTCCTCTTCGTATTCAGAGTTTGCGTCGAGTCGAATTTTCCATCTCAACTCAGATAACGCTTTCTGATAGGCAGCCTCTAGTGTTTGTGGCTCATCCTTCATAACTGCCATCTTTATTTCCCGATCCCTTAGACCTTTTATGAAAAATCCTAGATCTTGTTTTGTCACAACTTCATTCCTCCCGTCAACCCCAACATATGCGCCCTCCGCTAGGCGTACTACTCTCTGCATGTAGTCCTGTACCCCCTCCGTTCTACCCTGCTTAATGTTCACTAATTCGACTAACCGTGCGTCGGGGTCTAAAACCAATCCGTAATATTCCTTTAAAGAAGTTTTTAACTCCTTCCATGTGAGTTGTGGGTTACTAGAGATTAGTCTATATACATAGTGTCCAACAGCTCCCCTTGTTGTGAGAAGAGCTGCCTGACACTTGTCTTCTTCTGCCACGCGCACAACTTTAAAATACCTCTCCATATCCTCCAACCAAGCACTATAACCACCATCTTCTTTGCACGCTAATGGTTGTATATTTTTTAAAAAAGATTCTCCCCTTAAAGTGTTCGACACCGAACAAGCCACATTTCTCAATTCTAGGGTCAGACCTTGAACAAAATCGGCAAAAGTATGCTGTTACATTTTTTTTTTTTTTTTTTAATTAGACTTATGAACAAGAGCAGAACACACACAAGATCGAATCAAAAGTCACCTACCTTTCGTTGATGTCGTCCGGTTGCTTTCTATTTTCGTCTTCTATCTGGTAGTTTTAATTCCGTTGAATTTCAATTGTCGCCGTGGTAACCAAGCTCGTATCTATCTGTTTTGTTGTTGTTGTTGTCTTAAAACAGCAAGTCACTGGGCACCAATTTGCGTATGTTATATATCGCCGTACGACGACAAAACAACAAACACGCATATATAAAAATATAAGGTTATATTTTTATTAATGACGACGAACCGTGTGGAATAGAGAACGGAAGGGTGAGGGCGCACATAGAATGGGTTGACGGGAGTGTAGTCTTGCCTGTGGTGTTTCTCTGCTTCCACTGGCCGTTCTCTGCTGGCGAATCCGTGTGTCGAGGTCTTTATATAGTCTTCTAGAACCGGGACTTTCCTTCCGGTTTTGCCTCGCCCACGCAACGCCCACGTAATTCCCAGAGACACCTGTTCTGTTTGCCTCCGTAGTCATTTCCGCCGCTGTCGGAAATAAGGTCAAACGACATCCGCTCCGGCCTCGACAGGATGTATTTCACAAACACCTGTCTTGTCGTTTCGCCGCCCCCTTCACCGACGGGAAACACCATCGCTTGCATCACTTCCTCGGGTGGGGCCAGATTGTTATATTACAATAGGCATCTTTTTGCCTTTGCTCGTAATCAGTGCAAGAGGATCCTGAATGATGCTAAGCTGTTGTTTGTTGAAAGAATTAAACATCATATCATCATATAGCATCTCGCAAGTTCGGCTCCAAAGGCGGCTTTGTAAAAATGTGTTAAATAAAAGAAAGCCCACAATCCCTCCTTTAATCAATATATTTGAGGTCCTCACATCATCTGCGGACAAGGCTGAATGTATTGCTCGCAGATTCTCTAGCAACTCGACATTTGATTCGTACCCAGAACTGAGGCTCAACCAAGTGACGTTCACATTACTCCCATACTAGTCTATAAAATAATTTCAAAGCTTTACCCTCATAAGGCGAGTGGAGGTGACTCAACCCCAGTTATTGTCCTGAAGAAATGTGCTCCTGAACTCTCCTCTGTACTCTGCAAACTCTACAACTACTGCCTCTCTGCTTCTTGCATCCCTGCCTGCTGGAAGTTCTCCTCTGTAGTTCCTGTATTTAAGAATGCTGGAGAACTTTCAGACCTCTCCTACGATCAGCCACCTACCGATTTTTGGCAAAGTGCTCGAGGCCAATATTAATGCTGAAGTGGTTCTACATCTCACAGCCCATGGCCTCTTCTCTGATAAAGAGTAAGGTTTCAGCTTCACCATTATTAGTATTGAATTGGTGCGCTTTCAGATACTATCATACGAACGTGGGTGTCCCTCAAGGCTCTATTCTAGGTCCTACGCTTTTTCTGATCTTCATCAACGATCTCGCTGATGTAATCAAATCCCAAGTAGGCATTTGTGCGGACGACACAACAATTTACTCCAACCTCGATAAAAAAATCTACCGAAACTGAGAAAGCAAACTTCGCTACTGATCTTGAAAAAGATGCCCCCAATCTGTGGTGGAATATTTATTTTTTAAAAATTACAAAAATGTGGCACAAGGCCGAAAAGGGTGTGGGTAGAGAGCGGTCTTACATTAAACTATCCTATATCTAGCTAATCACATTCACGATCCAATCACTCTTAACAATTTCTACATTTACCACAAGAACACGTCCATCATCTTATGATCCTACATACACTATAATACCACAAATTCCCAGTGGAGCCTAAAACCGGGGAAACAAGCCCATGAGATTAAAAGCTATTTACATGAAATAATTTTACAAAATCAAATAGCACACCCGCTAAGAGAGAAGGGAGGGTCAAAATAAATAACGGAATGGGAAAATCAAAGGCTGACCCAGTCAAGATAAAAAAAAATGGGGCCCCAAAAGAAACTGGGGAGGTTTGGAATCTCGACTTGGATCATAACAAAAGAGAAAACCGGGAACAGGCTAGTAACAACATTCATTCACATTAGTCAGGTACACAAAAGAACTCTAACTTAACCAGTAGAGGGTTTGCAGAAAATATCCCTGTTGTGCCGTATAGGACTTAAAAAAGAAAATCAAGACTGATCCCATTCACGCGGACCAGACTTGATACAGTTATCCACTTTTCGCTGAAATCTGTCGGTATCAAACGCTTTCTATCAGATCTGATCTTCATCTTGAGCCGATGCTCAAAGAATTTAATCAGATGCTAAGAATAGTGTTCATATCGCAAGCGTCCCTCCTTTTGAGTCGTCCATATTACCATTCGAGACACCGCCAAGAACGTGAGAATATAAGGGCGACATTATCGCACGCGTACGCAAGAATACGAAATGTTCGAGAGTGATACAAGCCGTCTCGCCGACACGGTCCCAGGAAGAACGCACCTGAGGACAATGGTAGAAGACATTTCTTCTAAACCAAGGTCACACCGATGACAGTCGGGCAAATCCGCCCCGTTTCATCTGAAGATTTGAAGGCCATGTCATTGAGAAATAACCCGTTCCGAATCAATCGCTGGGTAAAATGTTTCTGAGGTAATCCACCGCTGGCACACAGGACCAAAAAGAGTAATATTAGAACGAGTAAACCTGTAAATAAAATATCAACTTAAATTTATCCAGTGGAGTGATACGTTGGAAGTAATTGACTGGTTCAAAAACATCGATGACAAAAACAATTGTAGTTTTCTTCAGTTTGATATCATAAATTGTTATCTATCTATATCTAAAAACCGCTATCATCTGGCCCTGGAATTAGCTGAATTTTTAATTCACATAATTTTGAACTGAAGAAAGTCAGTCCTTATTCACGATAATGAAGAGTGGATTAAAAATTAGACTGATAATTCTGATCTATCTATGAGAGTTCTTGATACTGCAGAGTCTTTAGATTTAGTTGAATTGTTTCTTTTGTACAACCTTACTGCATATGAAGACATTGATTGAAATAATATAGGACTTCATAAAGATGAAGGACTCATGATAGTAAATAAATCTACTGGAGGTAAGGTTGATAAATTTAGAAAATTAATCCATAGAGTTTTTAAATCTTTTGGTCTTATCGTCGTTATTAATTCTAATATAAAACTAGTTGACTTCTTAAGCATAACGTTAGACTTAGCTTCTAATAATTTTCAACCTTACATGAAAAATAATGCTAACCCAATTTATATAAACCCTGTCTCTAATCACCCACTATCGTTTATCAAACATATTCCATCATCGGTTGAATGTCGCATACACATCCTCCTCTAGCAAAGAAATATTCGAAAAACATAAAACAGTTTACTTAAAATTCTTAGGGATAGTGGGTTTGTATCTTCTGAGATTAGTTTTGTGGAAAAATATAGTAGTTCAAGAAATAAAAACAAAATACAAAAAATCATATGGTATAATCCCCCATTTAATCAATTAGTTAATATTAAACTAGGACATAAATTTCTTAAATTAATTGACAAACATTTTCCTAAAAATAACCTTTTAAGCAAAATTTTAAATCAGAATACTCTAAAATTTAGTTATAATTGCTCTAATAATTTAGAAAAAAAATATTGAAATTATATAACAATAACAATAGTAATTCTACTACTCATTTTAATTTGCCCCATCATAAAAACTTATGTAATTGTAGAAACCCCGACAAATGCCACTTATCTAACAAGTGTTTAACTAAATCCCTTGTCTACATGTTCTCTATCTCATCAGTAGAAAATCCTATGGTTACAAAAGTTTATATTGGTAATACAATGAAGTTTTTAAAAGAGTTTTAACAATCACCTTTCATCTTTTACTAGTAAGAACAAACAAAATATGACATCACATTCTAGATATTTTTGGAAGTTAAAAGAGAATAAAACACCTCAAATTAAATGGAAAATTCTCATACAATCAAAGGCATGAAAATACAGTAAAATGTAAGCATATTAAAAAATTATCCTGACAATCCTGCTAGAATTACAAAATCTAAGGTATGAAGCTATAGTAATTGTAAACATTTTACAGTATTAACCATATTATCTTGATAATTTACTTTAACGATATGATCTCTTTTCTTATGTTATTTTATCTTTATTTTTTTATTACAAATTGTGATCTATTTACTACCTTAAACTTAAATTTAAATTTAATTTCTTTTAATTTAAAATTTTAATTTTAATTTTAAATTCTTTTTTTATTTCTCCAATTTATTATATTAGGTCTAACGAATTTATATATTCGTGTAATATTTTTAGATATCCTCTAATTTACGTTTTATGAATAATTTCTCTGTTTGTATATGTGATTTCATAATTTTTTTAATGCCAAAGGATTTAGCTTGAAACAATGTAACCGGTGTCTATATCTGTCTGTAATTCACTTCCGAACAAAATTTAAAATTTCTCTTAGCTGTTTCTATTGTCTTTCCCCTTTCTTCCCTCTATACATTTTCTCACTTTTTCATCTTTATTTTCCTCTTCACTTTCTACTGTTTTTATATCCTCCCTTTTTCTCTTTCTTTCCTTTTCCTTTATAGAAGTATAATTATTTTTTAAAATTCAAAAGATTGGAGTCCAGACAACATGTAACTGATAGTTTACAATTCACTTCCGACCAAAATTTAAAATTTCTCTTTCTTAGCCGATTCCATTGGCTCTTTCCTCTCAATACTTTCTCACTTATTTCCTCTTTACTTTCTATTTCCTCTGTATCTTTCCTTTTTCTCTTTCTTTTCCATTTCTTGATTTCTCATCTTATTTTCTGATCTTTTCTGAACTTTTTCTCCCCACCTTTTTAATATCTACCTAGTACAAAAAATATTCCCAAAATAAAAGTGTTTTTTTTTGTTTTTTTTTAAATAAAACTTGTAATGTCATCATTGTTAACTACCTGATCAGACATTGTTCTTTCAATGTCGAGACAAATTGTACAATTTTGTAGAAGTTTGTAGTTTGTACATGTTCCAAAGTAATATATATATATATATATATATATATATATATATATTGTACATAAAATCCTACAATATCAAACGGCTTTAATTGTTGTAGAGCAGCTGACACCCCTCTAGCGTTCTCGAAGATGGAATGGTCTGTGAACCAAAATATTACAAATAAAGATTAGTAGCAGTCAGAAAATCGGATTGTGACTGACATTTTGAGATTAATTGCGTGCGTCTGTCAATCACTTCGTCGAACTGTCTGCCTTCGGGCAGAAAGGAACTCAGATGAGGCTCCGCTGAAGAGTAGAGTCTCGTCTGGGGGAAAGCTGACAAGAATTTTTGTTCGAGCTTACAGCCTTGGTTTTACCCACGTTAATTGGACTTGTGCCACATCTACTTTGGGCTTCTGTTCATGTCTTCTGTTCAGTCTGAGTGGATTGACATAGATAAAACAAACACGCACAGAAGCAGATAGACTCTTTTCGAGCATAAATCAGGAGGATATAAGCTAGTTTAATAACATTTATTTATGATACCCATTTATTCTCAAAGAACCCAAGACATTTTTCATCACTGACAGTTTTGTTTTTTATTTTAAAATCGAGAAAGTCAAAGTCAAAACGTTCATTCCCTTTCTCCGTCGAAAAGCGTTTTTTGTTTAAAGTTTTACACTTCACACAAGCAAACACACATAGACACACATACACATACACACACGCGCACCCCCCCCACACATATATATGCATATATATAGATATATATATATATAGGATGCGATGGGTAAGTAGTCACCATTTTAGATTTTTAATAGGCGCATGCGGGCGTTATTCGTTTTTATTTATCAACTACACAGTATGTGAAAAAAGGTGACATAATTCCCTCTGCCATACATTTGGGGATGGTTTGCTGTACTGCTTGACCTTTTCACCGGAAGCTCCAATATTTTAGGGTGTTTCAGTGTCAATCTTCCCACAGGGACTCAGACTCTACACGGAGACCTACATCAACTTCCCTCAGGAGGTTGTGCTGTCCTGGGTCAAGAGAGTGTCTGCTGGAAGACCCTATGTCTGGCTACAAGCTTCTGCACCATGCCATACAAGCAGGAAGACTAGTCATTGCATGACAATTTCAGCGACTACATTACTCATTGCAGCTAACCACCTAACTCCTTAGACTGCAAACCCCTTGATTATTATGTAAGAGACCAACAAAACTCCTTGTAACACTAACAATGAACTGGAGGCAAGGAGTACGTCTGCATTCCCCAACTTTAACAAGGAAAGCTGCCACAAGGGTTGCAGGAGATTACAAAGTCGTCTGGATGCCGTGTTTGAAGCCAATATAAATTTAATTGAATAATTTTATTCTTTTTTTATTTCAAGATATTTTTTGTGTAATTTGGTACAATGAGATACCAGTGTTATTTTCTCTTCTGCGTAATTTAGACGACAATTCATCCAGCGCAATATATATATATATATGTATATATATATATATATATATATATTATGAGAAAGTGAAAGAACACGTAGATTAAAACCCACTGTTCATTCTTTTCTAGACCATTGTAATAACTTCCTCGTGGTGTAATGATGAGCAAGCTTGTCTCACCATATGAAATAGTAGAAAGTTCGATTCTCCCTAGTTGTTCCATACTTTCATCTTAGTTCCACATCTAATATTCGCTTAGTAAATCAGTCACTTAAGTGCCATACGTGATACACGCTTTGGCGATCATGTCTCTTTCGAGACATGACTGAATGGACAGAAGGTTATCCCGCAGTAGCTTGCCATGACTTTCTGTGGTAGACTTGTTGCTAGACATGGCTATAGAACCCAATCTGTCCCGTTATTTAACCCACAACTGGAGGTAAGAGACAGATTATTACCTTTTCTAAGGGTATTTGTGCGTATGTGAATGCAAGGAATTCAACTGGAATTCGAACTCAGCTCTCCGATTTCTCGTTCCGAGCCGATAACCACTACACCACAACACACAACCCAGTAAATCACTGTAAGTTATATTTTTACTATTGAATAAACAAAACTGTATCTGATGAAACAGCTACTACAATTGTTTCAGCAGATAAAAACCCTGAAAGTAATAGTAAAGATAATATATACGTTAATGTCATAGGAATATACAAATATAGTTATGTCACACTGCCTATGCCAAGCGCATATATTAGTTCATTGCAATTATGATATTTATCACTGTTTTACTTAACACTAAATTGTTATTATATTCTACTCACGAGGTCAAACCATACCGACTGTCATTTATATCTTTGAGGATATATGTATTACGAAAATAAATAGCAATGATAAAAGGTACACAATGCTATGCCATCTTAAAAAGTTTTGTATTTACTGCATGTTTTTTGTAGATTAGTGTTTTACTGGCATTTTTAATTATTAGCTAAGCAGTATAAAAATATCGTCTGCTACAACAATCATTTATGTCTACTTACGAATTACACTGCTAATATAACAACTGTTTCCACTAATTCGCCTCCAAATATTGCTTATTTACATCTACTATATTTAGCAGTAGTCAGGGCTATTATCCGTAATCTGTTTATGAAATTAGTGATGATTATTTATAAACTGAAAAGATATGAACATTATAACAAAAATAAAAACAATGACAAGAATTATCATTGAGTGTGATATAGCAAGTATAATTTACCCCTAAATATTGCATACTCAAAATGCAACCATCATCAGGGAACATATTTACAGCAATTAATATATTTATTATAATTTGAATTAACTCTTGCAGTTACAAATTACAGAAAGATTTGAACGAATAAGGGAGAATAAGACGATAATAACGATGTAATACCCTTAGCTGGTTGAAGATATTCGTATGCTGGAATAAATTTCAGAAATTGATGTGACATTTCTCTCTATTTATTTCTTTATATTCCTTGTGATTTGTAGAATAGTCAGCCTTAGTTTCCACAAACTATATTGCTTATGCTTTATGGAGTAGTAATCTTTAGATTTTACATTCTATATTGTTTTTATTTTGTGGAATAGTCACTTATATTTCCCTATTACATTGCTTGTAGTTTGTGGTAAAGTCACTTTTATTTTCCACACTTTATATTGCTTGTGGTTTGTTGAATAATCTCATTTAGGTTTCACACTCAATATTGCTTTTGATTTGGAGAATAGTCACAGTTAATTTCTACACTCTTTATTGCTTGCGGTTTGTTAAGTAGTCACCTTTAGTTTTCATATTCATTATTGCTAGTAGTTAGTAGCAAAGTCACTTTTAGTTTCAACACATCGTACAGTTTGTGGGTTGTGGAATGCTCACACTTAGTTTCCATATTCTATATTGTTTGTGGTTTGGAGATCGTCGCATTTACTTTTAACAAATTTTATTGCATATGCTTTTGGGGAATAGTCACACTTAGTTTCCACACTCTATTAGGATTTTGATTTGGGGAATAATTACATTCAGTTTCACAATTCTATATTCCTTGTGCTTTTTGGAATAGACATCTTTAGTTTCCACATCCTAAATTACATGTGATTTGTGGAATAGTCATCTTTATTTTCTACACTCAATATAGTGTTTGTGCTTTTTGTATAATAACCTTTATTTTCCACACTATTACTTGAAGTATGAGTTAAAAGTCACGTTCATTTTCCACACTCTGTATTGCTTGTATTTGTGCAATACAAAGCTTTAGTTTCTATTTTTTTCTTGAAATTGTCACTTTAATTTCCAAAACTCTGTATTGATTGTAGTTTGTGGAATAGTTACCTTTACTTAGCACACATTATATTGTTTGTGTTTAAAGGAATATATCTTTACTTCCACAGTCTATATTGATTATGGGTTGGGAAATAGTCACTTAATTCTTTACTCTCTATTTCGCTTTTTGATTTCGGAATAGTCACATTTACTTTCTACACTTTACAGGCTGCGATGGAAGAATTGTCGTCTAAATTACAAAATAATGAAAATATCAATGGCATCTCAATTTAACACATGTATTTACTAAAATTACAGAAAATATCTTGAAACAAGCTCTGCTTGTTTAAGTTGGTGAATGCTGCCATAATGCCTGCCTTCAATCAATTTTTGGTGTTACACGGAGTTTTGATTGTCGCACACTCGACTGAGCGCTAACGCATAATAATTAAAGGGTTGCGGTCTGAGAAGTCAGGTAGCTAAATTTTAGGGTTGATTTGGTTGCATAAATTGTTTGACAGCCATGGCTGTTTTCTCTTGCTTGTGTGACATGGTGCAGAGTCCTGTTATCAGACACAGAGTCTTCCAGCAGTCACCTTCTTGGGCCATGGCAGCACTACATCTTCAAGGCACTTGATATAGGTCTCTGTGCTGAGTCTGAGGCCCTGTGTGAAGATGAATGTAGGCATAAAGTCGTCATCACAAGTGATCATTACAAACATCTTCGTACTCATCATCAAACTCATCCACTTCTTTCCGACCCCCATTGCACTGTCCTCAAATTGACGCTCAGACAGTCTGAAATATTTGTAATGGAGCTTTGGGCGCGAATAACAAGTAGTACAGCATGCCGTTTTCAAATCTCTGGGGGAGTGAATAGCGTTATTATGCTCCTTTTCTTACAGACAGTGCACAACTGATTCTACTATACTGTGCAGTTGACAAACTCAAAAACAAATTATGCTCATGCATGAAATTAAAATTATAAAATGGCGACAATCTGCCAATCGCACCCTGTATATTGTTTCTAATTGTGGAATTGTTATCTTTAGCTTTCTCACTCTATATTACATTTTTTCAAAAGTTTATTTTGAAAATCATTTTTTGTCTCATCTATATTTCTTGGCATTTGAGGAATTATCATCTTTATTTTCCTTATTTTTATTGCTTGTATTTGTGATATTCACCTTCACTTTCGACACTCTATATTGTTTGAAGTTTGGATAATAATCATCTCTGTTTCACACACTATATATTACTTTTGGTTTGAAAAATAGTCACTTTATTTTCGCACTATCTTTCTGGTTCATTTTAGAATATTCACTTTTATTTTTCACACTGCTTAACGTTTAGGAAATAGTCACCTGTAGTTTCCACTTTCTATAGTGCTTATAGTTTGTGGAATAGTCACCTTTTGTTACCATAAATTGTGCTGCTTGTGGTTTATGGAATAGTCACCTTTATATTCCACATTCTATTTTGTAGAATTGTTACCTTTAGCTGTTTCCACATCAGGCATGTTTAGATTTGTTCACACAGTTGTCCAGTTGATATTTTACAATTATGATTAATAATCTCTCCAAATAAATTAAACCTCAGATAAATATGCTTTCTGAAAATTATTTCCTTGTATATTTATCTTATAGTTACAAATCTCTTTAGTGTTTAATCACAAATTACAAAGTTAATAATATTGTATGGGGGCTAAGTCGTGTAGTTTTGTTCTAAGAGCTTTTCTATTCTCATTAGTGCATTGAATATTTCAATATACTCTTATGCACACCTTTCGATTAAAATATTTTCTTTCGTTTATTTTTATTCATAAGTCTGCATAAACATTCTGAAGTTTATAAACCGTATGCACAATTATACTTTTGAAACATCGAAACTAAGCAGAATTCACACTGGTGACTGGTATTTGATACGCATGCTGCAATCATGAATTATAAAGACAATGACACACTTCTAAATAACTTAAAAAACCTAAGTTGTTACCGAAGATTTATGGAAAAGATATCAACGTTCAGTTTTTATCAATATTAAATAAATCTAAAATTAGTTTATCAATATATTTATTATGAATTTCATAAGTAGTAACGACGCACATTGCTCAAGAGCAAGATGGCATGTTCTTCTTTCTACTAATAATTTGAATATACTAGAAATGTTAAAGCAAAGTATAGATTAAACTAATAAGATAATAATAAAAAGGAACTGTGAACATTAGTAAGAACAAAACAAGTAGTTTTTAAAATGTCATAAAAACTTTAAAGCTTAAGCAATAACATTACATTGTTTTGCAATATCATATTTGAAGATGCTGATGTTCCGAATATGTACAGAGAGAAAAAGGTAAAAGTTTCTAATTTGTTTGTCTGGCATGGTTTCCACTAATGAAAATGCATTTTCAAATAAGAATGATTTGAAATTAATTTTAAACATTTGGGAGGGAACGCTAGTTAAATAAAAAATATGAGGTAGAACTGTTTGTGTACCAGATATTTTAATGTCAGTAAAAGGAATTTTTAATTTCCATAAGACAACGTATAGCATCTTGCATGTTCGGTTCTAGAGATTACTGGGGGCTCTGAAAGATTATACTGA
The DNA here is from genome assembly GCA_037127315.1 of Ascarosepion bandense. Taxonomy (NCBI): domain Eukaryota; kingdom Metazoa; phylum Mollusca; class Cephalopoda; order Sepiida; family Sepiidae; genus Ascarosepion; species Ascarosepion bandense. The sequence goes on along the minus strand of JBBBDQ010001527.1, from coordinate 10,355,957 downwards.
ACAACAGAATATCCTCAAAATCTTCTATGTTCAATCAATTCGAGGCCCTTACATCTACAGCAGACAAGGTTGAATGTGTTGCATGCAAATTCTCTTTTAACTAAATACTTCACTCGTTTGGGTTGCCCACACCCGATTTTCCACTTAGAACAGAGGCTCTAATGAGTGATGTATGCATTGATCACGTCTCTGGTCTCAGACAACACTTCCAAACTATGCACTCATAAGGCAAGAGGTACTAATGGAGTCCCATCCATTGTCACAAAGAAACGTTTCCCTAAGCTGGTATCAGTCCTCCTCAAACTTTACAATTATTGCCTGTCTGCCCCCTACTTTCAAGCTTGTTAGAAGTCATCATGTTTAGTTCCTGTTTTTAAGAAATCTGATGAACACTCTGACGCATCTAACTATTGCGCTATTAGCGTCTTACTGCTTTTCGGTAAAGTATTCGAAACACTAATCAATGCTGAAATGTTTAAGTCGTTCACATCTCACGACCTACTCTCTGACAAACAATATGGCTTCCGTTTCGCCTGGTCTACCGCTGAATATGTATACCAGGCTCTTGATAATAATAGCGAAGCTTGAACTATGGCTCTAGATATATCGAAAGCGTTTGACAGGGTTTGGCATGTTGATCTTCTGCGCAAGCTGAAGGGCTACGGTATTACTGGATGACTGTGTGATTTAATTCAATCAAATCATTAAATGAAGGTTATTTTGAATGAACGAGCTTTCATATCCTTTCTCACGAATGCGGATGTTTTCAAGGCTCTATCCTAGGTCCTACGCTGTTTCTAATCTTCATCAATTATATTCCTGTTGTCACCAGGTCCCAAGTCGGCATCTATACAGATGACACTACCATTTACTCCGTATCAACTGAAAATCTGTCAAGGCTGACAAACCTGACAGCTGCTCATCAATAAGTGGTTAAATGTGGCAGGAAGTGACTTGCATACCTTCAAAACTAAACTGCACTCCTTTAACTACCATAAACAAACTCTTTTGCTCGCCGTCAGCATGGCTGAAGCTAGTCTCCTTGAGAGCAACACATTGTACTCTCTTTTTCATCCGACCTGAAGTGGAACGATTACATCGAATTTAATTTCTGCATCTATTACTAGGAAGTTTGCGTCACTGTACCAGGCCAAACAGTTTTTCTCGTCGGAATCGACCTTGAACATTTGCAAATCTACCATTCGACCGTGTATTGAGTACTGTTGCCTTATCGAATACTCCTGCTATTGAGAGGTTTTTGACAAAATCCAAAGGATTTGCAATGTAATCGATCCTGACTTGGCTTGTTTACTTTTTTTTTACCGACGTGACATGGCTCCTCTCTGTCTTTTCTACAAATATTTTCATGGAAACTTCTCTGACGAGCTATTTCCATTAGGGTCCCGATCATATGAATTTAAGCACAATACTAATTTGACATCTAGGTCCCATAATTTTACTGTTGAATTAGTTAAATGTAACCCCCACTTTTACTCGGACAGTTTCTTTTCTTGCCCTTTCCGCCTATATATGGTACAGCCGCATTAATTCATGGTCCATTTAGATCATAAGCTGTGCTTCTGCTAAAATTATGACCACAGCCACTTAGTCATATTCTGTGACAGGACTGTTTTATTTATTGCCATTAATTTTTTTTTAATTAACTTTGTTAGGTAACTTTTATTTTGTTCTTTTGACTGAATATGCTCTCTTTTCGAAATCTTTGAAAACAACCATTAACATTGTGTATTCAGAATATGTGTATTCTTCAAATACCGATACTAAATATGTACTTTGAATCAAGAACCCAACCTTACACGTTAGAAAAATCTTTTTCCTATTTTTTGTAACATTTAATTTACATTCTTTACATATACATTCTTTTTGGTAGCTAAATTACAAGACTGGAACTTTTAAATAAAACGATCGATTTATGAGATCGATTTTTGGCATTTGTAATTATCGAAAGTTGTTTTTACAAAGATATTTCAAATCATTTTACTGTTAATCTTTTAATTAATTGAAAGCAAACTAGACGCAAACGTATATCACATTTACTAAAGTAAAAAATTAAAGCGAGAGAAAAGAAGAATTTATATAATAAAATTCTTTGCGATCAAATTATGTACGCTTTTTATTAGAAATATATTGGGGAAAGAAAAACAAAAAACAGTCGTGTATATATGGCTTAGCATGCTTCATTTATATAAATCAAGCGCAGCTTCACTGTTTTCAAATATTATTGCTACTAGAATTAAACTAGCGATTCTACTTAACATGAAAAAGAAAAGTCTCACTGCTGTGAGACTGATTGGCACTACATATTTCCTCCTTTTTTAACATTTATTTAAAAATAAATGTCTTAGGATACGATATAGTCTTTCTGCCATACTGTTAGACACCCTGGACAAATTAGTAGAAGTTAGAAAGATTGGATTAGTATCTATTGTCCCTGGGTTGGAGACAAGATGTACTGTGCTTATTGCAGAGTCATGTTAAAATATCTGTTGTAGGATGGTAATTTTTGGAAATCTCGTGGGATGATTCTTATTCAAAATGCCGCTGTGATTGGAGATAAGCGGTAAGTCAGACACAATTTTTTTTACATGAATGAACCACATTCTTCATTCTAGTTGAACCGAGAAGTTGTAGATTATTCTGTTTTTCAAGAACGTCATATGTTTCATTCTTGAAAGAAAAGTCCAACTTGCTGGTTTCGCATAAATTCTTACATACTCTCCTGTATCTATCACTTTTATTCCTTGGTCCTTCTTCTTTGTTTAACAATATCATACATAAGTTTGTGCAGAACATCCCTATCAAGAATTTTCTCAACCATTGATAACTGTAAAGTTGAGCAGCTTGTTACAGAGTTTACGATTCCTAACCAATTTAGATGCTAACACTAGTTACCGTGTGAGGAATTGTGCAGTATTAGAAAAGAAAGTCTATAGTTTTGTTTTCCAATTATGTCTCGTAATTTTTAGTTGTTTTCAGGATTGTCCTCTTAATTTGTAATACATGTCCGCTAGACTGTGGCCAACAGATTATATCATTAATTATTTAATTAGTTACGGACCGCTGAACTCTCTGGATGCAATTGTTTGTTCGTTATTATTTCTGAGATATATGGGATATGAATATAATTTCCAGAGGGCCGCTGACAGTTTTTGTATGAGTTATTTTTATATAAGCAACTTCTAGTCATCTGTATGACAAGTAGTTAATTTTCTTCACAAACACTCAAGAGATCAATGGTGATATTTGTCCAGGGTTGTTCAGGCAGTGGTATTTCCTTAGTTCTGAAGGAGCATTCTTCCAATCTACCTGACATATGTAGCCCCATTTCAATATTTCCTCACTCATTTTATCTATTTCAGGTCACTATAGCTTTGATTGTAGGCGGGCTTATACTTTTTTGTATACATTTCACCTATAGCACATCTGGGGAATTGTAAAGAATGAAGCTTTACTAAATAATTGGATAAGGTAGAATTTCCTATCTTCAAGAGGATTACTAGATTTTCACTAGGTAATCATTATAAAAATTATTTCTTAACATTCATGTCAGGAAATCTGTTGCCATGAGGCTTAATGTAAAGGGACTACCAGCAAAACTAAGCACAAGAATAGTATGTCGATAGCAAATCAATCTGTTATCTCTTTAAGTACTTTTATCTTCTACATTACAAACGTAATGTTGAAGCAGATAATTAGAAAGGATATTCTAATATCAATAAATAAAACATCTTTAGTAGTTCAGAATGATAACAATAATTCCTCTATGATTAATATCGTTGTCTAATTTTTAGAACGTGTCTCTTTTGTCGTAAGGAAATAATTAAAACCAAATCTTATTTTAGTTGAGGTTGGACTTCAAACTTAAATTCAAGGATTCAAATATAATCTTTAAATCTTTCAAGGGCAGCACCAACTTTTTCTATGACTTCTTGTTTATAAATAATATTATTTATACATAGTACCCAGTTTCTACTTTTAAAAATTGTTTTTATTAGATTAAAAGCCATAGCATAACTGTAAAATACAGTAACAGTATTTATTTATCCTAAAATAATTTTTATATAAATTTTTTTTTCAAAACTCTGTGAACCCTTTAAATTGTGTAATATTTTTCTTTATCATAAACACTGACAGGGTTTTCTTCATTCTTCCATACTAAATCATTTATTAGATTACATTTAACGAAACATTTCATTAAACTTTCAATATGCCTTTTTTAGGATGAAAACTAAAGTTAACCTGTTCACTGAGAAAGAAGAATATTGAGATATTCTGATATGCTTTGAAAGAAGCAACTTCATTCCAAAGTATGGGATGCGTCATATTTCCAGAGTTTTAACCCAGAAATAATGTATCAAGCTGAATCGTGCAAGCATACAATTTGTTGTATAATCCTGATAAATTTCATCAGATCTCCGCTTAATTAACTATGAAACAGAATTCAATTATTTTACAAAATCTTCAGTTAATTTAAATTTTAAACATTTTCAGTTTTATTATATCTGCAGCTAGCTTAAATTTCAACAAAGTTTCAGATTTTTAATAACATGTATTAAAATTAATATATTGATATTAAAATTAATATCGTTTTTTACCATTTTTATTGCTGTTATCACCAATAAAAATGGTTAAAAAACGATAGCACTACTTCAATATAATGGCCCACGTGTAGAAAATAGCGAAACTGTAATTTTTATAGATTCGCATTATTTTTAATTTCTTCCTTAGGTTGCGAAACTTTTCAAAATCGAAAAATATTGATTTTGTGGATCCTGTTTATAGATAAAGTGTAAATTTGATCTCTGAATTTTCCATTTATATTATTTTTATTTATTTTAACAGTGAAAAAGACTTTTAGGTGAGAGTTACAAAAATATTTATTTTAAAGAAAGAACAAGCATATATATATATATATATATATATATATATATATGTGTGTGTGTGTGTGTGTGTGTGTGTGTGTGTCTTTTATTGTAATGGGGTTGTTAGAATTCATAGTACCACTACACAAAAATTTTCGCGTTTCGAAGCTGGTATATGCGCTTCTCATCGGGTGATAAGTTGAAATGAAAATTAAATAGTGAAAACGGTTTATTAATGGTGATATGATGTTAAAGTGAATGTGGGTTGGGAGCTTATTCTGATTTAGTCGGCCGTATTGTAGCCCTAGAGATATAGCTTTGGGTTAGGAGAGGTAGCTTAGTTTAAGACAGGTTCCTTATTTATTTTGTCTGGGTAGTTCTTATATTGGGATTTATGTTTTTTTTAAGGATGGGTAGACATTTTTGTTTATTTTACTGCTATCTAAGTGTGATTGGAGTGGCGCCGTTGTTAATGGAAACGATGTAAGTAAGCGTGGGATGGAAGTTTATTATGATCCAGTCGTCCGTTTGTAGTTCTAGAGATGCCGTTTTGTATTCGGAGAAGGGTGTGGGGTAGCTTAGTTTTGGACTGGTCACTTTTCGTTTAGTTTAGGTAATTCTTATATTGGGATATATGGGGTTTTTTTTAAGGAAGTGTCGATAGTTATTATTTTACTACTATTTATAGGTGGATAGAATTGCTGATAATTTTGTGTGGGATTTAGTTTCTTTTATTGATACGTTATTTGTTCTTTTTATTTTGAGAATTGATTATGTGTATTTATTGCATTTTGGGAGGGATTGTTTCGTGTGGATGAGCTATTTTTTGGTTATTTAAGTTTTAACGAGAAATATTTGCAATGTTTACATAATACTGCTAATTCATCTCTACGCTCTACGGTTCAGTAGTTCGCTGTATGTATATATATATATATATATATATATATATATATAAAATGAAAAGACAAATATTTACATAAATTAAAAGTATATATCCGTTTATTCTTCGTTGAAGATAAAGAATTATTATCTTTGTGCTAAAAAAATCCCCTGCAAATAAGTTTTATACTTACAAAAAAATGTAAGGATACAGAAAGCTTTTATCTCACTTTTATTTGGTATTTTCGAGAAGATACAAAAGCACCAGTGCTGCTTTAAACGCAAGAAGAAACTTCTGTGAAACAATTTTCCATAAGAAGGTTCAGAATACTAATACAAGGAGCTAATGTCCAAAGACTCTGTGAAAATCAAAGATTCATTTTACACTATATTGATATTATGAATATCTACCCCTATTCTAAAAAATAAATATATTTCGTTTCTGACAATTGTTTACGCTTTTTGTATATTAGAATTTGTTAGGCTTCTTCAGGCCGTAACAATTGTTAGAAACGAAATATATTTATTTTCTTTACCTGTTTTTTTACGAGTGTAACAGTGTAATATATTACTTTGAACGGTGGAAGTAATTGACAGGTACCTCCAGCCGTAAATAAGGTCAACAAAAATTGACAATCGGCTTGAACGGTGGGAATTGACAACCGGCTTGATGTAGATGACAAATACATTCATCCGTAGATAAAAGTCAACAAAGGACAAGGGTGGCTGACATATATCCGGCCGTAGATAACGCCAACAACGAGACAATCCGAAAAAGCAAAAATGCGCGGTATTTTTTAGATGGTAAAGTTTAGAATTTTTAGCAGAAGCGACAGACACTGGCTAACGATTTCCGATCTTTCTTTTGTATTCGTGATCTTTTTCCGGCTGCCCTCCTTGCTCCACACAAGCGTCACCGACGAAGAATAAAAATATAAGGTATATGGGTAGATCTTGAAGTCTGTCACAATGCGTTTAGTAATATAAAGGAAGGTAAAGAAGGTGTTGGGTATTACCTATTTATTATTCATCAATATTTTGAGATCAAAATCTCATCTTCAGAATGGCAGGGGAACTTGTTTTCACTTTCGCTCGTGGACCGTGTCTTTCAACTTCGTTGCTATTGTTGCAGTTAATTGTAGTGTGTGCGTGTGTGTATACCTGTAAGTGTGTTTGAGCATGTATGTGTCTGTGTTTATAGTTTATATATGTGTGCGTTGACCATAGTAGTATATGACTTTTTCGCATCTTTGTTAAAGTGATAGTGGGCACCGTTTTACTATCTGGTGATATCTGTCTGCTTTAATTTATGGTTTATATATGTGCGCGGTGTAGACCGATAGCATGATTTGGCATTTTCGCTCTTCTGTCGTAGTGAGCGTCGTTTTACGACTTGGTGTTATATCTATCTGCTTTAATTGGAGGCGTGTTGATTGCTACTTTTCTTTTTTCCCATCTGGTATTCGTTCCCGTGTGTTCTCAAGTGTGCGTGTGCGTGAGTGTGTCGTGTGTGTGTATGTGTGTGTGTGTGTGTGTGTGTGTGTGTGTGTGTGTGTGTGTGTGTGTGTGTGTTTATGTGCGTATACTTCTTATATTTTTTCTACATATGTGTTCATTTTATCTTTTCCCGGTATCATGTGTGCGTGTGTGTATATATAAATATATATGTGTGTGTGTGTAACTTCCACCCACGTCTATTGAACAGGTGAAGAGGCTCATCCCTTGTTTCCTGTTTAGGGTGTGGTTTCCGGTTTTTCTCTTTTCCAATCTTTTCACTCCTTTATTTTATTTTATTTTTTTTCAATTGGAGTAGATAGACTAAACTATCGCCCGGTTCACACTCCACCCATGTCTATTGACCAGATGAAGAGGCTCATCCCTTGTTTCCTGTTTAGGATGTGGTTTCTGGTTTTTCTTTTTTCCAATCTTTTCACTCTTACGTAGCCCCCTGCGCATCAGTGGCGTTTATGATATGATTAATATATATATATATATATATATATATATATATATATATTGTACGTTGTATTGTTGCTAGTGGCTATAAGTTTGGGGGTATGTGTGTGTGCATTATAGTGAGATATACTTGTTGGTACTGGTCTTGTGTTTAGAGGCATGTATTTGTGTGCGATAATTTGTGATTGCGTGTTTGTGTGTACTGTTGTGGCCGGTGTATGTCAGATTGTTGCTAGTGGCTATAAGTTTGGGGGTATGTGTGTGTGCATTATAGTGAGATATACTTGTTGGTACTGGTCTTGTGTTTAGAGGCATGTATTTGTGTGCGATAATTTGTGATTGCGTGTTTGTGTGTACTGTTGTGGCCGGTGTATGTCAGGTGCGTGATAGCGTTAATTATTCTGTGATGTAATCTATATTGAGCTCCTCTCTATTGTTGATCTTTGGGTGGAGTTTAGCTATTATTTAAGAATCTTTTATGCGTAAGTTTCCTTGGTTCCGCTTTCTTACTTCAATATTGATTATTACGTTTTTGTCTGTGTTTTTTGCTTTTTTTAAGTGCTTGTGAAAGGATGATGCTTGCGTGTGTAAGGGTTCTTTGATTCTGATGTGTAACGGTCTGGTGGTGCTGCCGACATAAAATTCTTCGTATTTGGCCCATTGTATGCAATACACGACATAGACCTGGTGGCATATACGGTGTCAGGAATAGAGCAATTGTCCAGTGTACATGTGGTGGCGTTTCTAGTATGTTGTTTGTTGTATTTGTAATTGAGGTGTCTACGAAGAGAGGGGCCGTAGTAGATCAGCTGTGTGTCCAGTCCCTCCCTGCGGATAGCTCTACGTATTTTTGTGGTGATTTTTTTTGCACTGAGAGGGAGGGCTGATTGGTAGTAGACAAACATGTCCCTGCTGGCATACTTTTTGTAGAAATCGGTGTAGATGTCGCCTTCTCCGATACTTTGAGCTTGAAGTCCAGCAGTGACAGGCATCCATTGTTATCGGGATGTTTAATGTTGAATTTTATGTTTCCATCCATACTGTTGAACTTTGCCGCCATTCTATTCGCCTCATCACGTGAAGAGGTGAGGATGAGTATGTCATCAATGTATCTTGGGAATAAGGCGTATGAATGTCAGGTGTTGAGAGCGCGACGTTCCAGCTGATTCCTGTATGTGATGGCAAGTAATCCCGATAGGCTAAACCCCATCGGAAGGTTTGTGATCTGCTTATAGGTGCGCCCTTGGAACGTAAAATAGGCGTTGTCTACTATAGTCGTTAGAAGTAGGTGAATGTCTGCTGGGTTGGTTGATTGGTTATTTTGCTTTACGGCGTATCAACTCATCTTGGGTCATTTAACACCGAATCAAATTATTAAATATCGAAGTTAAGAAAAAGTTTATATATTTAACAAATTACCATATATAACAGACCCATATATTTAAACAACTTCATGCATTTAACAAATTTATATATTTAATACATTTTAAATTAATAAAATATTTTATTAAAATGTATATATTTAATTTGGCTGTTTAGATTTTATGGCATACCAACCACCACGGGTTATCTGAAGCCAAATCCAGCCTACATACATTGTATGTATCCAAGTGAGTACAAAACGAAGAGAGAATGTTTTCCAACGTTCAAAACATTAAGCATATCCCATCATCGGTAGAACGTCGCATTAACACACACTCATCCAGTAAAGAAATATTTGATAAGCGGGTACAAATCATCAAAAATCAGCTTTGTGGAAAAATTCAAAAGTTTCAAAAAGCAAAAATAAATTTCTTAAACTAATAGAGAAGCACTTCCCCAAAAATAAACCTCTGAGCAGAATCTTCAATAAAAATACCATAAAATTAAGTTATAGCTGTTCCAATAATCTTGAAAAAATAATTAAAATGCATAACAGCAAAATATTAAAAGCACACAGCAAAAATAACTCCAACACTAATACAAGTCCGTCCCGTGATAACAACCTCTGTAACTGTAGAAACCCCAACCAATGCCCCATGACCACTAAATGTCTGACGAAATCTCTGATATATATGTGTTCGATTTCATCCATAGAAAATCCTAAAGATGAAAAAATATATATCGGGACCATCATGAACGTATTTAAAAAGCGCTTTTACAATCACCTCTCATCCTTCAATAACAAGGGAAAACAAAACATGACGTCTCTCTCCAAATACTTTTGGAAACTAAAAGACGAAAATAAAACGCCTAAGGTTAAAATGGAAAATCCTCAAACAAGTAAGAACAGCAAAATCTATAAAGGAACCATGTTTTCTTTGCCTTCAAGAAAAAATAGAAATCCTTAAATATATAAATAGTAACAAGTTTCTAAGCCAGAGGCATGAAACAACAGTAAACTGTAAGCACATTAAAGATCTAACCCTACAATCATGCTAATGAAACACTCGGAATTTGATTAGATATTTTTATTATAAAAGATTCAAAATGCTATAAAAAAGTCGATCTAATAAATTCTTAAAGTAAGGTCCAATACCCACAAAAATATCTAAATAAAATTAAAAATTAAATAAAATAAATAGACTTCCAAACTATGATCTAAGAAAAATTTAAAATTTTAAAAAAATCGATCCCCTAAATTCAAAATTAAGATTAAATAAACACCCATATCCCGCTAAAACAAAAATTCTATAGAAAAGATCAAATTACTAAATTCTAAAGCAAGGCTTAATATTCTGAATTAGATTTGAAATATATCCGCTAAAACTTTACTTAAATACAAAAATATTCCGTCCTGGAAAAATCAAAATTAAAAGAAAAAATGGCCCCCAAACTCGAAGAAAATCAATTTCCTATATTCAAAATCAAGATTAAATATACAATTTCAGATTAATTATATTATATTTAAAAAAAAACATGTTGAAATACACAAAAAATACTCTGTACAGGATAGACATCCCACCCCTACAACATCCATCTAAGGAACCCCAAGTAATATAATCTAGTCACTAGATAAAAAAGAATACATAAAATCCATCTAGTAACAACAGATACTCATTAATCAAATTCTTAAAGTCAACAAACAGGACGGGTTCCCTAACCGCACCCACCCCGCATACACACACACAACTGACCAAGTAATCAACCTTCTAACTAAGCACACCATTCTTCGAAATTCTAACCAAAATATATACCCGAGCAATAAAAACGTACATTCCAACAGCTAATGTCATTAATCAACCATTTAACTTCGCACTCCATTTTCTTCAAAGTTCTAACGGTCAACGCAGAAGACACATTCCCTTTATTATCAATAACCCCAACCAACCTCACACTGACAAGGAACCAAATATAGATAGCGAAGATTTCCATTCTTCTTCATTCCTCCTGAATAGACATTGGAGACCCAATGTCGAAACAACCATATAATTGTAGAGGATACATATAAAAAACAGTATGTATATGTTCTAAAATATAATTTATAATAAATAAAAAAATAATACATTGTATGTATATATATTACATATACAAGATTTGCAAACGCACATTCGGTAGAACTAAGTTTTGGAATATATAGCAGAATGGTAGAAATACATATATCTATGTGCGTGTGAAATAGTATTTAACCAGTTATATTTTTAAGTACACTCCGATTTCTTTTAAGAATTCTAGTATCCTGCTTGGTCTTGTTTCCATAAGTAGTTTTTTTTTCAAACTACTTGTCTGGTAATACTTTTGTTGCACTCTATTTAAGTTTGTACACTCTAAAAGTATATGTTTGACACTTAATCTTTTTTGACAGCTGGTACATATTGGGGATTCTGTGCCCTCCAGTAAATTATGGTGCGTGATGTATGTATGGCCTATGTAAAAGCGGGCCTGTATTGAATGTTCAATTCTCCAATAGTAGGTTTTATGTTTGGGAGTTTGTTGTTAGTGTATCCATCCCATTAATTTTGCCACTATTTATAAATTATTCTTTTCACAACAGCTTTAAAATCAGTATAAGGTATTTTGATTTTTGCTATTTTATCTTTCATTGCTTTCTTTGCTTCCGAGTCTGCCCTGTCATTTCCTGGAATACCTAGATGGCTTGGGATTCAACAAAAGATTATTTCTTTGCTTTTAGTTAAATTATACACCCTGTTTAATACTTGTGTGATTAAAGGATCAGAAAAGTTTTTGCTTTTGAAAGCAGTAAGCACAGACAACGAATCTGTGAAGATTATGAATTTGTTGCGATGGGTTGTAGTTATTATATCAAGCGCTAAATTAATAGCAATTATTTCGGCACTATATATGGATGCTGTATCTAGTAATCTTTTACGTTTCTTCTGATCTTTAAGTATGGCAGCAGATCCAACTTTATTTTCGTTTTTTGCTCCATCTGTATATACATAAAGGTAGTCTGGATGGTTATTTTTTATGTTGAGTGATTATGATTAGTGCATAATTGGGTTAGTTTTGTATTTTGGTTATTTTGTCAGATCAAGAATAACTTTTAGTTGATTTATTATCCAGGGTGGTGTAGAAGATATAGTTGATTCATGAACTTGCGTTGTATCTATTTGGTTCACTTGTATGATTTCTTTAATCCGTAAACTGAAAGGTTTGATAGCCATTTCTTTTTGCTGAAAAAGCTCTGTGTATTGTGGTTGGAAAATAGTACTGAAAGCTGGATTTAGAGGGCATGATGAGAGTTTAAGGTAATATTGCAGAGCGAGTTTTTCCCGTCTCAAGTTAAGAGGTGGTTCATTTGCTTCTGTGTACAAGCTCTCAACAGGAGAGGTGCTATATGCCCCAAGAGCTAATCTAATTCCCTGGCGATGTATCGTATTTAGATTTTTCAAGTATGTTTTTTCTGGCTGCTCCATAAATGTAGCATCCATAATCAAGTATTGATCTGATTAAAGAGCGATACAGTTTTATTAATGTTTTTTTGCTTCCTCTCCAATCAATGTGTACTATAGTTCTGAGTAATTGTATAGTTTTATTGCATTTCATTCTCAAGTATTTAATATGGGGGATGAAGGAGAGTTTGCGGCCAAAAATGACTCGCAGGTATTTGTAATGATCTACTACTGGGATGTCCTTATTATCGATTTTCAGTACTGGGTCAAGGTGGAATTTACGTAGGTTGCAGAAGTGGACACATTTCGTTTTTTCTTTTGGAAATGTTAGCCCATTCTCTGTGGTCCATTTGTTTAGCTTATCGAGGTAGATCTGAAGTTGTCTTTCAATATAGTTCATGTTTTTGCTTTATAACTTATCAGGAAATCATCCACATACAAAGCATAGTTTGTTCCACTATTTAGGTTTTTTACAATGTTGTTTATTTTTATATTAAATAACATAACAGACAATATACTACTTTGAGGTACACCCATTTCATGTTCCTTTTCTTCATAGAAGATATTTAATATTCGGATTTGAAATTTTCTATTTTCTAGAAAATTTTTAATAAATACCAGCATTCTACACACTAGCTCAAGGTTTTTAAGGTCTCTTACTATACCGTATTTCCAGGTTGTATTGTCCGCCTTTTCTAGATCGAAGAAAACAGATACTACATGTTCTTTTTTAATAGAAGAATCACTGATAAATGTTTCTAATCTGATCAAATGATCTAATGGGCTTCTAAAACCCGATTCATATTCGGTTATTAATTTGTTCCTTTCTAGGTAACCTGTTAATTGTTCATCCGCTCTTGTGTTTTGCACACACAACTGCTAAGAGCAATGGGCCTGTAATATTTGCACTTGTTACGTCTTGGAACGGTCTTTGTATCGGTATAACAGTGCTTTGTGTCCATATTTTATAGTATTGTGGGCTTTGTTTAGAGCTTCTTTTAATTTTATTACAGAAAAATGCTGGTTATAGGTTTCTGTATTTTTGTTTGAAATTTTATTTTTACTTTTTCTGATCTAGTTTTGATGGTTTGGAAGTTTTTACTTCGGTTTTTAGCGGATGAGTTTTGCGAGAAAGTTTCGGCAAGATGATTTTCTCGTCAGTTATTTTCAGATTATTGTGAATAAGATGTTTTGTGGAAGTATTGTTATTTTTGCCAGATATTTTTCTGATCATCTGCCATACTTCTTTTGGTTTCGTGTTATTGTTTATTTTGGTCATGTATTTTTTCCATGAATTTCGTTTGGAGACGTTAATGATCATTCGGGCTTTGGCTCTGTTATTTTTTAACGAGTTTAAGTTTTCTTTTGTTGGATTTATTTTGAATTTCTTTAATGTTGCTCTGCTTAGTCTTGCAGCTTTTTGGCATAATTCATTGAACCATGGCCTATGGTATTTCAATGAGGTGGAGCTTTTTGGCATACATCTTTCAGCTATATTTAGTAGTGTGTTCATAAAATATAAAATGTCTTAAACTTGTTTTTATTTGCTTCTGGGGTTAATTCAGTAAGGCATGATTTTTAAAAACCATCCTAATTCATCTTTTTCAGATTCCAGCTCGGGGTTCTTTTATTTAATTTATTAATCTTGTTTTCTAATAAAATCGGAAAATGGTCGCTTCTATATATATCGTCATGCACTTTTCAGTTGTAATCTAAAACAGGTTAGGGTCACATATTGTTAAATCAATTGTAGAGTATGTACCTGTTGCTGGGTGCAAATATGTATTTGTATTATTATTATTATTATTATTATTATTATTATTATTATTATTATTATGTCATTTTTTCATCATATTTCGATTTCTGCTTTGGTCTCACTACCAACCAAGTCTGCGGGGAGACCTAAGGCAGGTAGTGGCGTGTTGTTATGACTCCATTTCATGTTTTTCTATCTTCCCTATCATCCCTAGCATTACATAGATAAAGTTTTCCTTAGTGTGTGGGCTGTACTTAATAAGACAATTTTTTGTATATCTCTTAAGCTGGGGTTTCCAGGGATTCTTTCAATGTGTTGTTTTGTTCCATTTTTTATCATTCCAAGTGCACCTACTATCACTGGCACAACTCTTGTTTTCAATTTCCACATTTTTTCTATTTCAGTTTCCAGGTCTTTATATTTTGACAGTTTTTCAAATTCCTTGATTGCTATGTTACAATCCGCTGGACAAGCCATATCAATTAATAGACAAGTTTTCTCCTTCTGGTTTTTAACAATAATGTCTGGCCTGTTTGCTTCAATTTTTCTGTTTGTGTAGATGGTGTAATCCCATAGAATGGTTACATCTTCTATTTCTGTAACCGGTGCTGGGTGATGTTCATACCATTGTTTGTTTACAGCTTTTCCATAATGTTTGCACATTGACCAATGTAAATATTGCCCAACTCTATCGTGGCGATTTTTATATTCATTTGGGGCAAGCACAGAACAGCCTGAGATTAGGTGGTCTATTGTTTCTTGGTGTTTATCACAAAACCTGCATTTTGGATCCATATTATTATGCATAATATTTGCCTGAAAGTTTCTAGTGAAAAGACTTTGGTCTTGTGCTGCAAGAATAAAGCCTTCAGTTTTAGACTTTAATCCAGATGCACGTAACCATCGATGAGTATTAACTTTGCCAACATTGGATTTATTGGCACGTTCTGGATATTGGCCATGCAGAGGTTTGTCTTGCCAGCACTGTTTCATCTGTTCAAGAGCTTTATCTTTGGCTTTCATTTTCATATTTTTTGCCGCAATAGTTGGTTCTTGGCTTCTGTTTTGTTTTTCTACAGAATCTACTAACTGTAAATCTTGTTTGTATTTACTGCCTTCTTTTATTATTGAATATTTGTTCTTTCTTTCTTCATGTTGCCTTACTAATTGTATCATCCAATCCTTTGTTGTTTCTATGTATGTTAGTAAGCCAATAGTTGTTGTCTTGTATGACAATTCCAGCTGAATAAGACCTCTTCCACCTTCTTTACGGGGTATGTATAGACGGTCTACATCAGCCTTTGGATGATGCATCTTATGCTTAGAAAGAAGCTTTCTTGTTTTAGCATCCATTCGCCTGATGTCGTTTAGAGTCCAGTTTAAGATGTTAAAGCTATATTGGACAACTGGGATTGCAAGACTATTAATGGCCATAACTCTGTTCTGTGAATTCAATTCAGTTTTTAATATCATTCGTAGCCTTCTATAGTACTCTTTACGCACTATTTCTTTCATTTTTTTATGGTGAATGTTTTCGCTCTCATTTACACCTAGGTATTTATAAGCTTCTTCTGGTTTCAATTCTTTTATTGTTACAGCAGGGTCTAGGCTAATTGAGGATGTTTCTTGTATTGATCCACGTAAAATTGTAGCTTTAGCACATTTATTCAAATTGAATTTCATTCCAATGTCTTCGCTGAAGCATTTTACAGTTTGCAGAAGACCTTCCAGCTCATTATCATTCTTAGCATATAACTTTAAGTCATCCATGTAAAATAGATGGCTTATTTTCTTTTGGCCTATTTTATAACCACATTCTGTCTTATTAAGTTGACTGGTTAGTGCTATTAATGATATGCAGAATAGTAAGGGAGATAAAGAATTACCTTGAAATATACTTCTTTTGATGTTTATTTCATCAGACTTATAGGTTCCATTTATATGATTGAGGTAAAGGGTTGTTTTCCATATAGACATGCACTGTTTGATGAAATTGATGATGACGGGCAATATCTTGTATATATTTAAAGTCATTAAAATCCAGGAATGTGGCACACTATCGAATGCCTTTCGATAATCTATCCAGGCAGTACTAAGATTTTTCTTTGTACTGTAGCAGTTTTCCAGGATCATTTTGTTAATTAGCAATTGGTCTTTACATCCATAACAGCCACGTTTGCACCCTTTTTGTCAAGCGGTATCATGTCATTTCTTTCTAAGAATAAATATGTCTGTTTTGTTAAAATAGATGTTAATAGTTTATATGTTGTCGGAAGACATGTAATTGGTCTGTAGTTTTTCGGGTTGTTTGTGTCACCATTCTTGGGTAGAAGAAATGTAATTCCTTTGGTCATCCATGCAGGAATTTTAGTGGGATCGTCAACCATTTCTTGAAGTTCTTTGTCTAGTTTTTTATGTGCTGTATTTAAATAATATAGCCAAAAGTTAGGAATTTTATCTATACCTATTATTATTATTATTATTTATGCACAAATGGTGCTTATTTGATATTGATTTTATTATTTTGCCCTTTTTATCTGTTTTCATACTTCCCCAGATGTTGTGGCTATTGAAATCACCCATTATAATGAAGGGTCTTGGTAATTGTTTTATGAAATTATCTAACACCGATTCTTTTAGTTCTTGGCTTGAAGGAATATACAATGAACACACTGTTATTGTTTTATGAGAGGTTGCTGATATAGCAGATGCTTGTAGACTTGTATTTAGTTTGATTTCCCTGTGTGGGGTATGATTGTTTATGATCACTGATGACCCACTATGTCTATCAATGTAATGCTTGATATAATTGTATGAATGATAGTTTTTAATTTTAATGGTATAGCTGCTTTTGAAGCGAGTCTCTTGAAGGCATATGATTGCTGGGCAGTATTCAGTGATGAGCAACAACAATTCTGAATAATTGTCCCTTAATCCTCTGATATTCCATTGGATTAAATTATTTTCCATTTAGATTTAATTTTGAGATTTATGTTTTTTTTGTTTTGAGTTTTGCTTCTTTGTGGAGTTTTATTTTCAATCTCCATTTCTTCAGGTTCCTTAGATTTGTTTGATGTAGTTATCGGGGCGGGTTGTGTTATTCTTTTAGTTGAGATATGCTTTTTAATAGTATTATCTTTTGTTTTATTTTCAATCATGTATTTGTTAGAATCCGGAGGTCGGCTTGGTGATCTTTGGCGTCTGTCATTCAGCCGTCCTGGAACTCTTTTTGGGCACTTCTACATGGTTATCAATATTTACTTGTTTTCATACTAGGCTCGGTTGGTTTTGTTTCTGTTGAATACATTTTTTAGGTTTTCTTGGAATGTTGGCCATTCTCTTGTATTCAAATTTACTAACATTTCAATAAGTTTTTTTTATAGTTATCTATTGAAGTGGTGTCCTGAGGTTTTTAATTTGGCTTTTGTACAATATTGGCATATGTTTTTATTCCCATATAGCTTTCACCAATTTTTTAGCTTCTGGGAAAGGTAAATGTTTGGTGTGTTATACATACATTATTTCCTTTTCTTTCTTGTAGACATCACAGGTCCTTGAAAAGGCAGGATGTCCTTCATGGCAGTTTGCACATTTTATATTTTTGCACTCACTCTCTGTGTAGTTTGGGTCACGTTCACCACACTTCCCGCACACTTGGTGTCCTCTGCAAATGTCTTTGAGATGACCAAATTTTTGACATTTGAAACATCGGCAGGGAGCTAGTATAAATTGCTCTACCCTTTCTATTGTATAGCCAATCCTGATATATTTTGGGATTGATGGTTTATCGAAAGTGAGTATATATGTGTGTGTCTGTATAATTTCGTTGTTTTGTCTCATGGAAATTCTCTTATGTTCCTTTACACCCTGTTTTTTTATGCTGTTTCAATTTTCTCTGGTGTTGCTAATGAAAGCTCTCTGCTTCTTATAACGCCTTTTGAAGTATTTAATCTAGCGCGTAGATACGCTCTACATTTGATGTTGTGAAATATATCCATTTTGAGCAAATTATCTAACTTCCACTAGCAGGTCACCATTTCTAAGTTTTTTTAACATTTTTCAGATTTGACCTACTTGATATAACCTTTTCAATAAAAAAGGAGACAATTGGCGATTCGATAATAATAAATCTTGAAAAGTCTATGTCAGTTTCAGAATCTGAGTCGGATAAATACCTTTTAGATTTTTTAAAGGAAGAAACCATAATTGGGATTTGATTTTCATTGGTCTAATGTTCCACCACCCACCATGGATTCCAACTAGGGTTGGGAATAAACCATTTGTTTTGGCTGAGACAGAGATACAATACCAATAAACTCGTGCCAAGAATAAAATTCCGATTCTCTGCCAAATTCTTGGTTTTATTACTCAATAATCTAACAGGAGTTATCAGTCTTTTTCTCCTGAAACAATTGACCCTCAGCTTCTGCCTTTTAGCACATATAAGATGAAGTGTTGGGAAACGTTCTGCAAAAGTAGATTTGATAATACAGTTGGGACAAAAAAAAATATAAATGAGCTAGGGCAACGGATCAGATCAGGCCCAACCTGACCACCCGTTTAGCCCAGGTAATGGCCAAAGTAGTGTGTACTATTTTTTTTCTATTAACAGTGATTCTTCCATCGACATTATACAGCCTGTTAATTGATCATGACCACTTTTCACCTGGGTTACGACCTGCTCAACCACCAGGATTCTGTCTCCAGGCACTACGAGTCGCCACCCACGGCTAACATGTGGCCCCCTTGGGGGACTTTTACCCCCTGTAGAGGTGCAGAGGCGTATTCTGAAGCCTCACAAGCGGGGCGGGGTTGAAGTTGTAGCAGTACAGGCTTAAAGGGATGATGCACTCCGTTATGAAATTAACCGCTGGGCGAGCCGGTACTGACGTGTAGAGTGAGACAACATCAAGGCTAAATGCGTACTACAACTACAACATAAACGATACGCATTATTTTCAGTCTTTTTGCCGTTGATGGTTAATCCTTGTTTTTCAGTTCCTTCTAACACCCTGTCTAGGAAGTCCTGTAGTTTTTCTGAATCAGCTATCAACTCAGTTCATTTATTCTTCAATCCTAGCCGCTTCATTACTCCACCGTGTCTCCACCGTGTCTCCACCGTGTACCCACACTGATAATAAATCCTGCCAGAGTCTCCAGTTCCCATAGAATATTTGTAATTAATGTGTCTTCGAAGAGAGGGGCCGTAGTGAACCAGCTGTATGTCCAGTCCCTCTCTGCGGATAGCTCTACGTATCCATGGTAAATGTTTGATTATCCTAACATATTTCCAGTTAGATCAGTTTTCCTAGCAGTTTAAATAGATCTTTGTGCCGTATATTTTCAAATGCTTTTTCATAATCTATAAAACATAGATGCACATCCTTCTACATTGTTTTCTCTCTCTCTCTCTCTCTCTCTCTCTCACACACACACACACACACACACACACACACACTCTCTCATCCTCTGGTATGAATATGGCATTTGTTGTTCCACTGTCTTTAACAAAGTATTGATCTTGTCATACTTCTGGTCTAATTCTGCTTTGTGCTGCTATTCATCGGAATTCGTATTATTAGTTTGGTTATATGGCTCATTAAAGTGATTGTCTGACAAAACTCGAATTCGTTTGCACCTAACCTCTTTGGTACTGATACAAGGATGGATTTAATGAAGTCCTCCGATATGAATTTCTGTGATTTTGTCGATGCAGAAATTGTCTAAGGGTGAAAGCATTTCTGCTACGATCTCATCAAGCTCTGCTGCATTACTTCCGTCCATCTTCTGCAGTGCTCATCTTACTTCATCTCTTAGTATTTCCGGCTCTTCTCTATTTTTCAACGCATGTTCCTCTATGATACCGTGACAATTTTCTTTAACGTATTTGCTCCCCCTTGAACTATTTTTCTTTATCTATTAACAGTGATTATTCCATCGATATTATACAGCCTGTTAGTTGTCTCACCTTTTGTCCTGTTAATTTTTTATTCTTGCTGTTTTGTTTTTTTTGTGTGTGTTTCTCATCTCTATTTCTGCGCACTTTTCATTGATTCGTTCCTCTTTAGCAACATGGGTCCATCAAGAGTCTGTGGTATTGCAGTTTAGGTGTTGCTTCGGTCTCTGTGGTCAATACTTTACTTTCATCTATGTTAACATTGTCATGTAATTCCATATTTTGTGGTGCAGCTTTACTGCCAGTTTATTATATTTGTTGTTAAGGACTGACAACCTGTTCCAAAACCAGTTTTAAAATACTAAAATTATTTGCGTAAATCTGCATATTTGCATGGAATAACTACAAAAACTGAATACTATTTTGCACGGAAATATAATTTTTGATGACTATTAATAGAGCCCAATTTTAAATAATATATTTTATTGATAGCTTTTACTTTTTAGCTGATTTATATTGATTTAAAATTTTCATATAAATTCAATTTCTTAATGTTCATTTCTTAATTTTTAACTATTTAAATGCGTCAGTTTGTGAGTGGACGTAATTTTTGAGTTATACATTTTACCATCAACCATAATGCCTGTTTCGCATGCCAAACCTCATGTAATGCATACTATTTCTTTGATTTTGCGCTAGATTAAAACTATGCGAATACACAAGCGTGACTAAGTTAGTTTTCTTTTCGCTCATTTAATAAAATTTCTTTATGAAAAATCATCTCTCATTATTAAGAATTTTTATGAATTATTTTTAATAAATTTGATTCATACAAAATATGTATATGGCATTCTTTTAGTTTTTAAATGCTATGGTTTTAAGTTGTTTTTCTTTTCTATGAATCTAAATATTTCAGAATTTTTGTTATAATTTTATTATTTCGTTTCAACTATTGTAAATGTGTGTAAAAACTCTTTATGTAAACTTTTCTTAGAAAACTTTTAGGATATTACTGATATTGCAATGTTAGGTAAATGTTGAGACGCCCGCGCCTATTCGGCTATAATGGACTATTCCATTACTATGTAAAGTAATGGTGGCATCTACGTAGGAGAGCGCGCCTCGCATTTTTTGGTCTTTTTTGACTCATCGCAAGTTGGATTTACGTGTTTTTGTTGCCCGAAGTTTAAGTGTGAGTACCTGTTTTTTGCTGTCTTTGTTCTGTCTTCGTCGCGCGTGGCGCTTTTTGAACTTTTTTGTGGATTTTTGTGTTTTGTGAGGGGGGGGGGGGCAAGACACGCTATGGCTTTGTCTCCCCAGCCCTCAACTTCTGACGCTGTGCCTACGGTGACTCCCTCACCGACAGTATGGGTAAAGGCACCAGTGAAAAAAGACCCCAAGTATTACCTGCAAATGCAGGAAAAGTATAAAGACTTTATTTCCGATAACGAATTGATAGTGGTCCCGGAGGTGGTGAATGTTATCGCACCAAGGACGATCTCCCTGCTTACATCCGATGTCAAAACACGAAAATTCATCAGTGTAAGCAGGGAGAACATGGAAGAGGCGTTGAAAGCCTTAAATATTGTACCCTGCGTACTGGCGAGAAGGTCCCGTGCTATGTGGGATGTTTTATTAAGCACAGAGACGGAAGCGAAGAATTTGGCCGGGAGTGCCCTGGAGGCCGGGGGTATCCAGATGCAGACGGAGTATCTGGGTACTCGAAAAACAAAGATAATTATTCATGGAGTGCCTGTAGACATTGCTTGCGACCATATTGGAGCGTTTTTTGCTCGATTTGGAGCGGTGGAGGAGGTCGCAAGGATAACAAGTAAGGCAGGTGTGGCCACGGAAGACATAAACGTCAGCATAGTGGTGGACAGGCCGAACTTTCTGAAGGTCCCCGATATTTTGCTGTGCCGTGGCAGAAAGCTGTTTGTTGTGGTGGAAGGGAGGAGGCCGCACTGCTGGGCGTGTGGACTGGCCGGACACACATTCAAAATGTGTCCGGGAAGGAAGCCAGAAGAGAAGGAGGTGACACCGGAAACACCGCCGGTGTCAAAAACAACAGTGTCTCCGGAAAAAAAAAAAAGCCGAACCCAAAAGCAGTGAATGGACGGAGGTGGTTAGGAGGGGGAAGAAAGTTGCTTCCCCTCCTCCACAACATGAAAAATCTCCGTCCCCAGAAAAGAAGAAGCCTCGCAAAGAGGTAAAGCAGCAGCAGCAGCAACAGCAACAACAACAACAAGAACAACGCAAAGAACAACAACAACAAGAACAACGCAAAGAACAACAACAACAAGAACAACAACAACAAGAAATGGAAGAGGAAATGCCTCCCCCCCGTTCCTCATCGTTGAAGAGAGGACGGGAGGAGGATGAGGAGGTATCCCAAAAAAAGGGAAAGAAGGAAGTTCACGACCGAGGCAGAGCGGAGAGGGTAAAGGAAATTACAAGAACCCAATCCGCCCCTACATCACCCACCAGAACTGTGTCTCTTGAGGGGAGGAGTAAGTCCACCTCCCCGATAAGAAAAATAACCTCTCCTTCCCCCACACCTCCTACACCCTCTCCCCAATCAGAAACTTCATCCTCTATACTTAGCCAGCCCTCCCCGGATCCAGACAAATCCTCCCCGAAAAAGGGGAAAAAGAAAAGGAACAGTTATGCAACAAAAGATGTCTGCCAAATTGACAGACAGGCCTTAGAGAGGGACCTTTCTTCCCAGAAAAAGACCCTCCTAAGGCCTTTATTCAAGCTAAAATCTGTGGATGGAAAGTCCGTCGAGGACCCTGCCAATTTCCCAGGAGCCCCCGGGGTACTTACGTTAATACGAAATACCGGGGGTAACAGAACAAAAGCCTGGGAATTTGTGCAGGGGGCCGTTGAGGCTTTTCCGTCCATCCAAATGGCCCAAACGGGCACTAAATACTTACAGTGGCTTTCGCATTTTTGTGCTGGGAGGGTCCCCGTCATCCTCCACCCATCTTTATATAGGGCTGTAAAGCTAACCTTCCCTACGGACGTCGGCGGCATTGTCCAAGACGGACGAATTACGTCCGATATTGGCACAGGAAACCTTGGACAATCCGTCGGGGTCCCTACTCCCATTGATTTTCGCTCCGTATGTGACCAGAAGTAATTTTCTGCTTTCTTTTACAGGTCTAAACGATGTCAATTAAGTTAGCCAGTATGAACGTGAAGGGCCTTAGGGATCGGAGTAAGGTTGCCCGCCTGCTTCGGGACCTCTTGTCCTTCGGCGTGGATGTCGCCGCGATTTAAGAGACTCACTTTGTTTGCAAGGTCGATGCTTGTGTGCTGTCTAACGACTTTGTCGTCTATTCAGCATATGGGAACCGGCTGGCCAGAGGAGTTTCTTTGCTGGTCAAGCGTACCCTGGACGCGAAGGTGGATCTTGTCCATGTCGGTGCCGAGGGCCGGCTGATCGTGGCCGATATTGCAGTGAAAAGCAATGCGTTTCGTCTGGTTGCGGTTTATGCGCCCAACGACCGGGAGGAGCGCGTCTCGTTTTTTCGGCGGTTGGAGCCCTTCCTGGTGGATTCCAAGCGACTCGTCTTAGTGGGGGACTGGAATGCCATCCTGGACCTCAAGTTGGATAGAGGGTGGGGAGCTAGAGGGAAGGTACGTGATCGTAGCTTGGTTGATCTGATCGAGGACTTCGGTCTAGTCGATAGATACCGGGCCGATCACAAGGGCGGGAGAATGTGGACGTGGATTAATAGTTGGCCTTCTACCAAGGTGGCTAGCTACCTTGATAGAATGTTAGTTCGTGAAGCCGAACTAGATTTCTTAGATTGTCCCACGTTCCACTGGCTAGGTTACTCGGACCACAAACTCGTTTGTGCCCGGGTAAATTTAGAAAATAGGGTTAGAATGGCTGGTTACTGGAAGTTCAACGTGTCCTTACTGGACAGGCGGGACTTCCGGCGCCAGCTAATTAACTTAGTGCAGCGGGCGTTAACTGGGGGAGTCATCGGGAATAAGTGGTGGGAGAACCTTAAGGATAGTATTAGGTCTTTCACCACTCAGTTCAGCATTCGGCTCAAACTAGATAAGGCTGACAAGGTGAAGACACTTAGATCTAATTACTCCCGGGCGGTGGCTGGTGGGGATCCCCTAGAGATAGCCATAGCTAAGGAGGCCGTGGACCGGTCGAATAGCGATCGTTACATGGGCCAGGTAGTTAGACATAAGTTAAGCAAGATGTCTTCCGAAGCTGTGAATATGGGCGCAGAACTGCGCAAGGAAGAAATTCGCCGCGGAGGCGACCGGTACATTCGAGAGGTTCGCAACCCGGAGGGACACACTCTGCGGTCGACTGACGACATGTGCGAGGCGTTTCGGCGGCATTTCGAGATCCTGTTTACCAAGGAGCCTGGTCTCCGTGATGAGGAGTTTCGCAGCTATTTGGCTGACTTCCCCCGGCTTTTGCCGGCTGATGCAGCTAGCTGCGAGGGAGAGATTACGGAGGGCGAAGTCTACGCGGCGCTGAAGAAGGTCGGCAGTGGCAAATCGCCGGGTCTCGATGGTTTGCTCTATGAATTTACTTGAGGCTGTCGCACATCTTTGTCCCGATTTTGACTGTCGTGTTCAACAACTGGTTCCGGCAGGGGTCCATCCCCAACCGGTTCACCAGGGGTGTGATCACGCTGTTGAGAAAAGGCAAGGATGTGGGGAGGGAGCTAGAGGGTTACCGGCCCATAACTCTGCTAAACACAGAGTTAAAGATTTTGGCCAAGATCTTGCAAAATCGTTTGCAATTAGTTGCCGAGTCTCTGTTGGGACCTGAGCAGACTTGTGCTGTGAAGGGCCGAACAATTCAGAGCAACCTGCATCTGATACGCACGATCATAGAGGGGATAAAAGACGACGACGAAGCCGCGCTGATCCATTTAGATCAGTCCAAGGCATTTGATAGGGTCGACCATCGGGACCTGGCGGCTGTCCTGCAGGCAGCTGGATTCGAAACCAACTTCCGCCGCTGGATTAGCCTCCTGTATCAATCCCCGACGGCTGTGGTACAGGTGAACGGAAAGTTGTCGGGCGTTCTGGCGCTGTCTAGGTCGGTCCGACAGGGTTGTCCACTGTCGCCCCTACTTTATGCTTTGGCGTTGGAGCCCCTCCTTCGCCGGCTAAGGGACAGGGCGTGCAGTCCGGCCCTACGTGGAATCGCTGTCCCTGGTGGTGCTCGAGCCAGGGTTTCCGCGTACGCCGATGACGTCACTACTTTCGTGTCCTCCCGCAGGGACATCGAGGTGGTACAGAAGGCGCTTGAATGGTACGAACAGGTGACAGGGGCCAAGATTAACCGCAACAAGTCGTCCGGCTTGCGGTTAGGCGCCTGGAAGGGTCTGACCCTCCCGGGGCCCTTCGACTGGACGGACGGCCCGGTCTGCATTCTTGGAGTGTGGTTCGGGCCCGACCTACAGTTGGAGAAAAATTGGTCTGAAGTACTGGCAAAGGTAGGCGCGTCGGCCAAGATTTGGCGCCGAAGGAATTTGTCCTTAAATGGTATGGCTGAGGCGTGTGCTACATACGTCTTTCCCATTATCCTTTACCAGTTGTCAGTACTTCCACTTTGTAAACGGCATAGGAAGGCGATCGAGCGTTTGCTATTCTCCATTTTATGGAGAGGACGCAAACACTATGTCGACAAACGTGTCTGTTACCAACGTCCGTGTCATGGGGGCCTGGGAATGCCATACCTGATGGGCCATAATGTTGCGTCAAGGTTGGTTTTTCTCAGGCGAGCGATTTCCGAAGACTCATTGCTTAGGGGGATAGTGAGGGACATGTTCCCTAGACTTACTATCACTCCCCACATCTTGAGGCGGTGCCGTAAGCCTCGAGAGCGATCAAGTTTTCTCCTCGAATGTCTGGCGGCCCTGCGGGCCATTCCACGGTCCGGTGACCTTTCACGGCCTAGGAGAGTCTTCTATCGTGGGTTAGTGGAGGGCGTCGCAAAGGATTCATTACGTGATGTGCTGCGCTTGTCGGAGGACGAGTTTCGCTCGTTCTGGTCTTGGGCGCCAGGTAGTGATTATCTCAACAACTCTGAGTTTTCGCTCACCTGGCGATTAGCTCGGAATCGCTTGCCTCTCAATGACAAGGCCTTCATATGGGGCCTGGCGGATTTGCCAAATTGTGAACGCTGCAACCTTGGCTTAGAAGAAACGGCTTCGCACGCCTTCTACCATTGTTCGCGGGTTCGCCCTCTATGGGACCGGGTCGGCGAGTTGACTGCTCGTATCGCGCCGCGAGAGCTTGTGCTCACTGATCGTGCATTCGCCTGTGATAACGTGTCGCCCCCGTTCTCTGGGATGAAGCGTATGGTATTTCTGTCGCTGCTAGCCACGGCTCGAATGGTGATTTGGACGACGCGAATGGAGGAAGTCTTGCGAGGTCGGCGTCTTTCACATCAGGATCTGATCTGTTATTTTGAGCATCAGCTCAAAATAAAGATTAGAACTGATTGGAAACGTTTGACTTCGACAGACTTCAGCGAAAGGTGGGTAAATGTGGCGAGCCTGGTTCGCTTGAACGGGGCTAATCTTGATTTTCTCTTTTAGATCTGCTGGTTACATCGGGGTGGATTCCTCTGGAACCCTCCCTTGGTTAAGCTAGTTCTCTTTTGTGTACCTAGTTAAAGTGAATGAATGTGTTCCTAGCCTGTACCCGGCTTTCTCCATGTCGAGATTCCCAACCTCCCCAGTTTGTTTTGGTCTCCTTTTTATCTCGGCTGCTTCAGCCTTTTATTGTCCCATTCCGCTAATTTTTTACCCCCTCCCCACTCCCTTAGCGAGTGTGCTTCTTGATTTCGCCGTTTGGCGGAATACAGCGGCCACTCTGTTTTCTGGGATGGACGGTTCTTACTAACATTGATTATTATTTTAGTTCAAAAATTTGTTGTATTTTTAGTTTATATTTGGGTTCATTCCCCTCCCATCATTTCATTTTTCATTAAATATTTTACATTATATTGTATATATTATATTGTATATAAATACATTTTTATTGTCATGGGTTAATTTCCCCACTTTTTAGGTGTCCCTTGTAAGTTTCTGGCATTGTGGTGTACGAAGGATTGGGAGTAGATGGATGGGTTCTTTTGGTGACTGTGCAAATTGTAACGAGTGAATGGGTCGTGATAGTGTTTAGCTAGGTATAGGATAGTTAAGTGAGAACCAACCTCTCCCCCTCCCCTTTTAGGCCTTGTGCCATAATTTTGTATTATATTACAAAATAAATAGTGAGTGCTCCGCGCAGCAACTAGTTGTGGTCATTTCCAGACTTCCCTGACCCTTGCTTTGGCGAGTGTTGGACTTTTTGTTGAAAAATAAATACTTTATCCCTTATTTGGACTTTATTTTAAAAGAAAGAACTTTTTGAACCGATAAGTTTATTTTTATTTATTTGTTTTCGTTTATTTACTATGTTCTTTTCGTTTTCTATTTTTCTAGCTTTTTGTTTTTTATTTTTCTAGCTTTTTGTTTTTAGTTTCGTATTTTTGGCGGCCATATTTGTTTTGTTTAGGTCGACCGTTTTTTAATTAACTTTTTTTTCTTTTTTTTGCTCTGTTTTTCTTTTTCCATTTTTTGATTGCTATTTTCAGTTAAAACTCGGTTTCGTCCGCCATATTTGTTATTGTTTTTTTTTGGACAAGACAAGTTCGTCCCTTTTTTTATTTAATTTTTTCTTTTTTCAGTGACCAGTTCTTGGCTGTTTTTGAACATTTTAATTTTTGTGCATTTTGTTCAGCCCCTCCCAGACTTTTTGTTTACCGAAAGTAATCTTTTAGTTTACTTTCGCATTTTATTTACAATTTAGTGTTTTTTTTTTTTGTTTTCCCTCCGTGTTTTTTTTTCTGCCTATTTAGTTTAATTCTTTTCCCCCTTTTTATTTATTAGTTAAAAGTTTCTTGTACTGCATATTATTTTTATTTTTGTAAAGTTCAATTGTTATTATGTAAGCCGTTCTTGGCTTTTTTTTCTATATTTGAAACCTTTTTCTTTTGTATACATTCTGTTGTTTTTCCTGTTGCTTTAGGCGATTTCTTTTTATTTTTTTATTTAAAAAAAAAACAAAACTTTTTCTCCTGTCTCCCTTTTTTTGTAGGTTGGATTAGTGTATTTCTCTCCAACAAGTTGTTTTTTGTATTTTAACCCCTCCTCTTTTGTAGGTGGTGTTATTTATTTTTGCCTTTAAGGTAAATTCCCATTGAAAAAGTTTGTTTACACACGCACTCTTTTTATTTGAAAGTTTATTATTTGATATTTTCAACCCATCTCTTACGTAGGTGGGACATTTGCTTCATTATGTGATTCTGTGTATTTTCATTGACTTTTTCCTTTTATTTTTTCTCCTTTATCCATCCCCTGCAATTTTTCAAATTATCCCCACCTCCACCCCCGCTTTCGTGTCATATTTTTCCCTCCCCCTTCCCTCCCCATCCTTTGAAATAATTTCACAAAAAATAGAAAGAGAGAGAGCTTATATAAAAAGAAAGTCTTCATTTAATGATGACCAGTGAGGAGGGACTTATTTGGGTCCTCCTCTAAGAATGATCTGCCCGATAAAGCAAAGAAAGGGCTGGAAACAACTGTAAAAAAAACCTCAAAATATGACCAGGCCAACGAAAACACCCCAGCTAGGGAGAAAACAAAAGACGAAACTGAAAAGACAGCCGAGGAGTCGCCCTCTTGCTGGAAGTCCCCGCCATCATGTATAATAAACCTCGCGGAGTTCTTGGAAAGGGCCAAAGAGTACGAACATCTTCTGAAAGAGGATGGTCTCTTAGAAAACCCCCAAGAATTACAGAAATTTGAAAAGAGAATGGTGTCGGTCTTCGTGGTGGACAAGCGGTCTCGCAAAATTTGTCGCTCCACGAAAGACACAGTGATCCGTACACTGACGTCCCTGGGGGTCAAACCTCAAAGAATTATTAAGGGAACAGGGTTCTTCAGGTGGGACATTCTGTTACCCACCGCCAAGGATTGTGAGGAGATGGTTCGCCGTGACCTCATAACTAATGAACTAATAATCCGTACCGAGTATGAAGGCCGGCGAAGAACCAGCGTAGCAGTCTACGAGGTCCCTCCTCAAGTTGTTGTGGAACATCTAGCAGCCTTTCTCAGTAAATATGGCTAAATAGTTAGCGCCACTTCCGACAACTTGAGCGGGGGATGGAGCTTCGATATTATGCTCGATCGTTTGGCCTTTGTCTCCGTCCCCAACTGTTTGGACTTTTGTGGCCGGAAAATGCCGGTCATTGTGGCCGGCAGTAAACCAACCTGTTGGAAGTGTGGTGAGACTGGTCACCTTGCCGCTTCCTGTCCAGACAAAAAGGCCTCTGGGCTTCCGGCCACTACTAACGCAAATACCCCTCGGCCTGATACTGATAGTTCCGCGGCGCCTGTAATGGGCCTGCCAGCGGCACGTACCGGTAGGGTGAAACCTTCGGTTGGGGCTAGCCCTTCACAAACCCTGAACCCATGTCCTTCTGCAAGTGCGAGTCAGGAGAAGGAGGAAGAGGAGTGGCGTGTCGTTGGTAGAGGCAGAGGGAAGAGACAAACAGCAGGGCCTCAGTCTCATGAAGCTCCCAGGGATAATGGCACCTACATCCCCATTCCTGCTACCAGTTCCAAGGGCGACGACTCGGCATCTTATGCTAGTAAAGCGTCCGAGGTACAAAAACTAAATGAGCCCAGCTGGGAAAAAATAATTAAAATAAAACAACTCAATGAGGAGCTGAAAAGAAAATCTGCTAACAAAAACATAGCGATCCCAAGGTCCTCAATATCGGCCCCCTCCAGCCCTTCTGCTAAAAAAAATAATGGCTCCTCCCCCAATGACTAGATCATTGACCCCTACCCCGCCAAGATGACTTCACTAAAACAAAAGAAAAACAAGTCCCCTCTTAATTACACCACTATTTTCAGTCCCATCTCCAGTCCCGAACCCACTCCATCTCATACTCCAAAGCAAACACCGAAGAAATTGGAAAAAAGACAAAGAAGCCCTTCCTTAGAGGACTTAAAGGCCAAAAAAAAACCTAAGGCTTTATTCAACAAGGGAATTGACATTTGCAAAGTTTCAACAGAGCAAGCCGATCGAGCAATTGTGCTCTCCAATAAAACTAAACAATTTAAGACACTTCTTAATTTCAAAAACGTCTATGGCAAAGATGTGGAGGATCCAAGAAATTTTCCAAAAGCTAAACGGATCCTCACTGTTGTAAGAGCAGGTCAAGGTTCCCAAAAAGTGTGGGAAATGTTGGCGGAAGCCAACGAAAGTTTTCCTGCTGATGCGCCATTATCCTACATAAGGGATGATTTGTCTAATAAATTGTCACAATTTTGTTCAGGGAGGCTCCCAATTTTTGTTCACCCCTCCCTATATAGAGCAGTGAAACTAACGTTTCCTTGGGACATTGGTGGCCTGTCTCTTGATGGCACTATCAAGACTGAGATGGGCCATGGCTCAATGGGACAGGCCGTCGGTGTCCTGGCACCTGACATGTTCGGTACAGTTCCTCAACCCTAATCAAGCTTCATAATGGCTCTCTGGTTAGCAACTGTGAATGCCCGGAGGCTGAGGTCAGAGTCTCGGAGGGTGAGACTCACTCATGATCTCCAGCGCCTCGGAGTTGATGTTTGTTGTATACAGGAAACCCGGTTTTTAGCTGGCGACTATGAGGGCATACTGTCTAGGGATTACGATCTCTATTCAGCATGTTTTGACGGTCGTTCTAGAGGTGTTTCTTGGCTAGTGAGCAAGTCATTGGGTGCGGTGGGTGGGCTTGTCTTCGCGGATCCAGCGGGCAGGATTTGTGTGCTGGATATTACCATAAAGGAGAAGTCTTTTCGGTTCATTGGGGTTTATGCGCCCAATGTCCATGCGGAGCGTCCTGATTTGTTTCGGCGGCTCGAGTCGTTCTTTGGAACATCGAGGCGAGTAATTTTAGCGGGGGATTGAAATGCCGTCCTTGACCCTGAGAAAGATCGTATAGGAGAAAGATCGGGTACTAACAACCCGGATGTGAAACCATTTCGGGAATTTATCGACAGGAACGCTCTTGTCGATAAATACCGAAATGAACACCCCCGGGAGGTAGTGTGGACTTGGACTAATAGGGGCAGCTCGGATTCGAAGGTACGCGCAAGCTACCTTGACCGAGTCCTAGTTAGGAGAGTCGACGTAGGGCTCTTAGGTTGTCCAAGTTTCCATTCGATAGCTTACACGGATCATAGGCTCGTCCGGGTTCGTGTAAACTTAGATAAACCTAAGGTTAAGTTGGCTGGCTACTGGAAATTGAACGCGTCATTATTTGATAGCCAAGATTTCCAGGACCAGCTTTTACTAACACTAAAGCGGGAACTGACGGGGGTTGTGGTTGGGAATAAGTAGTGGGACACACTAAAATCCAAACTTAGGTCGTTTGCTGCCGACTATAGCCGTCGGCTCAACTTAGCTAATTTAGCGGCGCAAACGGCAGTAGAGAAAAAAGTCGATCGGGCAGTGAAATCCCGTAATAGTGGGGACGTAGCCTTAGCTAGGGCCGAGCTGGCCTCCTTGCTTATCAAGAAGGATCAAGCTCTGGTAGTTACGGCTAGGTTAAAAAGAATGTCTTCTGAGGCAACGTATATGGCCGCAGAATTGCGTGCAGAGGAAGCTAGGCAAGCAGCCAATCGGTTTGTCAAGGACATCACATTGCCGGATGGACGTACCGTGACTACAGACGTGGGTATATGTAGGGCTTTTCGTGATTACTTCCAGGATCTTTTCACCAGGGAGCCCGGTCTGAGCTCGGCTCAGTTCGATACCTATTTGGCTGACTTTCCCCGCCTCGAGGCGGCTGAAGCGGCTGGGTGTGAGGGGCCCATAACAGAGTCGGAAATCTGGGATGCGCTGAAATTGGTTGGCCGGGACAAAACTCCAGGATTGGATGGTCTTCCCTACGAACTGTACTTGAGGCAGTCGTCTGTTTTTGTTCCTCTGCTGGCTCTTGTTTATAACAACTGGATGGAGCAGGAGTCTATACCTCAACGCTTCACCTGGGGTGTAATCAAGTTGCTTCGCAAGAGCAAGGGCGGTGGGGGTGGAATAGATAATTATCGGCCTTTAACGATGTTAAATACTGACTTAAAGATTTTTTCCAAGGTCTTGGCCCGCCGTTTGCAGGCTGTCCTCCCTAGTCTGATTGGCCCCGAGCAGACTTGTGCTGTGAAGGGCAGGACTATTCAGGACAACCTTCATTTGGTACGCCTGATCATTGAGAAAAGCGACACTGAAGCCGTGCTGATCAATTTGGATCAGTCCAAGGCATTCGATAGGGTTGACCATCGGTTTTTGGAGTCTGTCCTTTCCGCCGCCGGTTTCGGGCCGTACTTTCGCTCCTGGATCCGACTGCTGTATGAGTTCCCCGGTGCGCTGGTGGAAGTGAATGGGGTAAGATCGAAGCCTTTCACATTATCTCGCTCCATTCGTCAAGGTTGTCCACTTTCGCCTTTGCTTTACGTTCTTGCGTTGGAGCCTTTCCTTCGCAAGTTAAAGGCGAATCCGGTCCTTCGCGGAATTTCCCTACCTGGTGCTACCACCTCGGCCAGGTACTCCGCCTATGCTGACGACGTTTCGGTTTTTGTGTCGAGCAAAGCCGAGATTGACGAAGTTAGCAAAGAAATCAGATGCTATGAGACGGTGACAGGGGCCAAGATCAATCGCGATAAGTCTGTCGGCTTGCGATTGGGTGCGTGGAAAGGAGTTTCTCTTCCCGGTTCTTTCCTCTGGACGGACGGGCCGGTCAAGATTCTCGGCGTCTTTTTCGGATCTCCAGTTGGAAATGAATTGGTCGGAGGTTCGAGAGAAGGCCGAGGGCGCAGTTCGTCTGTGGACTCGGAGGAATCTTTCCTTAAAGGGGAGGGCGGAAGTATGTGCCTCGCACATCTACCCGATTCTCCTTTACCGACTTTCGGTACTTCCTCTCCCGTGTGCCATTCGTTTGGGTCTAATACAGCTCTTGTTCTCCTTCCTTTGGGGAGAAGGCAAGGCTCCCAAGGTGCATCGCGAGATCTGTTACCTTCATCCTTCTGAGGGCGGTCTGGGCATGCCTAGCGTTGAGGTTCGTCAACACACGCTTCGCATTAGATTCCTGGATCGAATGTGTATGCTGGCGGATGAGAACGGCGCCCTCGTTGAAGAGGACGTCCATAAAAACTTTCCATCCTTGAGAAGTGTGCATTTGTCGGAGGAGGAGGCCGGCCGTACTCCTCGTGGCGAGTGCTCCTTCTATAAAGAATGTCGTTTGACTCTCCAGTTTCTCTTGCGGGCTACGGATGGCCTCTCCAACGCCCAAGTGTTGTCTCTTAAGGCATTATATCGGGTGTTAGTTAGTGGGGCCGTTCAAGATGAACTAATTGGCGAGCTCGGGCTTACGAAGCAGGAGGCTCGCTCCATATGGCCTTGGGCGCCTGGGTTGAAATGTCTCACTAACGATGAGGCATCACTCACCTGGCTGATGATCCGGAAGGCTCTCTGGGTTGGCAAGAAGCTTAATGCAGCGGGCCTAACACCGAAATCAACCTGCGTGCGTTGTGGGCTGTCGGCGGAAACCGTCGATCATGCCTTCTTTCACTGCAGTGTTGTTGCTCCGTTGTGTAAGTTTCTTGAAGATCTCATGGTTCGTATGCTGCGTGGAAAGTTCTTTGTCCTTGAGGCTAGTTCTGTTTGTAGCAATGTCGTGCCTCCGTTATCTAGGGCTGAGCACTATGTGCTCTTTTGCTTACTAGGTGTTATGCGAGTCGTGATTTGGACGACGCGACAGAAGGAATTCTATGGTGATGAGAAGTTTACCTCTTCCCAACTGATCTTGTTCTTTAAGCATCAGCTTAAAGTCAAGATCAGGACGGAAAGGAAACGAGTCACTCCATCTGATTTTGGCAAAAGGTGGGTGAGTCTTGCGCGTTTCTATCGAGTGAAAGGTGCTGACCTGGAGTGGTTGTTTGATGCTGGTTAGGCATCAGGATATTGGGTGTGCTGGGCAGAACATGTGCACCCCTTCCCTGTTAGGTTAGAATAGGAAGCATTTGATTTTCTGTTTTACGCTTTAAAGTTAACTTAGCTAGGTTATGAGAGCTCATTGGCCCTTTTTATTTTTGTCCCCAGTCTTCTTTTAGTTTAATCCCCACCCCTTCCCGCTTTAGGTGTTCAGCAATGTTAGTTCTTCGGTGGATGCGTGGCGTATTTCGTTATTTTTCAAGTGTGCTTTTCGTTTTTGTTATGGTGTTTAAATGTGTGAGTGATTGTGTGAGTAATTGCTGAGCGGATAAATGTAGTTATTATATTTCTAAAGCCACGCATTATTTTTCGTTCGGGGAACTGACTTTGCTGTCACAATAATAGAGTAGTGGGGGGCTTTTATTACTAATATGATTTCATTTAGTTTCTTGTATATATCGTTTATTCATTGTATAAAATCATTGGGGATATTTTAATGTTGTTATTTTCTGCCCATGCCCTCCACACAAAATTGTACATATGGGAGTTAAGTAGGTCTACATAGAGCAGCTGAGGTATTATGGTGGACGTGATAAGAATGGTAAGTAAAAATGTGGTATTATGGTGTAAGGTTTATTGTAAGAGTGTCAGGGTCGACGAAAGTGAATAGCTAAGTTAAAGTAGAACAGATGAAGACCAGCCTTCCCCAACCCCAATTTTGGCCTTGTGCCACATTTTTGTAATTTTACAAAATTAAATACAAGTGCGCCGCGCAGCCGGTGTCTTCTTATTGAATTATTGCAAGTCGGATTATTACACGTATTTTTGTTACCCGGAGTTTAATTGTGAGTACCTGTTCTGTTACTTGTTTTTATTCTGTCTTCGTCGCGCGTGGCGCATCTGTGAACTTTTTGTCTCAATTTTGTGTTTGTGAGCGGGAGGGCAAGTCAATAATGGCTTTATCTCCCCAACCGTCTACTTCTGCTGTGAGCATGCCGGCGGTAACTCCTTCACCGTCGGTATGGAAAAATGCCCCTCTTAAAAAAGATTCGAAATATTACCTGCAAATGCAGAAAAAATATAAAGAATTTATAAAAGACAACGAATTACTTGTGATACCGGAAGTTGTAAACGTTATGGCAAAGAAGACAATCTCCCCGCTGACAGCAGATGAAAAAACACGAAAATTTATTGCTGTCAGTAGGGAGAACATGGAAGAAGCATTAAAGGTTCTTCACATTGTCCCTTGTGTGTTAGCAAGGAGGTCCCGAGCGATGTGGGACATTCGACTGAGCTCGGAAGGAGAGGCAAAGGATCTGGCTGGAAGTGTCGTGACAGCCAAAGGTATTCGGTTTCAGACCGAATACCTGGGTACAAGAAAGACCAAAGTCACCATACATGGTGTGCCCGTAGAGGTTTCCTGCGATCACGTGGGTGCCTTTTTCGCAACTTTTGGAGCGGTGGAGGAGGTGGCACGTATGAGGAGCAAGGCAGAGACAGCCACAGAAGACGTAAATGTTAGCATTGTGCTGGACAGGGAAAACTTCCTAAAGGTCCCAGACATCCTAATATACGGTGGAAGGAAATTGTTTGTAGTGGTAGAAGGAAGAAAGCCGCATGTGGCATTGCTGGTCACACGTTCAAAATGTGCCCAAAAAGGAACCCGGAAGTGACACCGGAAACACCGCCGGTGTCAAAAACACCAGTCACCCAGGAGAAAAAACCGAGTCAAAAAGTGGTGAATGGACGGAGGTGGTCAGGAGGGGGAAGAAAGTTGCTTCTCCTCCTCCTCAACAGAAACAAGAAATGGAGGTGGAAATGCCTCCTCCACGCTCCTCTTCTTTGAAGAGAGGACGGGAGGAGGATGAGGAGGTATCCCAGAAAAAAGGGAAAACAAATGTAGCAGAACGCGGCAGAGCGGAACGAGTCACGGTTGCCCCCAGAACCCAATCCGCCCCTACATCTCCGAATAGAACTGTTTTTGTCGAGGAGAGGAGTCAGTCTACATCCCCAGTAAGGCATAAACCTTCTCCTTCCCCCACACCTCCCACACCCTCCACCCAATCAGAAACTTCCTCCCCTACACTTGATAATCCCTCCCCGAATCCAGATAAATCCTCCCCGAAAAGGGAAAAACAAAGAAAAAATAGTTTTGCAAATAAACATGTCTGCAAAATTGACAGACAGGCCTTGGAGAGGGACCTTTCTTCTCAGAAGAAGGCCCTCCTAAGGCCTTTATTCAAGCTAAAAAATATAGAGGGCAAGTCCATCGAGGACCCTGCCAATTTCCCAGGAGCCCCCGGGGTACTTACGTTAATACGAAATACCGGGGGTAGTAGAACGAAAGCCTTGGAATTTGTGCAGGGGGACGTTGAGGCTTTCCCGAAAATACAAATGGCCCAAACGGGCACTAAATACCTACAAAGGCTTTCGCATTTTTGCGCTGGGAGGGTCCCTGTCATCCTACATCCTTCTTTATATAGGGCGGTTAAACTAACTTTCCCTACGGACGTCAGCGGCATTATCAAGGACGGACGAATTACGTCCGATATTGGTACAGGCAACCTTGGACAATCCGTCGGGGTCCCTTCTGCCATTGATTTTCGCTCCGTATGTGACCAGAAGTAATTTTTCTGCTTTCTTTTTCAGGTCTAAATAGATGTCAATTAAGTTAGCCAGTATGAACGTGAAGGGCCCGAGGGATCGGAGTAAGGCTGCCCGCCTGCTTCGGGACCTCTTGTCCTTCGGCGTGGATGTCGCCGCGATCCAAGAGACTCACTTTGTTTGCAAGGTCGATGCTTGTGTGCTGTCTAACGACTTTATCGTCTATTCAGCATATGGGAACCGGCTGGCCAGAGGAGTTTCTTTGCTGGTCAAGCGTACCCTGGACGCGAAGGTGGATCTTGTCCATGTCGGTGCCGAGGGCCGGCTGATTGTGGCCGATATTGAAGTGAAAAGCAATGCGTTTCGACTGGTTGCGGTTTATGCGCCCAACGACCAGGAGGAGCGCATCTCGTATTTTCAGCGGTTGAAGCCCTTCCTGGTGGATTCCAATCGACTCGTCTTAGTGGGGGACTGGAATGCCATCCCGGACCCCAAGTTGGATAGAGGGTGGGGAGCTAGAGGGAAGGCACGTGATCGTAGCTTGGTTGATCTCATTGAGGACTTCGGTCTAGTCGATAGATACCGGGCCGATCACAAGGGCGGGAGAATGTGGACGTGGGCTAATAGTTGGCCTTCTACCAAGGTGGCCAGCTACCTTGATAGAATGTTAGTTCGAGAAGCCGAGCTAGATTTTTTAGATTGTGCCACGTTCCACTGGTTAGGTTAATCGGACCACAAACTCGTCTGTGCCCGGGTAAATTTAGAAAATAGGGATAGAATGGCTGGTTACTGGAAGTTCAACGAGTCCTTACTGGACAGGCGGGACTTTCGGCGCCAGCTAATTAACTTAGTGCAGCGGGCGTTAACTGGGGGAGTCATCGGGAATAAGTGGTGGGAGAACCTTAAGGATAGTATTAGGTCTTTCACCACTCAGTTCAACGGAAAGTTTGGCGGAATACAGCGGCCACTCTTTTTTCTGGGATGGACGGTTCTTACTAACATTGATTATTATTTTAGTTCAAAAATTTGTTGTATTTTAAGTTTATTTTTGGGTTCATTCCCCTCCCATCATTTCATTTTTCATTAAATATTTTATAATATTGTACTTGTATTATCTTGTACATTTATTTTATATTGTATATAAATACATTTTTATTGCCATGGGTTAATTTCCCACACTTTTTAGGCGCCCCTTGTAAGTTTCTGGCATTGTGGTGTATGAAAGAGTGTGAGTTGATGGATGGGTTCTTTTGTAATATAATAATCTGGCCCCACCCGAAGAAGGCTGATGAAGCGTGGGTGTTTTCGGTCATTGAAAGCAGCGGATGTCATTTTGACCCTATTTCCGACAGAGCGGAAATAGCTCAGAGCAAACAGACAGGTGTCTCTGAGAATTTACGTAGGCGTCGTGTAGGCGTCGCGTGATCAAGGCAAAGCCGGAAGAAACGAGTCCCGGTTTTGGAAGATATATAAAGACTGCGAAAAACACGGATTCGCCAGTCAGTCACAGTCAGAGTCAGTCAGAGAAGAGTCCCAGTCAGCCTCGACAGGAGTCAGGCTCGACAGGCAGTCTGGGCAGAGAGCCAGACAAGACCATAAGTCGAAGAAGAAGCTAGAAGAGCTAAGCAGAGAGGCTACACTCCCGTCGAACCCCCATTAGAAGCGCGCTCTCAATTCTCTGCCCTTGTGCCACACGGTCCATCGTTCATTAATAAAAATATCACTGATATATTTTTATATACACCCGTGTTTGTTATTTGTCGCTATATAACACTTTTGGTGATTGTGCAAATTGTAATGAGTGAATGGGTCGTGATAGTGTTTAGCTAGGTATAAGATAGTTCAGTGAGTACCAACCTCTCCCCCTCCCCTTTTAGGTCTTGTGCCACAATTTTTTTATTTTATACAAAAAATAAATAGTGTGCCGAGCAGCCGATCGACAAGTCAGTTGTAGACTTCTGGTGACGACCCGGAAGTACCCATTGCTCATACTACGTCTTACGACGGTTGAGACGATTAACCTTTATTCTTGTATTGGATACTAATAACCTTTGTAAATACTATTTTCACGGAATACAACAATTAACCTATTCCTATTGTTGAGTTATTTATTCTTACTCACGACATAACAGTAAAATTCTTAAATTTATTGTTCTTAAATGTATTGTTTCTCATAGTGTTATATAAGGAACTCTTTTCAGTTTCAGACGCACAAAGCTTTATTTAACTACTTCATGGTTTTTTGCACTGAAATCGGAACATTGAGTCCTAATATATTGTATCGATAAATATCAATATAAATAAAGCTTTTTTTAAAAAACATTTCTGAAATCTTTTTCTTGATGTTACTTCCTTGTGTACAAGAAATCTGTACGCTGGAGAATATCGAAACTTTGCCAATACATGTTGTCATTTGACTGGTTCACGCTATTTTGGCAATAATATAATTATTTTGAGTAAGTACTGGAATTATTAACAATTATTTCTTCTATGAAAATAAAACCTTATATAAGAGTTTTTACTACTGAAAGTTTGAAAAGCAATCCTGCGAGTCGAATTGTACTGTAAATTCTGCATTTATGTAACAATGTGTAGTTTTGTATGGGTAAATTTTTTTCTTTCGTTCATTCAGAAAATTTTAGAAGCAAGTTTGTTTGAAAAGCAGAAAGTTATATTTTAATCCGATTTTTCAGATTCATTGTTTATCTGGCAAATTAATCGACTACATGACAATATTTGCCATAATATTCAAATATTTTTTAATCACATGTGGACCGAATATGTATTTAATAATAAACAGATCTTATATCAAATGTTAGGTATAAAAGGTGAATTAATAGATTATTTTTAATAAATTTAATTGAGAAAATTTATAAGAAATGACATTATAAACAATACCAATGAGAAGGTAGCAATAGAGCGAAACTTTATAAATATTGGTTGCAAATAATAGTGGAAATTATCAAGCCTCTTGGTGTAAAAAACCTATTAAGGAAACAAACTCAGCAACAGGAAGGAATATATTAACTAATTTTAGTACATTTTTCAACAATGAATAAATCGCAATACAAATAAACAAGTCTATTAATACAT
This sequence comes from Ascarosepion bandense, assembly GCA_037127315.1. Taxonomy (NCBI): domain Eukaryota; kingdom Metazoa; phylum Mollusca; class Cephalopoda; order Sepiida; family Sepiidae; genus Ascarosepion; species Ascarosepion bandense. Next base: position 10,316,045 of record JBBBDQ010001527.1, on the reverse strand, counting down.
AATTATATTCAATGCCAACAGAAAAATTGCTATGATAAAAACGTGCAAGAGGTTTTTACAATATCGATAATCGAAAAGCAAATTTGTTTCGATGACTCGACTATGTTCAGCTGAAGAACCCAAGATTTGAAAGAAATGTAATTAAATATAAAAAAAAAATTAACATGGCTGAAAAGCAAAAAAAAAACAAAACAAATTGACCAGCAAAATTAGCAAAAGACAAAACACCATCTGCAAAATCAAACATTAGTGTTTCGTTGGCGCTAATTTTTATTTTTGTTTTTTGACAAAATGTTTCCCCAGTAATTTCTAGCTGGAATGAATAAATCTTTAATTTAAAATTTTAATATTGCTGTCTGAAACAGCTGTCTCTCTGTCACTGTCTCTGTCTCTGTCTCTCTGTCTCTGTCTGTCTGTCTGTCTGTCTGTCTCTCTCTCTCTCTCTCGCTCTCTATTGTATGGGTCCTTGTCTGTCTGTGTGTGCCTATATATATATATATATATGTGTGTGTGTGTGTGTTTTAAAAAAAAAACTTTAATCCAAAAGGAAAAGCAGGAAGGTAAATCCCAAAGACCCGATCCTAATTAATATTAATATTTTAATATTAAAAATGATACAGGTGGAGGGCTCACTGTAATTAAAATAACAGAGCTAATTATAAAATCAAATAAATTTCGAAGTTCAAAACCGTTGAATGATCATTTCAACATGAAATCCCTAAGAGAGATTTCACATCTCATCGGCAACTATCAAATTTCAAAATGAAATAAAAAAATGAAATAAAAAAATTTACTTTTAGATTGAGTTGTAAGTGAAAAGTTTAAAAATTTGGCTTTGTCTAGCTTTACAATATACAGAACCCTAGAGCTGAATTAGCAGTGGTATGTAAACATCGAAAATATTTTTCATTAAAATTTAATTAACCAAAAAATACCTCATTTACATAAAATAATCCCCCCAAAGCGGTAATCAACACCCATGTTTAAACCTCAAAATAAAAAAACAAACAACGTATAAATAAAAGAAAATAAATTCGCACAGCATCAATAGCAACTTTATTCCACTCACTCATAGATAGTATAAAATAAAAAGTATCTACCCTTCCTTAAAAACCTTACATTCCAATATAAAAATTACCCAGACAAAACTAAAAAGTGACCTGTCCAAAACTAAGCTACTTCGCACCCCTCTCCTAACCCAAGGCTGTATCACTACGGCTACAAACTGCCGGCTAAATCGTACTACCCTCCCACCACATTCACTTATATATCATATTACCAAAAATAAATCGTTTTCACCATTTAATTTTCATTTAACCTCATCACCAGAAGAGGAGCAAACGTGGCTTTAAAACGCGAAAATTTTTGTGTAGTGATACTATGCTTTTATAAACCATTGTAACAAACATTACAATATATATATATATATATATATATATATATATATATATATATATATATGGGTTCTTTTTTTTTAATTCAAGATTAGTTGCTGCCGAGTTGCCAAAAGTGAGAAAAAGGTATATTAATATTGTCTTTGAAATATTTTTGAGAAATCGAAGAAAATTTTAATTGTACGCTTTTTTTTTCTTTTTTTTTTTTTTTTTTTGTCTACTGGCAACAAAATACTAATCTGAGGAATCTGCATTATATTCTTCTATAAGAGTGATCATTCGGACTTATCGTAAGTACGTACTTAATATTTACATTCTTTCATTCCCACCTCCGTTTCTACCCGATAAGTTTGTCTTTGTTTTGTCTGTATGTATGTCTCTCCGGATTTTATCAACCCAGCAGGACAAAAAAATTTAAGCTACAAAGGGCGGATAAATACTCCAGGAGCCAACGGTCAGCTAACTAGAAGGAGTGTCGCGATAAAACACCGTGGAGAAGGCAATGGGAAATCACTCCACTTTTTCTCCCACGTATATTCATGAACTTGCACAAGAATATAACAAACCCTAACGGTGTGAAGGGGATTAAGCCTACAGACATTGACTCCTTACCCGGTAAGGAACGACATGCGCTACAGGTGTCACCGGACCGTCATCCTGCGATTAACGGCGTAAAGGGGACAAATTTCATCAGAATTTAACGCTCGCCCGGAATGAAAAGACATGAGCGACAGGTTTTACTGGACCGTTACCCTGCGACTGTTCGCAACAAACAAAAAATAATTCTTTGGGCGTGAAATGTCAAAACAATGAAAAACTGCGAACAGCTGGAAAACATGAAGACAAACATGACTAGATTAAACATAAACATTTTAGGCATATGTGAAACGAGGTGGTCAAACAATGGAGACTTCATCAGTGACGACCACAGAATTATATATGCAGGAGGTGAAAATAATGACAAAGGAGTCAGCATTATACTGGATAATGACACAAGAAAATGCGTTATGGAATGCTGTCAGATATTGGAAAGAAATTTAGTAGTTAAACTGAAAGGGAAGCCTCTCAATATATCGGTAATAATGATATATGCACCGACAACACAAAGTACAGAAGAAAGTCAATGCTTGATTATGCCAAGGCTCAATATAAATCACAATACATCAGACTCATCATGAGAGATCTCAATGGAGTGAAGATGAAACGGTCAGCTACTTCGGAATAGGACACTGCAATGACCGTGGTGAGAAATAGGTCTAATGGTGCAAAGCGAATGACCAGTTAATAACTAACACTTGGTTCCAAGAGCACCCATGAAAACTATGGACATGGAGGAGTCCAGGAGGAGAAATTATGAACCAAATTTATTTTGTTACTATCAACAAGAGATTCAGAAACGCATTCCTACATTGCAAAGCCTATGCAGGTGCTGACTGCGGAAGTGACCACATACCAGTTTTATTCAAACTAGAGATAAAACTAAGTCGATTAAAAAAAACCTAACACAGCCCTTGGATTGCATTATAGTAGACTAGTGAATGACCCGAACCTGCAGAAAATGTATATGGACAGTATAAAAACGAAATATGAAGGACAAATTGGAAGCAGAAGCTCAACATGAGACGCACTAAGAATGGCTTTAGTGACACTGGCGAACATCGCCCCAAAGGAAAAAAGGTACATCGGAAAAAAAATTGAGTTGATCATTCAAGAGATTCTTGACCTGATGCAAAAAGGACTAAGAAAGAATGAAAATATATGAAATGGAACACAAGGAAATAAGGAGAAAATGCAGACAGGCTACAAAAAGATAGCTCAACGACAAATGTGCCGAAGTAGAGATACTGAGCATGACAAAAAATGGTGATATGAAAAAAAAAAAAAAAAAAAACATAAATAAATAAATAAAATAAAGGAACTACCAAGACAAAAGACCGGTTGAGTATCAAGATGTATAAAAGCAAAGAACGGTATACTCATACTAGAAAAAGAAAAAAATACTTCGGTGGTGGGATGAGTATATTGCTGATCATGCTGATTGCACGATAATTGAGAGCAATCAACAATACACAAAAATACGGGTGGACCAGAAATATTAAAAACCGAAGTGGAAGCGGCAATAGACAAATTGAACAGAAATAAAGCAGCAGGATCCGATGGGATTGTAATAAAGATTTTGACGCCCTTAGAAGACTTTTTGCATATACAGGCTCAAAGAAATAATAAACGAAATCTACAACAGCGGAAATATACCGGAAGATCAATTTTCATAACTCTACCTAAGAAGCCAGGTGCAAAGGGATGTGAACACCACCGAACAATCGCTTAATGAGCCACATAACAAAACTTATCCGGATTCTGATGAAGAGAGAGCGCAGCAGAATTGACCCAATAAATGAGACAAAATCAATGTGGCTTTGTTAAAGATACTGGAATAATGAATGCGATATTCGTGCTCAGAATGCTTTCTGAAAGTGCAATAGAAATTCAGAAGGAATTATATCTGTACGTTATAGACTACACAAAGACATTTGACAAAGTGCGGCACAAAGACTCAATAAAGATGCTCGACAACCTCGATATTTTCGGAAAAGACGTTAAGATAATCAAGAATATCTATTGGCAGCAAACCGCTTGCGTACCGATAGGAAGTGAATTCAGCATGTATACAAAAATAGAAAGGGGTGTAAGACAAGGATGTGTTTTCTAACTGGATCTATTCAACTTATACAGCGAAACGACTCTGAGATAAATGAATCCTTTGCCAGAATTCGTCATTGGTGGTTACAATCTCAAAAATCTAAGATACGCAGATGACAGAGTTCTGATAGCAAACATGGAAAGAAAAAAGCAATACTTCCTACAGAAGGTAGCAAGAGAAAGCGAGAAGGAAGGACTAAGCATAAATTTCGAGAAAACTGAATGTATAGTCATCAACAAAAAGAAAACCCCAAAATGTCAACAACACGTCGGAGAAACTAAAATAAAACAAGTAAAGAAATGTAATAAATTGGAAAGCATGCTGACAGAGTATGGAAAGTGCGATGTTTAGATCCAAAGACCCATTGGCATGGCCAAGGATGCATTTCAAAAGCTAACCAGAGTTGCTACGTGATGCATGTCTTTCTGTATGGCAGTGACTGTTGGACGATCTCCTCAAGGATAAAGAAGAGGCTTGAAGCAGCAGAAATGTGGTTTTACAGAATGATGCTGAAGATACCATGCATTGAGCACATGACTAACAACGAGGTGTTGGAGAGCATGGAAACGTGAGAAAAACTCATACTTAATATAAGGAAGAGACAGATGAGGTTTTTGGGACATATAATAAAGAAGGAGGGCCTGGAGAATTTAATACTCACAGGACGAATAGAAGGGATGAAACAGAGGAAAGCAGCGCGAGACCTCCTTGACAGTCCTACGTAAATAAATAGATGGCATAGCCGGGTTTAGGACAGATATCAAGAAAAGAATGTTGAGGGTGACAAGGGACATAGCCAAGTAGAAGTCCATGATCGCCTACATTCTAAACGGATATAGCACATGAAAAAGAACAACTTATTAAAAAGATATCTAGCGTATCAACGCACTGTGCGATTTTATTAAAGTAGATGCATGAAAAATTAAAGAATGTTTCTCTTCAAAAAGGTTGTTCATAAACGATCAAGACGTTCCCAACAATAAAAAGTAAAATCTCCAAATGTTTTACCAGATACTATAGTACTATTTAATGATTAGTTCGAACTAGTATCCTCGTATTAGCTGTTATTATCACAACATTTCTGTTGTAGCTTCCAGCCTATTTCATGTACCTCTTTCCTGGAATTTCGAACCGAAGCTTTTATTTAAGCAGATATAACACAGAATGGGTTTAAATTTTCAATATCAAAAACAAAATGTTTTCATTTCTGCCAGCTGAAAAATACACGTATGTGACACCAATCCCCGACTGGCTCGCTGTCCCTGGTCCGGAACCTGAGCGGAAACGGCACCAGTTATGATGACGCTCTTGGGTCGCTAATTGGGACGATGGCCTCGTCACAGTAGCTGGTTCTCAAGACGTCTATTACAACGATGAACCTCTCTGCCCACGCTGTGTTCTTTTGATCTCAGAAAAGTCACGTTGAAAAATCCGGTAGCCGTCTCTCTAACTCCTCAAACCAAACCGGATACTTGTGTACACTTGTGTTAAAAAAATAAATACGGCACAAAAAAAAAGAGAGAAAAAAAATTAATAAATTCGAAGACGCCTGGGTGAGTTACGAAAGGAAGTTTTTACATATAAAAAATAATTAATTATAAAAACAGAATATACAATCGCCGAGTTTCAAAGTTTACAACGGAGAGAAGGATTCGTTTAAATAATCAGAGCTTTCAAATTTTCCATGTAAAAACAAATTTTTCAAAACAGTGAGAAATTTCGTTTAAATAATCAGCTTCCAAATTTTCTAAGTAAAAACACGTCTTTTCATAAGAGTGCGAAGTTTCGTTAAAATAATCAGAGCTTCAATTTTCTAAGTGGCGACTGATGACGATGGCGGCGACAGTGAGGTCGTTTGTCTCTGTCGCTCGACAGCTCTGAAAAACACACAACATCTGATTTTTCTCACTGGGTCTCGATTTTTATAGTTGTCCTCTTGGGGGATGGACCGAGTATCTATGCGACTCAAAACTTTGACCAATGAGATTATTTTCCACCTAGACGATTTAAGAGGGAGTTATGGCTCAACGAATAAAATATCAACGCCTCACATGACGTAATGTCTTTTTGTCTTCGTCTTCTTCATTACATCATCTCAAGTCATAAAAAATCCCAAAATGATTCCCAGCAGATGTGGGGGCACGAACTGGACCCCATCAAGGAAATCGTGACATTTTGTTAAGGCAACGAACATTTTTAAACTTCCACTGGCCCAAAACAATTCTCTTCGAATACGAAAAAAGAAGAACAACTATATTTTTCTTCTTTTTTTCCAATTATCAGCCGATTTCTCTACCCCTCGGATTTTACAAGTACATAATAGTATTAAAAATATTTATAAGTAAGCTCACATCGCGAATTACAATAAAGCACAACTAACAATACCACTAATAACAATTTCCCTCACTCCGTTGTATTAAACCAAAAACATATAATATAAAGGACTAATATTGCGTAGCAACGGTGGAGTCGGCAGCTGACGGCTAGCACGGTTTTTGTCTACTCAGCTCACTAGTTGTTGATTCACCTTGAACTACTACAAAATGACAACAGATTTGACGACAAAGTATTCGAGAGCCAAACTCGCATCGAATTACCAACAAATTGTCGACAAAATAAGTCAAAGAGTCAAAACTATCTACGGATTGATAACTCAAGAGTCGTAGGTTCAAACCTAACTACGTACAGAGTGGCGTATCGGAAGAAATGTATATACAATGAAGGACTTCAAAAGTTTTATGCTATAATTTTTTAAACGGCAAAAAATTCAACGACAACGTGAACAAGAAAAGTTCGAGAAGTTATGTCAACGCGAACAAAAAAGGTTCCAGAAGCTACAACAAAATATGGAACGTCAGGAACAGAGATTCGTAGAATTGTTGGAGCATGTTACTAAAAAAGAAAGTTAATTAAGTGAAATAAATCTATTTGTTTTCATTAAAAGTAGTAGGTATCTGTTTCACAATGACATTTAGGTGGTTAGAATTAACGTTAATGTAGCTGGAGGCTTCATTCTATTTATGGTAAGGTTCGAAGTAAATGTTATTGAGATTAAGGCTGATGTCTAGATAGTTAACAATCTTCAGGTTAGAAGAAATCTCAATTTTAATCCTAAAAGACCCAAATGATTTTCTTTGGATCATCGTAGTCAAAGGTCTATTAATATTATGAATGAAAGAAATCCATCAACTTGGAATAAGCCTATTTGTTTAGGATCTACAATAAAATAGTTTGTTGAATTTTATCTTAGGTACAATATTAAATAGGTCTTTTTCATATATATATATATGAAAAAGAATAGGTCTTTTTCATATATATATATGAAAAAGAACTATATATATATATATATTCAATTAATGCCTACGTGTTTGTGCAGAAGTGTTAGTCATTAGTTGGTTTTCACATAACGTCAGTTGACCAAAAAGGCTATGTCCGGGTTATAATCTAAGTTACCAGAAATATGGAATAATAGAACGAGGGAAAGGATGTGTGTGTTGAAAGAAAGAAAGAGAAAGAGAGAGAGAGAGAGAGAGAGAGAGAGCAAGTGACAGTTTTCTTGTCACTCTATTAGTAAAAAGTGAAGGGTATATTTAAGTAACTTTAACTACGACCTATCTACTCACCACACTACTATCGTTGCTGTTGAAAAAGAATAAAGAATCTTCTTAATTTTATAAAACATTCTTTTCTAAACATGATTTTTATCTAATATACGAATTACTTTTATAGACTTATGAGTCTCATTCGAATGTCTTTTTTTAAACCAGTGAGAGTTTTATCTTAAATTTGAGAACGTATATTCCAAAACTTTGAATACTTTTAAAGGAACACCCAAAAGAGTAGATCAACCTTTTCTCACCTTTTTTCGAACTTTCACTTTCAACCCTTGAAAATTTTGAAATGTGAGCTTTTCGAAGTAAATTTATTTTGTTGCTTATAAATTGATTTATATAAAAAAATGTTCTTCATTGTTAAGGGAAACGATTGATTTACATGAATTTTTGTTTTCTAAGTGAAAACAAATTTTCATTTGGAAAATACTGTTGATCTGCCTAGATAACGAAGTTGCGTGCAAGGACTATTTTGTAATTTATACAATTTTTATATTGTGAAAATAGTTTTTGTCATTGTAATAAATGTTTGTTTTTTCGCAAATTTCACTCAGCTATTAAGTTCTAGTTCTAGTAAGCAAATAAGTATTTGAAAACGGAAATGTATTTGAAATCCTCCTCTTCATTTGAAGCCCTACTCAATCACCCTTCCCTCTTGTTTTCGTTTCTTTTTAAAACCGCTGATGCTTTATAAGTTATTTTATTTCTGTATTGTGAAGAGAGAGTATTCAACCTCAATATTTGTCTTTCGCTTTTAATAAATCGATATTATTCAAAATTAAACACTAGAATTCTTTAAGTTGATCTCTGATGGGTAAGTCATACACAAGGTATATTTATATCCTCTTGCTGTTTATTTAAATATATAATTTTGTAATTTTCTAATATGCTTTAAACTTAATATTTTTCATAAAATAGTATAAAACAAGTCTGAATCCTATCTATCATTTGGAAAATAATTTATCTATGTCTGTTCTATGTAAACCGTGTCCCGATTTTAAAACTACAAATATTCTATGACTCTTCGCTGTGCTAATTCTATCATTAGCACGATATTGAATACCAGTTAATTCTAATTGTCAGGATTAGAAAGTTATCTGATAGTAATCAGATCTTCGACCTTGCTGAAAATCTAACACTTTCTTAATATTCAAATAAAGCAGATATCTACAAAATGCATAAAATACTGATACAAAATCCAGAACAACAAAACTTAATGCAAACGAAAAAGTAATTTAATGAAACGTTTGAAAGATCTGTAAACTTGTTAAACTCTGAAACAATAAGAAAATTATTTTCATTCTATGTGCTTTGTCCCGTTGAAGATATAGGTGGTGATGGATCTCCTTTATAGGCCTTTTCCTTATAGAAAGTTAAGTCTCTTTTCGCTGTTAAGTATAAGTGTACTTTTTGTTTCTATTTTCTCTAAAACTTCGTCTTTGATCGCATGTTTAGTTCATAGTATTCCCGGCATTCTTCTATAAAACCGCATTTCTGTTGCCTCAAGTTTCATCTTCATCTGTGATAAGATTGTCCAGCATACACTGCCATATAGAACGTTTGATATAACATGACATTTCCTAACTCATTTCTGTGTTTCTAATGAGATTCTTTTGTTTCTTAATACTTTGCTTAGCTTTGGGAAGGTATATTTCACTATCCCAGTGTGCCTTCGTCTTATGTTAAAATATTTCCTAGATATTTAAATTTTTGTACTTGGTTGATTTTAGCATATCCAATTTGTAATTTGCATGTTGGGCTGTTTTTTTTACTGACGACCATAAATTCTGTCTTCTTGCATTTGATGTCTAATCCTTTCATCTCATGTTAATTTACTACTTTTTTAGGAGCTCCTGTAGTTTCCTCTCTATGTCTGCTAGCAATGCTGTGTTATCTGTGTTAGTTGTTGAGCTAATGACCACCAATAATGAATTCGAGTAGGACTTCTAGTTTTTTCAGGATTGCTTCATTGTAAAGGCTTAATAGGTTTGGTGAGAACTTTGTCTTACAGGTCTTTCTATTTTTCTATATTTGCTGAATTCATTTTCTATCCATATGCAGGCGGTTTTCTTTCAGTATAAGTTCTGGATTATTCTAATATCCTTCCCAAACAAAACTATCTTACCTAGCAGTCCAAACATTTTTATACATTTTACATAATCTATAAAACACGATTTTGCATAATCTATAAAATACAGAACCTTTTGCATCTTTATTGCTCTTTATGATATACTTCTGAGAATATATATCGCATTCCTTCTCTCAGAGTCTTTAACAAAACCGCATTGTGATTGTCTTATTTATGGTTTATTTCTACTGTGGGATCTATTTATCAGAATTCTGATAAGTTTTCTTATTCGTTAACGCCTGAATTCTAAATAAGTATTAAGAAAATGTATCTCTTGGGGTCTTCTGGTATATCAATAATGCAGTATAAATATATTGCTTTTATTATATCAGTAAGGTTTTTCAATGTCAAATCATTTAAATCTGCCAGCACCTCTATTACAATTTCATTTGAACTTGCCAGAAAACAATGTACAAAATAATTTCTAAACACAGCCAAAGGATTTTATTAAAGAATATATAACTGAAAACGTTATCGTAAATAAATAAAAATAGAAGATATATCTAAAAAAATAAAATTGGGTAGAAATCTTAACTTATTTATAAATGGAACTCTGTGTGTGTGTGTGTGTGTGTGTGTGTGTGTGTCCGTTACCTATAGACTCCAAAACGGCTGAACCGATTTTCTTGAAAATTTACACAGTTGTACTATAAGAATTTGCGAGTGTTCTTAGCTAGGTTTTGTATCGAGGTACCCCGGATAAATATCGAAAATCGATAATCGAAAATCGATAATCGAAAAAATTGGGTTATAGAAGGAGTGGTCCGATTTTAATCAAATTTGATACACCCATAGACAAAGACATAAGAAACGATATTCAGAAGTTTCAAGGTTGCAGTTCTTACAATAGTGCAGAAAATCGATAATATATATATATATATATATATATATATATATATATATATATATATATAAGGCAAGATGTTTGTGTGTCAGTCTACGGTTTCGTTTTAGCTGGAAACAACTATTGCTTTTTAGTCTTTCGTGCCAACGTCCAAAGAGTTTGAGCTCCAGGACCATGGATTAGTTTTAAAGCTTTCATTACACCCGAGAAACGTCGGACTATACTGCTAGTAGACATATATAAAATATCATGAAAGCTGTATGCGTTAATCGATAAGGAGTACCCAGTGAGCGCATAGTGATGCCAGAACAAAGATGACTTCAACTATAAAACGCTAAATAGACATAAAAGTGTAATGTCTAATAAAAATTCTTGCATGCCAATCCAAAAAAAAAAAAAAAAAAAACTAAACGCGTTCCCAGAGAGCGTAGGAATTTTCAAACGAGTCTCGTGTAGTGTGTCTACGTTCATAAATATCAGGAAAAATATTGCTCACGCTGAATCTTCAAGTTGATAGGCGGTATAAACTCGGTGATAGGAAGTCGTTGAAATCGTCCACGGAAGTTCGAATGACTTCGATGGAGCAATAGTATCAATATTGATGGCGACTATGTTATAAAGTAACTTTTTTAACTTTATTAAGTTTCTTTTAATGAACTTGTTGGATAAGGTAGTTTTGGAGTATCACTCTCTGCAATTATCAGTTTTGTAATGATAAAAGGAAGAAAAAAATATTTAACATTTTTATGAAATTGTACAATGAATTTTCTAAAGTAAAAATCAAATTAAGAACCGGTAGTGTACAACTCAAGTTATCTAAAGATGATCACCAAACTTGGGTAAAATCAATATCAATTATAAGATTGATTTTTAAAAATAATGGACATGCGATGTTTTTATTTTATTCTATTCTATCTTTTTCAACGAATATAAAATAAACTGGCTTATCAATATCTTTCTATATTTTTGAGATGGGTTGTTCTAACTATTCACACTAATTACATCATTTGGACTGTTGTCCTCATCTTTATCTTTAAGTAATTCAGATAGTTTCTGGCCACAACAGAGGGAACAAATACTTGAAGAGTTGGGTTACTAAAGAGAATTAACTGAAACTGAGATCATGTGTAATTAGAACACTCTAACCCCGGTGACTAAATAAAGGGTTCGGTTCCAAATTCCAACATATATCACCTGAAGACGGTCGGAGCATACAACTGCCGAAACGTCGTAAATATGGCAATAAAGGTGTGAACAACAGTCCGAATGATGTCAGTCAAGTGCCATATGTAATACATGCTTAGGCGATCATGTCTAGAAATAGACATTACTAACTGGGCAAATAATCTCGCAGCAGGTTGACATTATGCGGTAGACTGGTTGCCAGCCAAGGCTATAAAACGTAATCTGTCCTATTATTTAACCCATTACTGGAGGGAATTGACAGATTAATACCTTTCTCAAGGGTATTTTGCGCGTATGTGAATGCAATAAATTCAAATGGAATTCGAACTCACCTCCCCGATTTCTTGTTCTGAGCCGATATCCACTGCACCACAAAGCACATCCGAATGTTAGAAATAGTGTAAATGGTTTATCAATTTTCATTTTTGTTTTGCGATCCAATAAAAAATTACAAGGGGAAATGATGTTGTATAAATGACAGATTATTCTTCGCAGAAAAATTATTGAAATTATTCTACAAATAAATTACTTTAATTTCGTCATGCATGTGTGTATGTATATATGTGTTTGTATGTGTGCGCGCGTGCGTGCGTTTGTATCTATTCACGGTGCTCTGACGAATATGGAAATGAATGCTCGAATATTGTAAATTTAATAAAACTAAGCGTAAATGTTTGAGAAATATTGATTGCATAAAGGTATATAAGATATCTTGAATTAATATTTTGTGCTTAAAAATTGGCCGATGTAAAAAGTTTTTAAATATGTAAGTTGTAGTGACACTAGCAAATTAATATGTCTAATTTGCATAAGTGCAAGAGAGAGAGTCTATATAATTCGTCATTGAGAATAAGTATGGATAAGCTTAGCGACTGAATAGTGCTAAACCCCATTTGGTGTCTGTAGTGTCTAGTTGGATTGCGTCGATACTATTGCCAGAAACTTTGTCATTCATCACGGTGAAAAAGTAGTAAGTGTTGATTTTTCGTTACTACATGAACCTTTTTTTTTTGTCGTAAACTTTGTCGCATTATCGGATTGTCTTTTGTAATTTTTGGAACATTTTTGTGCCTTTCTTGTGAGTGGGGAACATAGACCAGTATGGCTCTGTCTCCCCAGCACTCCACTTCGACGGCTGCACCGGCGGTAACTCCTTCACCGTCGGTTTGGAACCAGGCCCTTATTAAGAGGGGTGCAAAGTATTACCTGCAGTTGCAGGATAAATATAAAGAATTCTACAGCGAAAACGAGCTTATCGTCATCCGAGAAGTGGGAGAGGTAATAACGACTAGGACAATTTCGCTGATTACCGGACGCGCAGCCGTGGTCAGCCAATCGGCTGTGACCGAGATTCAGAACTTTTGTAAAATTTTGAAAAAATTAAAATTCGAAAATGCAATTAAAGTGTCTTATTCTTATTTTCTTAACGTTCGCAATCTATGAAGACCGTTTTGGTTTGGTTTAGTATGAATTTATAAAGAAAAAAGCAAAAGTTGTTGCACGAAATAGGTTTTCGGTGGGAATGTCCGTAAGTTGACGCAAAAAGGTGGTACGCTTCATGCATTCACTACTGTGCGCGTCCATCGTTTCCTTTATTTTAAATTTTTTTCTTCGCTTACCTGACATCGCAGTTGCTGTTAACCCTCTAGAGCCATTCGTATCATATTTGATACAGTATTTCCCTATAAGGAAATATTTGGTATTCATTGACTGAGCAGACAGTACTGCTTTCATTTGAAATTTATAAAATATTTCTCTTAAAAAATTTTTCAGGAAAATATTTCTTTCAAGGCTTGTTTTCATACTGTATCAAATATGATACGAATGGCCCTAGAGGGTTAACTTTCACTGACCGTTCGTCATTCGTCTCGTTCCTACTGCCAACGCCGCAGCGCACTACCGTCTTTGCCGCTTTCGTCGCCGTCGGCGTCGCCGCTTCTGCCGCCTTCGTCGTCCGTACGCTTGTTGCCCTTGTCTGTTCCACTCTGCTCGTCGATGCCGTCGTGGTCGTGGTCATCGTCGTCGTTTTCGACGGAATCGGCTTCCTTCAGAGAACGAACGTCCGTACACACAATTTTCCCTGGGGTTGCTCGCGAATAGTTGTCGGAGACTCTCCTCCCGGAAAAATCCGTTTGGCGCCTTTCCTCACCGCCTCTGTCTTGCTTTAGATCTCCCCTTTACCGGTCTACACGTATAGGGCAATCGTCAATCGGCATACAGAGGTGAGGACAGTGCTGACAGCCGCCGGGTCGTTCGCGCGAAAAAGGATCGTCGCAGTAGGCTGCCGTGACAAGTGATGCCTCTCTAGCTAGCCAACCGCCATTTGTTTCGTTTCTTCAGATTTTTTTTCGACTCAGCTTGCTTTCGTACCTGGAGGCGCATCGCGATCGACTACGCATCTCGTCTCTCCTTCGGCATCCTCATTGCTCTGCTGTAAGTTCCGTTGCTCGCTGGCCCGCCGCCGATAATCGTCATCGCGTTTGTTACTGTCCGTCTCACGCAGTACAAACTGGGATGTCGGACCACTAGCCACGCTGTGATGTACGTCTCCCGTCGTTCGCAGGCTGTAACGCTTCGACGCCGCCGCTTACTCTGCCCCCGCGTCTTCGCTTCCTGCTCGAGTGCTGGCCCGCCGCCGATAATTGTCTCCGCGTTCTGTCGCGGTGGAAACTGGTTGTCGGACGATTAGCAGGGTCGTGTCGTCCGTCTTCCCCCGAAGACCCGGGCGAGGAGCCGTTTTGCTCGACGGGCGATGCGCCGGTAGCGACGGGGTGGCACTGCGAGCGGAAAACCCATAGCGAACGACGCGCGAGGCGGTACGGTAATAGAGGGCGACGGAGTGAGAGAGCGACACGACCAGCTAGAACGACGACGGGAGACCGGGTCGACTCGAGGATCGTCTGCGGCGACGTGAAAGGAGGGACGGCGACTTCTGATAAGCCCCCTTAACACATCCCCCAGTGCCTGCTTTCGGCGAGTCAACCCAGAGACCGACCGCTGTCCCCTGTACGCCGCTGAAGCCACCCGACCCCAGCTCCTACCCCACTACTGACTCCAACCTGGACGCGCAGGAACGCAACGCCGCCGACGAACCGCTACGACGCTTTGAAACCGGGTCAAAGCGCGAACGCTACAGCCCCGTACTGGTTCCTCGCTTCACGCGGCCACGGCCCGAGCGACCCGGTCCTCGAAACCAGTCCTTCTTCCAAAGGTACGGATCCATTTTGCCGACTTCCTTTACCTACATTGATGCCATCGACTGTACACCTTGGAGACCTGCTGCGGGTGGTGGGTACGGACCGCCTCGAGAGCTGTGAAAACCTGTCCCGGATTTTCCAGGGCCGCCGAAACCGCACAGGACGCCGCCCGAGCCGCGGCGCTCTGCAGGTACCTTTTCTGTATCTCCGGACGAGCCGATTCCACGGACATGGTCCTTTACGAAGAAGAGAAAACTCTTCCCGGTGCTCGCAGGTTCGCCCGGTCCGTGTTTCAAGACGGATCAAGTGGGTTGCCGATGCATGTCTCGGATGTGCCCTCCTGCGCGTCGGGAACTTTCCTCCTCGACGCGGAGAAGACGACGCGACGAGACGACGGAGGGGAAGTGCGTTTGGTGCCGGCCGTGCGGATTAGAGCGTTGCGCCGAAGCGCGACGCTCTAATCCGGCCGGCACCAAACGCGCCACTTAGATGCTGAGCGAGAAGAGGTGCGGGTGATCGCGAGGAAGAGAGAGAAGAGCGACAACAGCAACGACGCGAATCGCCGCCAAAGCAGCAGCAGCTACGGCGGCCGACGCCGCGCTCGACTCGTTTCCCGCGGCCCGCTCTCCCCCGTCAGCGACGCGAGCGCAAAAGCAGAATCCAGAGGGGCGACGAGACCGGAAAAAAGAGAAAACTTTCCCTCACGGTACTTGTCGACTCTCGGACTCGTCCTGGTATTTAGCGCAGCGGATAGTGAGAAGTCTCTCTACTATAAAGTGAGAGTACATGCAATTTTCCGCCTCTCTACCGGACGAGGCCCCAAGACAAGGTATCTCGAGGCCGCAAATTGTGTTCGAGGTGTCGATGTTCACTGAGTCCAGCAATTCGCATCAGTTCTCGCGGCTGGCCGCGCTCTTTATCGACGGACGAGCCGAGTGATCCCCCGTCTAGGGTTTTTTAGTGTTTTTTTGGGGGGAAAAAGTGTACGAGTGCTGCTTGAACCGAAAACCACCGTCCTCCATTTAGACGGAGACGACACTGCCGTCAGTAATCACCGGTCAGGCTTACTGCTCGCGACCAGGACGTTCGTCGACCGCAACGCATGCACCGCCGTCACCTACCACAATGAGCAGCGGGAGCAGCGAACGCTTCGGCGGCGGCGACTAAGCGGTACCCTACAGCCGTTCGATCGGGCGGTGTGCAAAATTCCTCGTTCACGGTTGGTTACAGGCCCCGATCCCTATCATGGGATGTGGTTAAGAAGTTTTCTGCGAAGTCCCCGCTGATAACTCTCGTGTAGCGCGCGTGGGGCCCCGGACATCTAAGGGTATCACAAACCTGTTATCGCTCCGCCTCGTGTGGCTATCTGCCACCCGTCCCTCTAAGAAGTGCGTGAGAAAACCGACCCGGACCTGGTCGCAATGAACGCCGAGCCCGCCGTTGAATGAACACATACATCGCCGGTCGGCATCGTTTACGATCGGAACTACGTATCTGATCGTCTTCGAACCTTCGACTTTCGCTCTTGATCGAGGAAAATGTGCTTGCCACACACCATCGCTGCAGTTCGTCTTGCGACGATCCAAGAATTTCACCTCTAACGTCGCAATACGAGTGGCCCCGACCGCTCTCCCTTCGATCATTGCGTCGCCGTAGGCGGAGACCAACAGACGTAGACAAGGCCCTCTTCCATCATTCCATGCTTATCGTATGCAAGCTTGAACAGCCCGCTCTGAGCACTAATTTTTTCAAAGTGAACCTACCGGCCGCTGCGGACATTCGGTCAAGAGCACCCTTGGAGGTGAAAACCGCCGACCGCGCGCAAACGGACGCGTGGGACGCGGATGTAGGTAGAGCGGAACCGCGCGACAACAGCGGAGTAAAAAACGATTCGTTGGGCGGAGGCGTGAGACCGCGAGGCGACCGCACGACGGGCAGAAGCGAGTGTGTCAAGACGACGGGTCGTCGGATGCGACGGCTTGGCCAAAAGTAGACCCCTTTGTAAGCAAACGCTGACGACAAACGGAACCGAGAGACGAGCAAACGATCACGGTGCCGCCGTTGGCCGCAGCCGACAGGGGCAAGACTCCGCACCGCCGCCGACAGCACCACACCCGACACCGTCGAAATTTCGCGAGCAACCCCAGAGAAAATTGTGTGTGCGGACGATCGTTCTCATCCGAAGGAAACAGACTCGGTCGAAAACGACGACGAAGACAATGACCACGACCAGGACAGCATCGTCGAGCAGAGTGGAACAGACAAGGGCGAGAGATCGGTCGAACGAACGAACGAAAAACATCTTGCCTGCGCGCACAAAACACGACGGACGACGAAGGCGGCGGAAGCGGCGGCGGAAGCGGCGGCGGAAGCGGCGGCGGAAGCGGCGACGGCGACGAAAGCGGTAAAGACGGCAATGCGCTGCGGCGTTGGCAGTAGGAACGAGACGAATGACGAACGGTCAGCAAAAGTTAACAGCAAAATTTTAAAATAGAGAAAAAAGGAAATGACGCGCACAGTAGTGAAAGCATGAAGCGTACCACCGTTTTGCGTCAACTTACCGACCTCAAGACGCCAACCGACACATACGGACATTCCCACCGAAAACATCCATGAACCTATTTCGTGTAACAACTTTTTTTTCTATAAATTCACACTAAAACAAACCAAAACGGTCTTCATAGATTAAAAACGTTAAGAAAATAAGAATAAGACACTTTAATTGCATTTTCGTATTTAATTTTTTCAAAATTTTACATAAGTTCTGAATCTCGGTCACAGCCGATTGGATGACCACGGCTGTCCGTCCGACACGCGTCCGATCACGCTCGGCGGGTGGTTGTCGGCTGCGCGTCAGACTCGCGTCTGATCACGCCAACATGTGGTATCCCGATCTCATCGACACAGCCTTCAAGGAACGACATTGCCAGAGTGCTACGAAGCGGGCTGCTGAGCGTCCTACCACAGCTTGCGAGTGGTGGACGGCTAGGCGTGTGACTCACGTATAAGCACGCTAACATGTGGTACCCCGATCTCATCCACAGCCTACAACGAACATTGCCCGGATGCCATGTAGCCGGATGCTGAGCATCCGACCATGGCAAGCGAGTAGTGGTCGGCTAGGCGTGTGACTCGCGTATAAGCACGCCAACGTGTACTACCCCGATCTCATCGACACAGCGTACAACGAACGGCACTGCCCGGGTGCCACGTAGCTGGCTGCTGAACGTCCGACCACGGCGAGTGAGTAGTGGTCGGCTAAGCGTGTGATTCGCGTCTTAGCACGGCAATGTGTGGTAGGTCTCCCTCCCAGTAATTACAATCGCTCTAATTCGTGTAACAACTTTTGCTTTTTTTTTCTTGAATTTATACTAAATCAAACCAAGACGGTTTACATAGATTGCGAACGTTAAGAAAGCAAGAATAAAACACTTTAAATCCATTTCTAATTGTATTTTTTCGAATTTTTACAAAAGTTCGACACGCATCCGATCATGCCCGACGTGTGGTCGTCGGCTAGGCGTCTGACTCGCGTCTGAGCACGGCAACGTGTGGTAGGTCGCTCTCCCAGTAATTACAATCGCTCTAATTCGTGTAACAACTTTTGCTATTTTTACATGAATTCACACTAAACCAAAGCATGACAGTTTACAGAGATTGCGAACTTTAAGAAAACAAGAATAAAACACTTTAAATCCATTTTCGAATTGTATTTTTTCGAATTTTTACAAAAGTTCTGAATCTCGGCTACAGCCGATTGGCTGAGCATGGCTGCCCGTTCGACATGTGTCCGGTCACGCCCGCCGGGTTGGTGACGGCTGCGTGTCTGACTCGTGTCTGATTACGGCAAAGTGTGGTACCGCGATCTCATCGACACTTAATCTACAACGAACGACACTGCCCGGGTGCCACGTAGCCAGCTGATGTGCGCCGGATCACGGCGGCGAGTGGTGGTCGACTAGGCGTCTCACTTATCTCATCCACACTTCGCCTACAACGAGTGACTTTTCCAGGGTGCCACGTAGCTGGCTGCTAAATGTCCTATCACGGCAGCGGGTGGTGGTCGGCTATGCGTCTAACACGCCTCTGATCGCACACACCTATTGTACCCGATCTCATCGACACAGCCAACAACGAAGGACGCTGCCCGGGTGCCACGTAGCCGGCTGCTAAGCGTCTGACCACGGCGAGCGAGTGGTGGTCTGCTGGGCGTCTGACTCGCGTTTTATTACGGCAAAGTGTGGTACCGTCATCTCATCGACAGCTACAACGAATGACGCTGCTCGGGTGCCACGTAGCCGGCTGATGAGCGTCTGATCACAGCGGCTAGTGGTGGTCGACTAAGGCGTCTGACTCTCGTCTGAGCACGCCAACGTGTGGTACCCCGATCCCATCCACACTTCGCCTACAATGAACGATATTACCAAGATGCCACGTAGCCGACTGCTGAACGTTCGACCACGGTGAGCGAGTAGTGGTCGGCTAGGCGTGTGACTCGTCTTAGCACAGCAACGTGTGGTAGGTCTCCTTCCCAGTAATTACATTCGCTCTAATTCGTGTAACAACTTTTGCTTTATTTTTCGTGAATTTATACTAAACCAAACCAAGACGGTTTACATAGATTGCGAACGTTAAGAAAGCAAGAATAAAACACTTTAAATCCGCCGCAGTGAAGTATAGTCGAAAACAACAACGAAACGTAACGTGTCTGTTACCAACGTCCGTGTCATGGGGATCTAGAAATGCCGTGCCTGATGGGCCACAAGGTTGCGTCAAGGTTGGTTTTTCTCAGGGTTGCGATTTTGGAAGACTCATTGTTGGCGGGAATAGTAAGGGACATGTTCTCACTCCCCCCATCTCGAGGCGGTGCCGTAAGCCTCGAGGGCGATCGAGTTTTCTCCTCGAATGTCTAGCGGCCTTGCGGGTCATTCCACGGTCTAATGACCTTTCACAGCCTAGGAGAATCTTCTATCTTGGGTTAGTGGAGGGCGTCGCGAAGGATTCATTACGTGATGTGCTCCGCTTATCGGAGGATGAGTTTCGCTCGTTCTGGTCTTAGGCGCCAGGTAGTGAGTATCTCAGCAACTCTGAGTTTTCGCTCACCTGGCGATTAGCTCGGAATCGGTTGCCTCTCAATGACAACCTGGCGGATTTGCCAGATTGTGAACGCTGCAACATTGGCTTGGAAGAAACGGCTTCGCACGCCGTCTACCATTGTTCACGGGTTCGCCCTTTATGGGACCGTGCCGGCGAGTTGACTGTTCGTATCGCGCCGCGAGAGCATGTGCTCATTGGTCATGCATTCGCCTGCGACAGTGTGTCGCCCCCGTTCTCTGGGATGGTGTTTCTGTAGCTCCTAACCACGGCTCGAATGGTGATTTGGACGATGCAAAAGAAAGAAGTCTTGCGAGGTCAGCGTCTTTCACATCAGGATCTGATCCGATCTTTTGAGCATCTGCTCAAAATGAACATTAGAACTGATTGGAAACATCTGACTTCGACAGCCTTCAGCAAAAGGTGGGTAAATGTGGCAAGTCTGGTCCGCGTGAACAGGGCTAGTCTTGACTTTCTCTTTTAGTTCTGCTGGTTACATCGGGGTGGATTCCTTTGGAACCATCTCCTGGTTAAGGTTGTTCATTTTTGTGTACCTAGTTAATGTGAATAAATGTGTTCCTCTTTTGTTATGTTCCAAGTCGAGATTCCCAACCTCCCCAGTTTGTTTTGGCCTTTCTTTTTATCTCGGCTGGTTCAGCTTTTGATTTTCCATTCCATTAATTATTCTATCTCTTCCCACTCCCTTAGCGAGTGCGCTTCTTGATTTGGCAGAATACAGCGGCCACTCTTTTATGTGCTTTGGACGGGGCTTACTAACATTTTTTTTTTTTTTAATTTGAAAAATTATGTTGTCTTTTTGTTTGTTTTTGGACTCATCCCCCTTCCATCATTTCCTTTTTATTAAATGTTTTGCATTATATATTATATTGTATATAAATACACTTTTATTGCCATGTGTTTTCCCCCAGTTTTAGTAAAATTTTGGTATATGAAGGATTGGAAAGTGATGGATAGGTTCTTATGGTGAATGGGTAGATTGTAATGTGGGATTGTGATAGTGTTTAGCTAGGTATAGGATAGATTACTGATGACCAACCTGAGTTTATGCCCCCCCATACCAATTCGGCTTTGTCCCACAATTTTGTACATTTGTATAAAATAAATATTGTACTAAACCTCACTTCACACAATGGCGTCGCCGATAGGATCCCATTTGTTTCTAGAAGATCCAGATTTTGTAGATGCATATGGATTCGCTGTTTGTCTGCCAGTGCAAGAAATAAAAAGCTGAAAGACAACAAGGAGATGGGAGGCGAAAATTAAATTACGGATTTATTTTTGGCTACAGCGGGATGCGAAACGATAATGAAAGTCTCCACTATGGCATATCCCACAAAGTCTGATTATAAGGAGAAATATGAGACCCAAGAAAAGACTGGAAGTGGTAGAAAGAACGAAATTCATGTCATTGATACAAGAAATTGACGAACCAATTATAAAATATCTACACCGTCTACGAAATGCGAGTAGATATTGAGAATTTGAAAAACTCGGACAAGACGGACAAAATATTGAAGAGGACTTGATTCAATTAAGGTTAACTGAAGGTATGTGCAATGCATCACACCAATATAAAATAATGAAACAACTACAAATAGGAAATATGTCTTTAAATACATGCATTGACTTTATACAGCAACAAAAATTAATACAGAAATACAACCATCATAAAAGTCAACCCAGCGAACAAATATCCGCTGAGACGTACATGGTAAACAAAATAAGATGTTCGTATTGTGGACGTGATCACGAAATAAAAAAAGGAAAAATGCCCAGTATTTGGAAAAACCTGTAAAAATTGCTTAAAAATGAATCACTTTCAAGCAGTATGCAAAGTAAAAAAGAAATATGTTGAAAGAGTTGAAGAAAACGAAACCAATATGGAGGTCTTTACATTAAAAAATAAGAATATAGAAAAAATTGTACAAAAGGAAAAAGACATTATACTAAAGGTTAAAATTAACAGCTACAATTTAGATATGGAAATGGATACTAGGAGTGAAGTAACGCTGATTCTAAAAGATTTTTAGGAACGCATTGGAAAGTCAGCCTTACGAAAGAGCAGTTTACAACTCCGCCACTTTGATGGGGCGGCCATAAAAAAAAATTTAGGATACTTTGAAGGTTCCTTGGAGTTAGAAGGTAAATTTGAAATAATACCTATAATTGTCACAAGTTGTAAAAAGAACCACGGACTTCTTGGAAACGACGTGCTTAACATAAACTACTAAAGTAATTAATGAGATAAAAATGGAAAACACCGGAAAGTTAAAAAAAAACAAAAAACTATAAAGCGAGTTTAAAATTAAATAAAATGTCTCCACTTCTTATTATGAGGCATGAAAAGTACCAGTACATTTGTTGCCATTAGTAGTAACAAAACTACGAAAATTAATAGAACAAGACCTTCTTGAACATATTTCCCCTGGGGGTAGCAAGTGGGCATCACTCATTGTAATGTTGAGGAAGACAGATGGTAATTTACGTATTTGTGGAGATTACAAAATAAGTGTAAATCATAAAATCTGTTCGGATTCGTATCCCATATCGATTGTTGAAGTTGCATTGAATGCACTGGCAGGAATAAGCGTTTTTGCAAAAATAGATTTAAAAACGGCATACCACCAAGTACCGATAGACGATAACTTCAAAGAAGTAACCACGATAAATACGCCAATAGGGTTACTAAGATGGAAAAAGATGCCATTGGAATAAAAACCGCAAGCGCCATATTTCAAAAGGCCATCAAACAGATTTTATTAAAATTCGAAAAATATAGTTTGTTACCAAGATGATATGTGCATAGGGACCACTAATGAAATGGAATTAAAAACGAAAACCGACATAATTTTGAATAGATTAAAAATGCTGGAATGACAATGAATGAAAACAATACTTAAGCAATTGTAATAACATATATTTTTAGGTTATCTATTTCAAAAGAAGGTATATCACCAGAGCAAGCCTTGATAGAAAAAATACTAAAAGTAGCTACACCTACAATTAAGAAAGAACTGGTGTCTTTTTTGGGATTGGTAAATTTTTACAGGCGATATTTACCAAAATACACGAACTTGACTGAACCGTTTGCAAATTTAAGAAAAAAGAATGTTGAATTTATTTGGTCAGAGGAACAACAAAAAGATTTTGACAGATTAAAAATAATTATGGCAAAGAAACCAGTAGTGAAAATGTTTAATTAAAAAAAGAACGTGACGTTAACCACAGATGCAGGCGAACATTCAATATTGGGAATATTATCACAAGAAGGACATCCGATAATGTATTTATCAAGAAGACTAACGAACACCGAATTTAATTATTCAAATGTAGAGAAAGATGCATTAGCTATCGTGTGGACAACTACTAGAGCCTGACAATTTTTAATTGGGAAAAATTTCTGTTAATAAGTGATGATAGACCATTAGAGTTTATGTTTAACTCAAGGAAAGAATTACCTTAAGTCACTACATCGAGGATACTGAGATGGGCAGTAAGATTAATGGCATTTGACTTTGATATAGAATATGTCAAAGGAAATTCAATACCACACGTAGACGCACTATCAAGATTGCGATTTTACAAGGAGACAAAAGATAAAACATAAGAAGAATTTGAAGATGCATTCTTACATTGAATGTAATGATGTGTTGTCTTTAGATAGAATGGCTGCGCAAACTAGGCATGATCCAGTACTAAGTAGGATATTATCGAGAATAAGAAAAAAACTCATGGAGAAATTGTTCTAGGGCGGAAGGACCCTACAAAGGAATAAGACAGAAATTAACGATAGAACATGGAGTGGTTTGTAATGGTGATCTGGTAGTTCCCCCAGAGACACAAAGAAAATTGGTAAAAAAAAAGTGTACATAACGATATGTATTGTGGAGTAGCGGCCACACAAAAAAAGGATAAAATTAGAAGTATGATGGCTCGGATATTCAAGAGATGTCGAAGAATATATAAAAAGGTGCAAAAAATGTGAAGAATTAAGAAATTTCACACAGACTACTTTATATTCGTGGCCCAGAGAAGTGGAGCTATGGAGTAGAGTGCATATAGATCATGCGTATATTAATGAAGTAGGACTCTTATTAATTCTAGTAGACTCTTTTTCAGGCTGGCCTGAAATAATCCGAGTGTCAGACAAGAAAATTTCTACGATAAAGTACATTCTAAAGGTCATAATTTTCAGAAATGGCATACCAAAACCCCTGTTATCTGACAATGTACCAGAGTTTTGTCATGACAATTTTAATTTATGGTTAGAAAAAATAGGATTAAACAGTATAAGTCACCCCCATATAACCCTCAGGCTAACGGGTTAGCGGAAAGAACTGTGCAGAAGAGAAAAAGTAGTTTTTCTACCGAGGCTGCTTTTAAGCTACCGCACAATACCACACATTAGAAGACTAGAAAGCCCATCAGCTTTAATTGGAAGACAAACTAGAGCTCCGCTAACGATGTCATATTACAAAAATGAAAAAATGTGGTACAAAAAGAACAAAGAAGCTAATCCGGAAAGGGTAGAATTTATCATGCAAAAAGGCCACAATATAGCTATTATAAATAGAGAAAACAGCAAACGGCAAAACGGCTCATGCAGATCAAAAAGGGTGAATATGAAGAGCAAAATGAGGAACAAATGGATATGATTCCGTCCGTTAATGATTCATTAGAACAACCGTTACAGAATGAAACTTCAGAAGACGAAGCAATGCAGGATCAAATGGGCCAGAATGACTTGGAAAGTTCGGATGAAGATCAAATAATGTAAGACAATGCAGACGATTGCAGCTGGGCGCGGAACAGATCTAGGTCTCCCAGAGAAAGAAATACGGGAGACAGGGAAGTAGAGCAAAGAAATGAAACTATCATGAGAAGTACAAGAACCACTAGAGGTATAAAACTTATACGTTTCAGGGAGATGTAGTGACACTGGCAAATTAATATGTCTAATTTGCATAAGTGCAAGAGAGAGCCTATATAACTCCTCACTAAGAATAAGTATGTTAAACTTAGCGACTGACAGTTCTTGGCAAGTTTCGTCATTTGCTGAATTCTCTTGCCTTTCGTTTGTAGAGCTAAGTTTATTTTTATTTATTTTTTCTTTTTCTCGTTTTGTTATTTTCTTTTCTTTTCTAGCTTTTTGTATTTTATTTTCGTATTTTTGGCGGCCTTATTTATTTTTGTTTAGGTCGGCCGTTTTGAATTAACTTTTGTTTTCATTTTTTAGTTTCTGTTTGGATTTAAGTGCCATATTTATTTTTGTTTAAACTTTCTTTTTAACAGTATCTTTTATTTTATTTGTTGACCAGAAACTGATCAATTAGCTGATTTTTTTTTCCATCGTTAACTTTTCGCTTTTTCTGCCCCTCCCCATATTTCTTTTGCGGAAGTAGCCTTTAGGCGACTCTTCGCTCTTTTTGCTTGTTTTTTTTTTTTTCGGATTTGTTTCTGTGCATTTGGTTTAATTGTAACTTTGTAAAGTTTATTCATTGTTCCAATTTATTTTTTCAATAGTTTTTGTAAAGTTTATTTACATGAAGTTAATTTTTAGCCCCTACCATATTTCTTTTACGGGAGTAACCTTTTAGGCAACTCTTCGTTTTTCTGTTTGTTTTATTTTAAATTCTTTTTATTGTTTATTGTAACTCGTAAAGTTTTATTTGTACAAGTTATTGTTTTTCCTTATATTTTGTTAAACCGCTCAAGGCTATTTGCCGTTTAAGGCTATTTCTATAAATAATAGTTTCTTTTCGTAGTTTATTAAAAGTTTTATTTTTGGCTCTCAAAGGCTAGTTTGCGTTTACTTTTTCAGCCGCTTTAATTTAATTTAGTTGCCGTTATTGGCTAATTTATTGTCTTAAATCCTTCGGGGTTTATTGTTTTATTTTCTCTTGCGCTGTTTGCTGCTAGTGTATTTTGTGTATTTTATTTATTTTTCTGTTACATTTTCTTTTCCATTTTTCTCCCGTTTTTCCCACCCCTCCCCATTCACCTTTCATAGTACGGAGGAAAAATATATATTGACTCTCTTAGATTCATTTTAAAAAATGGCCGACTCAAGTCGGTCAGTTAAGCCCACCTGACAAAAATGAGGTGTCTTTTTCCCCCTCTGACAAAGAATCAAGATAAGACCCAGAAGGAGACGACCGAAACTATGGTGGCCGAAAAATGCCAAAATGATACTGAAAAAATTTCCAAAGACGAAACCAAAGATGCTGAGGCCGGGGAATCGCCCTTGGGCTAGAAGTCCCCTCCTAAAGTAAAAATCAATCTGACGGAGTTCTTGGAGAAAGCCAAGAGTTACGCACACCTTGTGACAGAAGGTGGGCTCTTGGAAGCTCTTCAAGAATTAAGATTGATAAAAGAATTGTCAGTCTTTGTGTTGGACAAGCGTTCACGCAAAATTTGTCGCTCCCCAAAAGACACAGTGTTATAGACACTGCAGTCCATGAGAGTCAAGCCTTTGCGTATAGTTAAATGTGCGAGCTTTTTCATGTGAGACGTGCTGCTGCCCACGCCGGAAGACTGCCTGAAAATGGTAACAAATATATAATAATATAAAGGATATAATAATACGAACCGAATATCAAGTCATGCGTAGGAGCAATGTAGCAGTATACAAGGTCTCTCCTCAGGTCATCGGGGAGCATCTCTCGGCCTATTTTTCTCAATTCGGTGAGATTGTAGATGCCTCCTGCGATGGCCTGACCGGGGGATGGTCTCTCGACATCATGACCGACCGTCACGCCTTCCTGACTATCCCCAACTTTCTTGACGTTGGGGGCCTGAGCTTGCGGTAATTGTATCCGGAAGAAAACCTAAGTACTGGAGATGCGGAGAGATTGGTCACCTCTCCTCCTCTTGCCCAGAGAAGAAAGCCTCTGGAAGCCGAACCCCTCTGGCCGCTTCTTCGTCAAAATCCGTCCCGCCTTTAGTGGGCATGCCAGCAACCAGGATCGGTGTGGTTGTACCCTCGGTTGGGTCAAAACATCTGCCCTCATTCCCCGAAAAACTCTCGCCTGCTACAAGTGTAGTTTTGGAGAAGGAAAAAGGGGAATGGCAGGTTGTTGGTAGGACCAGAGGGAAGCGTTAAGCTGCGGGACATCTGTCTCCGGAAGCTTCCAGGACTAAATACACGAACAGTCCCACTCCCTCTACCAGCAAGAAGGGCGACGCTTCGGCCTGGTCTGCACCAACGATAGAAGAGATGAGAAAAGCGTTCGATCCTGGTTACGAAGGCATGTTAAAACTTCAAAAACTTAAAAATGAACTGGCGAGAAACCCAATACGTCCTTCTGTCTCTGCCCAGTCCTCTCCTGGAAAAAAGAAAAGCCCCAAGGAATCCCACTCCTCTCAGTCCAAGAAAATCTGCCCCTCTCAGTAGAGAAGCCAGCCCGTTTCGAATCCCACCTCAGCCAACCCCCAGTCTTTCCCCTAAGAAGCAGTTACCACCACCTTCAAAGCGGCAAAGAAGCCCTACCTCCGATGATAGGGAATCTCGGAAGAAGGCTTCGAAATCACCTTATTTAAAAGGAAAGGATGTGTGCTGCGTATCGCAAGAACAGGCAGAAAGAGCACAAAGCTTTGAAAATATGATCAAAAAACTGAAAAGCCTATTGGCTATGAAGTGTGGGGACAAAATATAGAAGTCCCCACAAATTTTCCAAATGCAAAAAATTTATTAACTGTGATCCGAACTGGTGCTGGAGCTCTAAAGGTGTGGGACATGATTATAGAAGCTGAAAAGACCTTATCAATGTCCCCACCAATCGCCACCATAGAAGGCGAGAAAATTGAACACCTAAAAAATTTTGTGTTGGACGGCTCCCAATTTTTGTTCATCCCACGCTTTATAGGGCTCTAAAACTAACCTTTCCTTGGGATGTTGGTGGGCTCTCCCCTGACGGCACTATTGATAAAGAATTAGGCCAAGGGTCGATGGGAGAGGCTGTCGGCATCCTTTCCCCGTCCATGTTCTGTCCAGGACCCCAACCCTAATCAAGCATCATAATGGCTCTCTGGTTAGCCAGCGTGAATGCCCGGGGGCTGAGGTCAGTCTCGGAGGGTGAGACTCACTCATGATCTCCAGCGCCACGGTGTGAATGTTTGTTGTGTGCAGGAGACCCGGTTTTTAACTGGCGACTATGAGAATAGAGATCGAAATCACTAGACAGTATGCACTGTCTAGGGATTACGATCTCTATTCAGCATGTTTTGATGGTCGTTCTAGAGGTGTTTCCTGGCTAGTGAGCAGGTCTCTGGGCGCGGTGTGTGCGCTTGTCTTCGGAGATCCAGCGGGCAGGATTTGTGTGCTGGATATTACCATAAAGGAGAAGTCTATTTGGCTCATTGGGGTTTATGCGCCCAATGACCATGCGGAGTGTTGTGCTTTGTTTCGGCGGCTCGAGTCGTTCTTTGGAACATCAAGGCGGGTAATCTTAGCAGGGGATTGGAATGACGTCCTTGACCCTGAGAAAGATCGTATAGGAGAAAGATCGGGTACTAACAACCCGGATGTGAAACCATTTCGGGAATTTATCGATAGGAATGATCTTGTCGCTAAATACCGAAATGAACACCCCCGGGAGACTTGGACTAATAGGGACAGCTCGAGTTCCGTGTTACGCGCTAGCTACCTCGACCGAGTCCTAGTTAGGAGAGTCGACGTAGGGCTCTTAGGTTGTCCAAGTTTCCATTCGATAGTTTACACGGATCATAGGCTCGTCCGGGTTCGTGTAAACTTAGATAAGCATAAGGTTAAGTTGGCTGGATACTGAAAATTGAATGCGTCATTATTTGATATCCAAGATTTCCAGGAGCAGCTACAACTAACATTAAAGCGGGAATTGACGGGGGCTGTGGTTGGGAATAAGTGGTGGGATTCACTTAGATCCTAACTTAGATCGTTTGCTGCCGACTACGGTAGTCGGCTCAACTTAGCTAATTTAGCGGCACAAACGGCAGTAGAGAAAAAAGTTGATCGGGCAGTTAAATCCCGTAATAGTGGGGACGTAACCTTAGCTAGGGCCAGCTGGCCTCCTTGCTTATCAAGAAGGATCAAGCCCTGGTAGTTAGGGCTAGGTTAAAAAGAATATCTTCTGAGGCAACGAATATGGCCGCTGAATTGCGTGCAGAGACTGCTTGACAAGCAGTCAATCGGCATATCAAGGATATCACATTGCCGGACGGGCGTACCGTGACCACAGACGTGGGTATATGTGGCGCTTTTCGGGATTACTTTCAGGTTCTTTTCACCACGGAGCCTGGTCTGGGCACAGCTCAGTTCGACGCCTATTTGGCTGACTTTCCCCGCCTCGAGGCGGCTGAAGCAACTGGGTGCGAGGAGCCCATTACGGAGTCGGAAATCTGGGATGCGCTGAAACAGGTTGGCCGGGACAAATCTCCGGGATTGAATGGTCTTCCCTAGTAAATGTACTTGAGGCAGTCGTCCGTTTTTGTCCCTTTGCTGGCACTTGTTTACAACAACTGGATGGAGCAGGAGTCTATTCCTCGACGCTTCACCAAGGGTGTGATCAAGTTGCTTCGCAAGAGCAAGAGTGGTGGGGGTGGCTGAGATAATCTTCTTCCTTTAACGATGTTAAATACTGACTTAAAGATTTTTTCCAAGGTCTTGGCCCGCCGTTTGCAGGCTGATTGGCCCCGAGCAGACTTGTGCTGTAAAGGGCAGCACTATTCAGGACAACCTTCATTTGGTACACCTGATCATCGGGAAAATCGTCAGTGAAGCCGTGCTGATCAATTTGGATCAGTCCAAGGTATTTGATAGGGTTGACCATCGGTTTTTGGAGTCTGTCCTTTCCGCCGCCGCTTTCGGGCCGTACTTTCGCTCCTGGACCCGGCTGCTGTATGCGTCCCCCGGTGCGCTGGTGGAAGTGAATGGGCTAAGATCGAAGCCTTTCACATTATCTCGCTCCATTTGTCAAGGTGGTCCACTTTCCCCTTTGCTTTACGTTCTTGCGTTGGAGCCTTTCCTTCGCAAGTTAAAGGCGAATCCGGTACTTCACGGAATGTTCGTACCTGGTGCTACCACCTCGGCCAGGTACTCCGCCTATGCTGATGACGTTTCGGTTTTTGTGTCGAGGAAAGCAGAGCTTGAAGAAGTTAGCAAAGAGATCAGATGTTATGAGACGGTGATAGGGGTCAAGATCAATCGCGGTAAGTCTGTGGGCTTGCGATTGGGTACGGGGAAGGGAGTTTCTCTTCCCGGACCTTTCCTCTGGACGGACGGGCCGATCAAGATTCTCGGCGTCTGGTTCGGTCCTGATCTCCAGTTGGAAATGAATTGGTCGGAGGTTCGAGAGAAGGCCGAGAGCGCAGTTCGTCTGTGGACTCGGAGGAAACTATCCTTAAAGGGGAAGGCGGAACTATGTGCCTCGCAAATCTACCTGATTCTCCTTTACCGATTTTCGGTACTTCCTCTCCCGTGTGCCATTCGTTTGGGATTAAGACAGCTCTTGTTCTCCTTCCTTTGGGGAGACGGCAAAGGCTCTCAATGTGCGTCGGAATATCTGTTGCCTCCATCCTTCTGAGGGCGGTCTGGGCATGCCAAGCGTTGAGTTTCAT
This sequence comes from Ascarosepion bandense, assembly GCA_037127315.1. Classification (NCBI taxonomy): domain Eukaryota; kingdom Metazoa; phylum Mollusca; class Cephalopoda; order Sepiida; family Sepiidae; genus Ascarosepion; species Ascarosepion bandense. The sequence goes on along the minus strand of JBBBDQ010001527.1, from coordinate 10,285,277 downwards.
CAACATACGCTTCGCATTAGATTCCTGGATCGAATGTGTATGCTGGCGGATGAGAACGGCGCCCTCGTTAAAGAGTACGTCCATAAACACTTTCCATCCTTGAGAAGTGTGCACTTGTCGGAGGAGGAAACCGGCCGTACTACTCGTGGCGAGGGCTCCTTCTATCGTGAATGTCGTTTGGCTTTCTAGTTTCTTTTGCGGGCGACGGATGGCCTCTCCATCACCCAAGCGTTGTCTCTTAAGGCATTATATCGGGTGTTAGGGGGCCGTTCAAGATGAACTGATAGGCAAGCTCGGGCTTACGAAGCAGGAGGCTCGCTCCATATGGCCTTGGGAGCCCGGGTTGAAATGTCTCACTAACGATGAGGCATCACTCACCTGGAAGGCTCTCTGGGGAGGTAAGAATCTTCATGCAGCGGGCCTAAAATTGAATTCAACCAGCGTACGTTGTGGGCTGTCGGCGGAAACCGTCGATCACGCCTTCTTCCACTGCAGTGTTGTTGCCCCGTTGTGCAAGTTTCTTGAAGATCTCATGGTTCGTATGCTGCGTGGAAAGTTCTTTGTCCTTGATGCTAGTTCTGATTGTAGCAATGTCGTACCTCCGTTATCTAGGTCTGAGCACTACGTGCTCTTTTGCTTACTAGGTTTTATGCGAGTCGTGATTTGGACGACGCAACAGAGGAATTCTATGATGATTAGAAGTTAACCTCTTCCCAACTGATCTCGTTCTTTAAGCATCAGCTTAAAGTCAAGATCAGGACGGAAAGGAAACGATTCACTCCATCTGAATTTGGCAAAATGTGGGTGAGTTGTGCGCGTTTCTGTCGAGTGAAAGGTGCTGACCTGGAGTGGTTCTTTGATTCTGGTTAGGCATCAGGATTTTGGGTGTGCTGGGTGGAACATGTGCAACCCTTCCCCGTTAGGTTAGAGTAGGGATCTTTTGATTTTTCTGTTTTTCACCTTAAAGTTAACTTAGCTAGGTTATGAATGCTCATTGGCCCCTCTTTCTTTTTCTCCCCAGTTTTCTTTTAGTTTAATCCCCACCCCTTCCCGCTTTAGGTGTTCAGCAATGTTAGTTCTCCAGTGGATGCGTGGCGTCTTTCGTTATTTTTCAAGTGTGCTTTTCGTTTTTGTTATGGTGTTTAATTGTGTGAGTGATTGTGTGAGTAATTGCTGATCGGATAAGTGGTATTTATTATATTCCTAAAGCCGCGCATTATTTTTCGTCCGGGGAACTGACTTTGCTGTCACAATATTAGAGTAGTGAGGGGCTTTTATTACTAATACGATTTTATTTAGTTTCTTGTAAATATTGTATTTCATTGTATATAATCATTGGGGAATTTTAAATGTTGTTATTTTTTGCCCATGCCCTCCACCGAAAATTGTACATACGGGAGTTAAGTAGGACTACATAGAGTAGCTGAGGTATTATGATGGACGTGGTAAGAATGGTAAGTAAAAATGTGGTATTATGGTGTAAGGTTTATTGTAAGTGTGTTAGGGTCGACGAAAGTGAATAGCTCATTTAAATTAGGACAGATGAAGACCAGCCTTCCCCATCCCCGTTTTAGGCCTTGTGCCATATTTGTACTTTTGTACAATAAATATTCAAGCTTTGCAACTGATTCGTGCTAAACCTCACTTCACATCATAAGTAAAATAATAAAACTAATTTAATTAATTTTATGAAATAGTCTTGTTAATTTTCGTCTTTTGAACATCTGTAATAATTTTTTTAAGATACAGGTTAATTTTTGTTTTTCCACATTTCGCATGAATAAAACTGTCTAATAATATTGTCAAAAATGAACCGAGTTTAACTTTAATTAGTATGTACACTGTTTCGAGCAAGTTACATTTCTTTAGATTAAATAATTTTGTTGTTTTTTTTTTTTAGTAAAATATAAAATTTCTCTGTTGTATTATTTGCTTCTATTTTGACAAAAAATAAGCACTTAACTATAATAAATCATAAACAGCGTTATATTTTGTTTTCGGCAATAAAACCATCACCTGCTTTAAGAATTATTTTTCAAATTTTTAGCATTCTTTCCAACAGTTTTTGAAAAAAGTACATGGCAAACCTTCCAAAGAATTCTTCATACACTGTAAAAGCTCACTGTCACTCTCACTTATTAGATATTCTCTTGGTAGTCACCTATCCAATACATCCCATCCTAATTCAATGGAAGAGATGTCAAGAGATTTAGGCATTCAACTCATAATTTCCAAATTTTTGTTCCTGTTTTTGACTCGAGATTATTTTAACATAATTTAGGAGAGTGCTTTAGATCCTTATCTTGTTAAAATTTATTTTTTCCAGTCATGCGTAAACCAGATAGTGTACAATGTTTTTGCAAAATCGAATGATATTATTCTTTTTTCCTCATTTCCATGACCTGAATCAAATCTCCAATCCTCTTTACCAAAAAGCACTTATACCGTAACAGACCCACAATCATGCTTAAGTGTTGGAATCACACATTAATCATTCAGTCTTTCTCCTGGCGTTCTTCTCACATACACTCTCCTCTTACTACCAAAAGTTTGAATTTGGACTCATCTGTCCACAATACATTTTATCACTTTCGATATTCAGTTCTTGTGTATTTTCGGCTTATTTATCTATAATAGGGGTTTCTTGGTGGCTATGCACCCCTGGGCCCCGCTGATCTAAGTTGATTTTTTTACAGTTGAGAGAAACACTGGTTGCTGTCGAAATGAATTCATATAAACTGTCAACTCTGGAGCAGTTTTACTTTTATTTCTTTCGCTCTGAATAATCGAGTGTTTATCTTCAGCAGAAGTTTCCACTTTTGGTGCTACAGCATTTTTCTATCTACATGTGCACCTGTTTCTAACTGCCTTTGTAACGAATGTCTATAAATCTTCAACTTCTTCTCCCTGAGAGTAGCTTGTTTTTAATAAAATTTTAATTATGCTCTCACTTCAATGCTTAGCTGCATCGATTTTGTCATTTTGTATAATTCTTTAAATTAAAAAATTGAAAAAATTGAAAATACTGTGGTAATGGCACAATCTTTTTCTTTAAACAGAGACAACTACATGCTGTGCTAGCAATATTAGTAAATACTGAGTTAATATTTAGAATTTGCATTAACATTTAACTTAGTTGAAAAGTTCACTGTGGTGTTAATGGTGAACAACAAGATATAATATCTCTCTTACAAAACATACATAATTTAGAAAAAAGTATTGTGAATAGTCAGTTAAGTGCCATACGTGATACACTTGGCGATCATGTGTCGAAAGAAGCATGACTGACTGAGTAACTCAGTAGGTTACCATTACTTTCTGCGGTAGACTGGTTGCCAACCAAGGTTATAGAACTCGAACTGTCCTGTTATTTAAACCATAACTGGAGGGAAGAGTCAGATTAATACCTTTCCCAAGGGTATTTGCGCATAAGTGAATGCAATGAATTCAACTGGAATTCGAACTCGGCTCCCCGATTTCTCCGATATCCACTGCACCACAACGCACATCCACATTTGAAATTTTTCGTGGTAAGAGAAGCTTGGAGAAAGGCTGAAAATTATAGCAAATACACTAGAGGTACTGAAATTTTATCTTTTACTCTAGTTTTAGTTTTAGACATTATTTTCTTTCTTTTTTTTTTTTTTTTTTTAGAAATGCAGGGTCACTCTAAACTTTTTACCTGTAATATAAGCACATTGACTGGTTAGTTTATAGAAGTGATGGCTTTACACCTTGTAGAACAAATATTTGAATATCTTGAATTCGATGAAAATTCTGCTTCTAGCCAACTGAGTGAGTATTAAAACTCTGAATCTAAATATTGAGTTGAAAACGGCAAAATTAAATCCTTTTAGAAGCAAGCTTTAAAATCTCGAAACAAAACAAAAAACTCAGTGACAAAGATGAGAAGATTAAAATATGGGAGAAATGACAATTATTGCTAATTGGAGATTCAGTTATATGCTTGAATCCTCAATGTCTCTTTCTCTTTTAATTTCACAACTTCATATGAATTTTCGGCAGCTACATACACATTAAGCGAAAACATTTAAATATCAAAATGCAAGTTTACGGCTTTTATATACGTATATGTCAATTAACTTTTATAATGAGGATAAATGAAATCGGTGAATTAGTGACCCAATCCAGTTTTTTTTTTGTTTTTTAAATAAAAGTGATAAAAATTCGCAAGTTGATTTTGTCTCTATGTACCAGTTTCATTTATTCTCTGTTCAAAACATATGTGAAGTTATTTAACTCTTTGGATATGTAACATTTAATAGGAAAACAGCCAATTTTAATACAACTATTGAAGCTTAAGTTACTTAGAGAATATTTAAATCATTTTTACATTAAAAGAATAGAGAAACAGGACCCTATTTGATTATGTATAGGAATTAATAAAAAAAATGCTGTGCTGATTCATGGTGATAAAATATATTATAATTAGTACATACTGCATAATGTTTGCAAAAAAATTAAAATTTAATTTACTCTACAGACACAGATAGAAAAAGAAAGATAAAAATATATAGATTTTTTTGTGTATCTGTTTATGTCTATACAAATTTACAGTAGTCGGATTTAAATGTAACCGATCAGTTAAATAAGTAAAATACGAATTTTTAATACATGGAGCATGATAAATCTACTTGGTTTTTATTTTTCACATTAGTTTTTGTCACTCTCGTCTTTTTCCTTTCACACGTGTCTAGGTTTGTTGAAATTATTTTATGACTATGTATGTACGGTGTGCACGTGTGTAGGTGTACATATATCTGTGCATTTTTGTGAGTGCAGAATAATTTATTGAGATTTAGATTCATTTTCCCTTTAGTCTCAGTTCTTAATTTAACTTCATGTGCAGCGTTATTATAAATTCATATATTCTACAGATCTATATTACCGTCCCCATTTCATTAGAAGGCATATTCTATTGCTCAGCTGTTTGTAATTTGCATGTTTGCGTCCACTTTTTCTTACAACATTCGCGATTTCTGTTTCTGCTGTCATTATGGCTGCCGACACTTCTTCCTTGTAGCTGCTTTTCAAGCCAGCATTACTTTAGGTCATTGTGTCACAGCCTGACCTTCCTTTATATTCACTGACCAAGGTGTCTGATGCACTGACTCCCCTTAACAGTACTCATCAATAAAACAACTGTGACCCTCTTAAAATCATTGAAACTATATCTACATCTACTACACTTGATCTTTTATTTAGTACAACAGCAACAATAATAACAACTACTGGTACTACTAATACAAAAATAACTATGACAATATATTTAATTCATAACTATTTACACTGTAACTCTAATTATCTAATAAAGACATTAATTGATTATAAAATATAATTAAAACTAATCTACTACAATTATTAACGATAAACTATAAAAACATTGATTGTGCTATATAGATATATGTGCGTGCATGTCTGTGCGTGTGTGTCTGTGCGGGTGTGTATTAACATACACATTTTTTTCTTTTTTTACTTTGTTTATTTTCGATACATTAAATTTAATATATTATTTATTAAACGAAATATTTATTATAATTCATATCTAAAGAAATGATGGATCTGTATTTATTAAGCCGACATTACTTGAACTTTAAGTATTATAATCCATGTATATACATGCATACATGTTTTAAAAGGTCTTGAAACAAAAAAAGGTATATATTTGATGTAGAGAATTTTTAAAAACAACTAATGATGAATAACCGTTACTCATAAAAAGAAGTATAAGAAGAATCGATGTTTTAATAATATACACTACTTCTGGGGGATATTATATAAATGCTGTCGTATTTAATGCATATCGTCTTTATTTTATGACAAAGATAAAAAAAATATGACATAGATAAATATTTTACACAGATTTAAAATTTAATAAACATCTACTCATTAACGATTACTCATCTTAAAGTTAGGGGAAGGGAAATTTTAAGATTTCATAATGTTATGAAATGTGTAATGTTAGTTAATGCGAACACTGTCAAATGTGATCACAACTGAAAATCCCACTTTCAGTTACGATGATCGTACAGTTCTCGTTATACATGGAATGATAACAACTGCATCTCGTTCACGTTGATCTGGGATATCAAAAAGTGCTTTTGTACGATGAAATGAGGAAACAGCAAAAAGTACCAGGTAAAGATGTACTAGTGTGCGTCAAAATCAGCCCATGAATGACACTGTGTTATCTTGATCTCATAACATTTTTTACAGTATTGTTCACCTTAAACAAGGCTCAAGAGGGAAGAGGTTACAGAGTAATTAAGAGACAGTTTATAAGGATATGTGGGAAAGATAGAACAGAAGTAGAACTAGTTAAAATTTTAATGATCGGGAAATAATTCTCGTAGGAATCGGTTCCACAAATTAACGATTCGTGGGAAAAAGCTGTTTGAGCTGAACTTACATATCACTAATGAAATACGATGGGGATGAGAGTAGTTCGCTAGAATGTATGCGGCATGGTGGGTCTTAGCTGTGAAGGCTAGAACTGGTGGAACTAAGGAATGTCATTCATCTAAACATTTTCCATAAAAATTGAGATAAAGTAGCGAGAGGCTTGCAATGTTTTGTCTGTGAGAAAATTGTTGTTTGATTCATCACCCACAAAGATGTGTAGACACGTTTTGACTCTATCGAAACTGGAAAATGAAGACTGGACATCTCTTGCCAATATGTGGTAGTAGTGCTCGGTGATGATGCAACGTCTCTAGTTTGATTTTCGTAGAACTGAATGTAACCAGCCAGTTTTGGCTCCACTAATCTATTAGAACTAGGTCAGAGGAGAGATCAGCTGTCAGATTCTGGTCATTTAGAGATTTGAAGGTGCACTCATATGCCGTTGTATTATCAGCATAGTTATTCGTATATGATCTGAATATACTCTTAGGCAGATAATTTATGCAATGTAACGAGAAGCTAGCATTCGAGGAAGCGCCTGGGTCGATCACTTGAACCTCGGAGGACTTTCCGTTAACAATTACATTCAGTGGTCTAAGCGTTAAGAATGACTTGATAATTGAAAAGACACTTCTATAGCTAAAGAACTTGTGTAGCAACCCCTGTATGCAACACCTTTATCAACTTTATCAAAGACTTTAACATAATGCGTCGCCCTTGAGAAGCATTGTCTAGCGCCTCACTGATTAATGAGTAATGACAATTGGGATATCAGTAGTAAACCGAGCCTATCAAAACCTATCTTGCTAGTCGCGCAGAAGGTTGTCTATACTGAGGTAATCAACAAACTTCTTATTGATTATAGCTTCAAAACATTTGCTAATGGCATTGAGGAGGCTGATAGGTCTATATTGAGACGAGGATGAGCGCTCACGCAGATACTTGAAAACAGGATATGCACTTGACAACTTTCACAGGCTTGGGAAGGTTTTTTCTTCAAACAGCAGTTAAATAGTCTTGCTTAGTTTGGGGATAATCCATGGTTAACATTTTTAAGGATAATTACTGGGATTTTATCTGGACCGGTAACCTTTTTATGGTCAATGGCTTTCTTAAGTTTTGAGACTTCCCAGTCAGTGATAAAAATATTTTTGAGATTGTGTATTGCCAGAGGGGGAGGTCGAGCGTGGGATTGGCTTTGTAGTTTAATGGTTTAGAGGCAAACATTATGACAAAGAGCTTTTTTGATGAGGATGAAATGATCTCGGGTCATTTATGATAGTAGGCAGTGACGCTTTGGTTGAAGATTTTCTAGAACTCCCGGGATCAAAGTTATTTGCTTTAGATCTTGGTACAGGCTACTTGAGTATAGCTATACTTTGCATGATTTAGAACTCTCTTGCAACTATTGCGGAGATTACGAGATAAGGGTGGCAGTTTTGCGGACAGTATTTTGAAGAAGGCTGAGAGAGATGCTTTTGCCATGTAAAATCTGAAGCTATCCCAGGCGCTTTTTCATATACCGAAAAACATTCTGTAGAGCGGCACATCAGGGGATGGCTTTGTAGGACGTCGACTTTAACACTAAGTAGTAAATGGTCTCTGCCACATGAAAACCTGCCCTTAATGTAAGCGTCTTGGCATTTTCGATGACCATGTTTTACTATTAGGAGCGAATAACCCAGGATTGCAAATTTCTGCACTTGGGATCACTACGAGTTTCCGACATGAACAAGATGTCAGTTTTGACATCTAGAATAAGAAGTACAACCTCTGTAAAGTCCCCTCGCGTGTACTAGATGGTGAATTTGGAGTTTGCTTTTGTTTTTGTGGTGTTGAATTAGACTTTTTATTCAATTTCACTGTTGGCATGGTTAGAAATCAGATTGTATTCTTTTGGGAAACAACAGGTAGTGAGACAGTTACACTCACAAGACATGCATACAAAAAAAAAGGATTGAACTGACTGAGGGTGCAGTCGTAACAGTACCCTTTATCATGGCATCGAGAGGCCACATTCAAAATTACTGCAGGGCCGGAACATATTCTCAAAATGACAGTACAATAATCCCGATATTATACACCTGTTGATAGGGACTAATTACCCAGAAATGTGGCAGATAATGTCAAAACCAAGAAAACGTTTACCTCCAGTACTCTTCATGAAAGAAGAAGAAAGAAGATGCAGGAATGATACACTGAGTGTATCTATCTCATCTACCCAGAAATCATGACAAGTAAGCAGTAATAACGAAATTAATTCTTAAATCAATTCGGATTCAGCAGATAAGACAAAGCAGGTAATTGCCATAATGGACATATTCTTACAGGTTTATGTTACTCTCATATTTTCAGACAAATACTCATTTTTCTCAATTTTAAACAATGAGCTCTAAAATTTTGTTTAAACTGCTTGCAGCCGATTACCAAGCATGAACTTCAGTCATTGTTTGAAGAATATACTTTCAAAATAATGCATAGTAATTCTGCGTGAAGTATTCAGTAACAGTAAAATAAACAAAAATAACTTTTTTTTCCTGAAGCATGGTTTTCCATAAAATACAAAGAACCAAAATCATCAACTACGAGTGTTCGTCTACTTCTATGAATTGTACTGAATTAAGGTATTTTGCGAAAATTTTTGAAAAAAATATTTTTCTTTTCGCTTTTTAATCCAAGGTGTCTATGCTTTTCTCAACATTGTAGTTTATTTAATGGCTAAAATATTTTCTTAAGTATTTACTTAAGGAAAATGTTAAGTTGACTCTTTATAGCTAGCATCTTGTTCACTAAAAGTCGTTCGAACTATATAACCTGCACTTTTTAAGAAAGAATGTCTGTAAAAACGCAGTGAAAATAATGGATCAAAGAAGAAATGAAAGCGTTTAGATTGATTTTAAATTCCTGTAGAAATACATTTCCATTCTTATGATACACATTAATGCATTGATGCAATCAACTCTTTGCCAAGGCTGCACATTGACTGTTGGGTATAAGTGTCATCTTATGTTAATATATGAATCATACTCGGATATATCTTTTATGAACAAGGAGTATTTTTAAATAAAATGTTCTGTATTAATTAATATAGACAATTTATCATTTATCTTTGAAACATTTAAGAATAAGATTATATAATTTCAAATTGAGTGATATTACATTTTTATTTAATTTCACTTTGTATTAGTCTATATCTTCCTTTGTTTACTATTCTTTCTTATTAAATTACTATCGTGTTTCTCTCATTTTTACTAATAATGTGTAAACAAACATATAAATGTGTGTGTGTGCATGAGTGTCTATAATCAGAGCAAATGTAAAGAAAGCAGCTAACCAATAAATAGAAACATCTTTTATATATCCTGTTATTTCAGGACGTTTATGATCATGGTTTACCTGAACTTCCCGTCTTTATCATTTACTTATATCTAAGTAACTTTTGATGTTTTATAATCGCCTTTTCTCTTTTTTATGCCATCCATTCACTCGTAGCCATTAAGTATGTTATCCGCGGTGTTCCCCTGTTTTATTTGCAAATATTACTTGTCTCTTTCTGATTATTTTTCGTGATCTTAAATCTCCCCCATGGCTCACATGTTATGATACAATATTCCCAGCATTCGCCAGTAAAACCATGTCTTTATCGTTTCAAGTCACATTTTCAAATATGAAGAAATTGTTCAATATTCATCGCTATATAGGAGATTCGATATTACATAGCAATTCAGTGGTCATTTGTTTATAAGATTATCCTATCATTTAATACATAGTTTAGTTTTTGGAAGACAACTTTCGGTGTTCTTATGCATCTTAAGATTTTCTTCGTTTCTAATACATTATTCAAATTAATGCTTATCTTCACATCCTCACATAACTCTAATCTTGGACACTCTCTAGCTGACAACTATACATTCTATATTCTCACAGTAAATTTTTCTTGCTTTCCTTTACTACATGGTTTTATAGTTATTTCAATTTCTTTTGAGTCTACCATCAACCCAGCACCATTTGCGTATTTTATCTTATTAAAATTATGTTCGCTAATAATAAATCATCTTAGCTCTTATAGTTCTCTTAGGATCGACTCACTGTACAAATTAAATAAATATGCTCAAAAAACACATTGAGCTCTTACGTCTCTTAGTATTATGGGGTACTCAGTAAACTCATGTTCAGTCCGCATGCTTGCTTTTTTTTTCTCTGGAAAATTTGTTACTTGAATATATTTCCCGTGTAAATCAAGTTAATCTAAGATGTTAAGTAGAATTAGGGTAGTTGCCGCCAATCATTTTTGATATCTAACTTTTAAACTGATATTTTTTAAAATGAAGAGGTTTTTATGGAACTTTTATTTTAGTTTTAATTGAAAGCTAAATGATTAAATTTACTATTTCTAGTAAATAAAATACTCTGGTTTATTTCAAAATGAAGTTATACTGATTGAAATATAAAAGTTTGATATTTTTTTTCAACTTTTGAAATTTGCCGCCATTTTTTGAGCGATTGACACATTTGTAAACAAAAGTTAATTCTCGGTTTTAAAAATCTTGAAAAAATAAAATATATATCTGTGACATATCATTTATCAGATAACAAAGCCATCTGTTACCTATGAAAGGGAAGGGAAGGAGAAAGCAAAATAAGTGGAGACAAAAGGGCGCCTAAGCATTCACACACTAAGTTCCCAGTAAGGTCAAAATGTTCACAATTAATGTCCTAATCTACCTTAAAAAATGGTTAGGATGATTCAGTTTCAGTTACAGGACCAAAATCTTTCCTAAGTAGCATCCAATGACCACTCCAAGTCAACAACTCTCATACGCACCAGGCGCGAAGCACCCACCCACCTACCTTTTGCTGTATTCCAATGAAGAGTGTCGCATCAATTCTACTCTGATCTTCACTTTAAGCTGGTGTTAAAAGCAAGCGATCAGTTGAGAAGAATTTCTCACCTCCATGAAACTCCTTCTGTCGTGTCATCCACACTACGAGATATTGGAATCAAGAACGGCGTTCCAATCACCCGCTAGAACTAACTGCCGAGACGTTTTCAAAAACGGCTCGATCCGCCGAAGAAAGGATTCGCGCTCCGCCTGATCGTTGGACGCATAAGCCTCGATAAAGCGATGACGCTTACATTTATTTTTATTACAGGGCCACTAGATATAACGCAAAGCAGACACGTTGTGCTGAATTTTTTCTCATTGACTGAACCTCTACTGGAACAGACGGTACTGGCCTCCAGGACAAAGAAGCGATCAGTTGTGAAGAGAAGAACTGAACTAGCCTGCACAACGGGTTTACGACACTGCAGTAAAAGAAGGCAACCAAGAGAGCCTCTCGCATCACCAGCCAGATGAGTGATGCCTCGTTGTTGTTTAGACATTTCAACCCGGGCGTCCAAGGAGAGGCGGAGCAGAACTCTTTACACCTTTAAGAGGTAGCTTAGCGAGTCACGACACTCCTTGTAGAATGCACACTCGTCTGGGGGAGCTCTCTTGGCCTCCGTTTTGCCAGTGTGCACACTTTCCAAGGACGGGAGAGATCGGCGGGCGTCCTCCTTCCAGAGTTCACCTTCTTCCTTTCCCTCTTTTGTACACATCAGACCCAGGAAATTCAAGCGGAGCATGTGCTGACGGGTCTCAACGCTTGGCAATTCCAGATCTCAGGATTGAGGCAGCAAACCGGGGGAGACGGCAAATGATAGACGGTAAAGGATGAAAGAATAGATGTGTGAGCCGCACACTTCCACTCTCCCCTTCAAGGACAGATCCCTTCGAGTCCACAATCACACTGCTTCCCCGACTCGTTCCCAAATTCCGACCAATTTAACTCTAGCTGGAGGCCGGAACTGAATCAGACACCAAGTATCTTGACCGGCCAGTCCGTCCAAGTGAAGGGTCCGGGAATAAAAATTCCTTTCCACTCGCCCAATCGCAAACCAACAGACGTCGCAGTTAAACTTTTCCCCCGCCACCTTCTCATACCTGCAGATTTCTTTGCCGAATTTAAGGAACACGATTACGTCGTCAGAATAGGCGGAATGTTTGGCCGATTTGGATCCACCATGCAGGGTGATCCCACGTCAGACCATGATATCATCTTAATGTATAATAAAATTTTATTATAAAAGCAATTAAAAGTTTATCCAAATAAAAATGGCATATTTTATTGCATTTTAGTCTTCGCAATTCGGAGCAAATTTTCTAAAATTGAGCAGGTCTTGAAGAAAAAAAGACAGTTGATTTGCATTCCCCAATGACTCCTGAATTTAATTAAAATTAGCTATATGGGCGGACCTAGTCGTATTTTTTGACATTTCTGGAAATTAATTGGTGGGAGGTAACATATGTAAAAAAAATATTTTTACTAATATATTCTAAAAATAATTATTTCAAAACTAATTTCAGTCAATTATAAATAAGTCCTGAAATTTCCATCAAAATCCAACCATTATTTGATTTTTACAAGAACTTCCAAATTAATGTGCTTTCACAGTCAAAAAATGCCTTGCGTAATATTACGTTTTGACGTAATAAACTCTGCGTCAATTTACGCCAATTTTTGACGAAAGAAAAAAAGATTTTCTACCACAAAGTTATTTTGTTAGAAACAAAAAAATATTTTAAATAATTAAAAAAATACTTTGATCTATTCTCTTAATGAAAACATAAACATGTTGCCGAGAAAACTTTGCTTTTTTTAGTTTGAGGCCTTTTTCTTCATACTATGCTATTTTTTCAGCGAATTCGTGAAGGTACCACTTTTAATTGCCTTCATGAATAAAATATATTAATTACACTATTTCGTAAAAAATTGATAAACAATGAATTTTTACAAGAATTGTTTTCGTTTATTTTAAATTTCAATTGGGTTATTTTATAAACTTTTAAATCCGTATATATTATTTCAATTAAATCCAAACTGTATTTACTCGTCATAAATGGTAAAGCTCACAATTCAATGACTCTGAATATAAAAAAACATTTTTAATTTATTATAAACGTGTCAATTTTAGTAAATACGAGCATATTAGAAAATATGAGCGGTAACTATAGTAAATTAGTTGGAAATTTTTTAACATTTTCCAAAAAAGCGTCTGAAGTAAACTACAAAGCCAAAGTAGTTAAAATTCTATAAAATATTAGAACGTTTAAAATATTTAAAATTTTTAAGATTACTTGGTAGTTTTTACACTGCTCAAAAAAAAGTAGAGGAACACTTCGAAAACATGTCAGATCTAAACAGGGGAAAAATGATCTTGAATATCTTTCCTGATAATAAGTAAGTGATGTATTAGTAACAAAATGATGCCACATAATTTGATAGAAATGAAAATAACCACCCTACAGAGGGAGGGGGAATAAAAGACACTCAAAAAATAAAATTACAAAAATGATGCAGCAGACTGGTTCATTTTGCCAAAATGTCATTTAGAAAGTCAAAATGATTCTCAGTAGTTTGCGTGGCCCCCACAGGATTGTACACATGCCTGACAACGTCGGGGCATGTTCCTAATGAGACGACGGATGGTGTTCTGGGGGATCTCCTCCCAGATCTGAACCAGGGCATCACCGAGCTCCTGGACAGTGTGAGGGGCAACCTGGTGGTACCGGATGGACCTAAACATAATGTCCCAGAGGTGTTCTATTGGGTTTAGGTTAGGTGAACGTGGGAGCCAGTCAATGGTATCGATTCCTTCATCCTCCAGGAACTGTCTGCATACTCTAGGCACATGTTGTCGTGGACCAGGAGAAACCCAGGTCCCACTGCACCAGCGTAGGTCCTGACAATTGGTCCAAGGATTTCATCCCGATGCCTAATAGTATAATATGCCATTATCTAACCTGTAGAATTTTGTGCGTCCATCCAGGGTTATGCCTCCCTATACCATCACTGACCCACCATCAAACCGGTCATGCTAAATGATGTTGCTGGCAGCATAACGTTCTCCACAGCATCTCCAGACCCTTTCACGTCTGTCGCATGTCCTCAGATTGAACCTGCTCTCATCGGTGAAGAGCACAAGGCGCCAGTGGCGTAGTTGCCAATTCTGGTGATCTATGGCAAATGCCAATCGAGATCTACGGTGCTGGGTAGTGAACGTATGGCCCTCTACAGGTCGTCGGTGCCTCAGGCTACCCTCACGGAGCCTGTTTCTGATTGTTTGGTCAGAAACATTAACACCAGTGGTCTGCTGGGGTTCATTTTGTATGGCTCTGGCAGTGCTCACCCTGTTCCTCCTTGCACAAAGGCGCAGATACCGATCCTGCTGCGGGTTTAATGATCTTCTACGGCCCTATCCAGCTCTCCTGGAATAACTATTTGTCTTCTGGAATCTCCTCCATGCTCTTGAGACTGTGCTGGGAGACACAGCAAACCTTGCAACGGCACGTATTGATCTGCCATCCTGGAGGAGTTGTACTACTTGCGCAACTTCTGTAACGTCTAGGTACTGCACCATGTTATCAACAGAGATGTTGATCCAAGACAAATGAAAAACTACAGCAGTAGAAAATCATTCAGTAAAAAATCAGCTAAAAGAGATGAGAAGAAAATAAGTATCAGTGGCCTCAACCATTCCTGTTTTGGTGGGTGTCTCATTGTTGCCCCTCTGAAGCACCTGTTGTTGATTTCCTTCACAACAAAGCAGCTGAAACTGATTAACAACCACCTCTGCTACTTAACTGACCAGATCAATTTCCCAAAAGTTTGACTGATAGGTTGCTATACTCTGATTAATATATATATATATATATATATATATATATATATATATATATATATATATATATATATATATATATAAGGCATTTACGTTGCATTCGTTATGTAATTTTATTTCAGTTATCTCCTCTTTACTTAAATTTCACAAACATCTGACATAGATTTTTGACTCCTAATAAAAACACCAACCTCTGTGTTAAAAATGATTTTCTGCATATTTCAAACTAAAAGTAATATTTGCTTCAATTCTGATTACTTAATATTTAAATTGGTTAATTTATCTTAAATAGCATTTTAGAAAAGTATATTTTATTTTTGAATAATATTGAAAAAGGAGAATTATATTGTGTTGACGGATTTGTCAACATGAACAATTTTATAGATTTTAATGGTCAGAAAAAATAATTCCAATCAATTTAAATTTGGTTTTAAATTCAACAAAGAATTTAGTTTATTGAAAATATCAGTTTTATTAGCTTAGACTTGGACTAAAATAAAAGCTTTAATAAAGATTTTCTATTTTTTTAAATGCATTTTGAATGTTTTTTTTTAGTATCTAATTTAAATGCAACTTCTTTAATGAACAATTCATCCTACATTAGAAACTTTAGGATGAAATGTTCATTAGTGTTTTTACTTTTCAGAGAAAATAATAACAGCATCGATATTGTTGCAATGTCACTAAATTAGGTTTGCTCACGCACTCTGCTACTTCACGAGACAGCGTGACAGAAATATTCACATTATGTGCATCATGAGTATTTTTGATTTTTTGACACAATCACATCGGTAGGTAATTAGATATCATTTAAAATATGAAAAAACGACTTTATTTCATTAAATATATAAACAAAATGTAAATTTCTAACCACATATTTTTCATCATATGTGTCGTAAGGACATAGCTGTACGTACAATTAACAGTCATTGATAAAAATTTAATTGTAATTGTATCAACTTCTTTTTCCATGTCTATATTCGATATTATATATATATGTGTGCGTGCGCGCATGTGCTTGTGTGTGTCTTAAAAGAGAAAAAAGTACGGTTATGAATCCGTCGATCTATCTATCTATCTATCTATCTATCTATCTATCTATCTATCTATCTATCTGTCAAAATATTAAACTTTATTTAGTACTTCCTTCTTAGGTTTTCTTTTCTCACTCACAAAATTTCTTTGCAGAATTTTCTTTGAAAGTTACAGTAGCAAGGAAAATAGCAATAAATCATATCTCTACATGAGATAATCAAAAGTAACTATAAATTTTGCGTCACAATCATTACGAAAACAAACATCACACACAAGTGATACCGCTGCACTTACTACTCGGTCAATGCTTAATAACAGTTCGTAGGCTTCCTACCACGCTACTATCATTTACTGCACATCTCTGTTCCTTATACTTGTCAGTGTCAAACAGAACCAAACAGAACATATTAACCAGTTAGAACTGGTTATTAGAATTGATGAATTATTTTCTTGTGTTCATGAAATTGTAAAAAAATAACACCTTTCAAACATAAAGAATGGTGGAAAGAGTGGCAAGGTTAGGACAACGTTGTTTTCAAATCCGAGCAGAGTAGCATAGGCTCATACGTTTGTGTTGCTTTTCATTTAAACCTTTCTTGCTTTTTCACTTTAACCATGACTTTTCAAAGTCTGCATAATATATGTAACTACAATTGCTTCAAATTCAAGTGAAAATGTATTGCTTTAATTTAAATGAAGAAAGTAATGTAACTGTAGACTCACGCGAAAATAAAGAAAAAATATGAAATATAGTGGTTATGAGAATTACTGTAGTGTATAACACTGCATACTGAGAATGAACCAATTCAGTTCCAAAGAATCTGTTTTACATTTTGATGAAATAATTCTAAAATAATGATTACATTTGAGACATTTAAATTATCTCGAATAATTAAATGTACGAGAAAAGATGACTGATTGAGTTGGTTAGGTATGGTAAACTGACATATGCATAAAATTTCACATGTACTTATGCTAATTATAGCATATTATAAAGAAAGATTTTTGCGTTACGTTAAACTTTTTGTTTAAGTGATGTGCAGTAATTTAAGAATTTCTTGCATGCACATACATATTAAAATAGGTAAATATATCATAAGCATAATTTGCATGAAAATTATTTAAAAAATTGTTAAATGTTTGCTCATATTTATCATGTTAACAAAGCAAATTAAGTTAGGGAAAGAAGAGTAGTTTGCTATTATTTCCCTTATCACACACACACACACACACACACACACACACACACACACACACATATACGTCTACGTATATATTCATAACGTGTCAGGTATTTGAGTACTGCATGTAGTGTACGATAAATGAAAGACAACCTAACATAATGTTACGCGCCATATGTTAAACTTTAACGTTCCCATTTCTCTTTCAAATATATCGCAAGCAGGAGCCGCAGATCGAAAATATTCAAGACATGTCACTCCAAAATGCGGCTTCGTAGCTGACCTGATTTGAATCTACAGGACTACTACAGCTGCGTTGTGGTCGATCCCACCATGCAAAGAAAACATGTGCACGTGATGGAAAACAGGAACAACAACCACTTGATCTTGTTACGTAGTCACATCATGTCCAGCCTGGAAGCTGATGATGGTTTTATTGAATATAAATTTTTCTATTTAGAGTATTTCTATTCGGACTATTGTCCTCATCAATGATGTTGTTATCACTGTGTCGGCCATTGTACCCTTCGGCCTTCCTAAAATGTATATTGATCTGGGGGATATGCGATTCTGAAATGAAAACTTTATTTAATCTACGGTGTAGACCACTATTGTTCCAATGCCTATGCCGTTTGGTTCTTATTTTTACTACTTCCTAGTTATTGCTCGCCAGAAGATAGAAATTATCGAATCAGTGATACACCAAGGAATCGACAGTTGAGTGCCTCTGAGGAATTAGAGCTAATCAAATCTCAATTTCCATCAGATGAGTTTCATACTAATACATGATAGCTCTAGTGAAGGAAATGGACTTGAAGATACAAAGGCCAGGCAGATGGAAAGTGAGACAAGGACTAGAAAAGAAAGACAAATGATAGTAAGTCAGCAATATTCAAAACATGATAAGCAGCATTTATCAGCTGGTAGGTTAGGTTTAAGGCTCCAAGTTGACTACAGTAAATTTTCCTAGTTCAGTAAAGCATTGGTCCGTGGCATTATACTGGTCTAATTTAATTCTGACCAATAACTGCTTTATAATAATGATTAATTTTCACTTATCTTACAATTGAGCACTTTTATAATCAGTGTATTTAATGATTTCAAAACCTGATAGAGGATTTACCGGATCGCAGGATAACAATTGAAAATCACGGATTTTCAAGAATTGTAAAAAGTTTCATTCGGGTTTGTATGATCCTAAAATATATTTTCAGATTTGTCTGATGTGCATAGGATGTGCGTTGTGGTACAGTGGATATCGACTCGGAACGAGAAGACGGGGAGCCGATTTCGAATTCCAGTTGAATTCATTGTATTCACTTACGCGCAAATACCCTTCCAGTTATGGGTTAAATAGCAGGACAGATTGGGTTCTATAGCCTTGGTCGGCAACCATTCTACCGCAGAAAGCAATGGCAACCTACTGCGGGATAATCTTCTGCCCAGTCAGTCATGTCTCGAAAGAGACATGATCGCCCAAGCGTGTATCACGTATGGCACTTAACTGACTGACTGATGTGCATTACTTTGGATCTTTCATTTAGTAACCTTTCTCGTTCTGGAAATATTATGGCCAAATTTTTTTTCTTGGTACAATCTGCAGACTTCACCACCATTGTAAAGTCTAGCATTTTTTAAAATGCTCCATTTTATACCAGGGTCTTTTTTTAATATGCTCTATTTTATATCAGGGTCTTTGCCATTTCTTTTTCTTCTTCTTCTTTTTCTTCTTTCTCTCTCTCTCTCTCTCTCTCTTTCTTCTCACGTCTCAATTTTAAACCTTTCTAGTTTTAATGTAGACCTGTCATTATTCCAGCAGTTTTAAAAATCCTTCAGCGCACCTCAAGTATGTTTTTCCTTGTCCATCTGTATCGTTTACTTTTGCTTTGTAAATAACTTTTTTTGTTACAAACTCCGTCAAATGTGCTTTTGTTTTTGTATCTGTAGCAGCATTTTTATTAACGATATTATTTTTAAAATTCTTGGCGTTTTGCTTTTTATGTAACCCTATTTCCACGTCGGTATATATTTGTTTGGTTTAATACAACGGAGTGAGAGAAAATTTTATTAGTGGTATTGTTAGTTGTGTTTTATTGTAATCCTTGATGTAAGCTTACGTAAAAAAAAAAAAACTATTTTTAATACTATTATGTACTTGTAAAATCCGAGGGTAGAGAAATTGGCTGATGATTGGAAAAATATAGTTTTTCTTTGTTTTTGTTTTTTTTCGTATTCGAAACGAATTGTTTTGGGCCAGTGGAAGTTTGAAAAATGTCCGTAGTCATAACAAAATGTCAGGATTTCCTTGATGAGGTCAGGTAGGGTTAAATCCTCAAAAATGATTCCTGGGAACAGATTCTAAGATCGAAAAACAGATGATGTAGTTGAAAGAAAAAAGACTGAAAGACATTACGACATGTGAGCTGTTGATTTTTCGTCGAGCCATGGCTCCCTGTAAATTGTGTGGGTGGAAAATAATCTCATTGGTCAAAGCTCTGAGTCGTGTAGATCCCCCGAGAGAATTGGGGACAGCTATAAAAATCCGAACTCAGTACGAAAAATCAGTTGGTTGGGTAGTTTTTGAAATTGCAGTAAAAATGTAACAACTGAGGAGAAAGAGTCCCAACTGGGAGCCACGACCCACGGCTGGTTACCTCCCACAGAACTCATGGCTGAAGATATATAGTAACTTAGAAAAGACTGCCGCCTATCAATTTAAGAAAAGTTAAAGTCGAATAATGTGCTTCCGTTAAGAACCCTGAAAGAACTTTATTGTTTTAAGTCATTCGAAGAATTGAAAGCCCTGATCATTCTTAACGAAAAGTTTGCATTGTTATGAAAAGAAGTTTTAAGATTTGGCGAGGGATTTTCAAGCGACAAAGACCAAACGACCCCCACACCGCCCGCCACCAGGTCGCAATGTTATTTGGCTGTTTCTGCAAAGTTTGATAAAGGCCGAAAAGACGTGTTTTTATGTGGAGAATTGACAGTCTGATTATTTTTAAAAATTGAAGGCTCTGATTACTTTCAACGAAATAACTTATTTTATTTGAAGATTGAAAGCTCTGATATTTTTAAGCGAATCCTTTCTTCGGTGTAAACTTGAATTTCGACAATTGTTTTTCTGCTTTTGTAATTAATTATTTTTTTATAAAGACTTTCTTTCGTAACTCATCCAAGCGTCTTCGAACTTATTCATTTATTTCATTTTTTTGGTGCCGTAATTATTTTATTTTAACACAAGTGTACACAAGTGTCCGGTCTGGATATGGTAGAAATACGGCAGCCGAGTTTTTACAACGTGACTTCCTGAGATCAAAAGAACACAGAGTGTGCAGTGAGTACGTTGTTGTAATAGACGTCTTGAGGACCTGCTACTGTGAACATCGTCATTCGGCGTCCGTAATCGTCTACAGCCGGGCCGTGTTACACAACCGTCTACAGCCGCCGGGAAGTGTTAAATTTATGCAATTTTCTAAATTACAAGTACTGCTGTAAATTAATTTAACTGTATTTCTATTAAATTTTATGTAATTCCGAGTGTTTATTAATTAATTTGAAATAAATTTGCCCTATTTTGGATTACTTCTAAATTAAAAGGTAAGTTGAACCAAATGATGATTCGTTTGCTAGTATCATTTTTCATTTGCTTGTTTATCCGCGGTTTATATTCTAATTTATTTTTATGGACACTTTCATTTAAGGCCCTCTCACAAACTTTTTTTCTTTCATCGAAAATTGTTTTGAGAGAGGAAGAGAGGAATTTTTTGATAACCAGGGTTCTATTCCTTTAGGGATGTGTTTGATTATGTTAGCAGGATAGTTAGATCCAGTGTTCACGTACATCAAATTTGTATGGGAAGACAGTGCCAATTAATACAGTTAATTCTACACCTAAATATTGGACAACCTTTTTATTCATTTCTACTTCTATTTCAAAGTCGGGATCTTAAAGAGTTTGAAAATCATTTTTCTTATCTTGTCATTTGCTCTTTTGTTTTCTGGCATTATCACCATCCCGTCATCTCTGTATAACCCGTAACACATCAATGAATAAATCAAGGGCCTAATTAATAAAACAACAACTTTTAGACAAAATTTGACTTTATTCATCAACATAATCTACTGCTAGAGTGATACACTGATTTCAACGTTTCTCTAACAATTCGATGCCTTTTTTGTAAAACGATTTGTCTTTGGCCTCAAAATATGTAACAGTTTCTGATATCACTTCTTCATTAGAGCTAAATCTCTTTCCCTGGAATATTCTTTTGTGGTCTACAAACAGCCAGTAGTCACTGGGGGCCAGATCTGGGAATAGGGTGGATGTAGAAGCAATTCAAAGTGCAATTCATGTAGTTTTGCAATCGTTGCAATGGACTTGTGAGACGGTGAAAGATCACTTTTTCTTCTTCGTTTCTGGCTGTTATTTGGCGGTTTCTTTCTTCAAACGCACCAGTAATGCTATATAATATTCGCTATTGATGGTTCTTCCTTTATCAAGGTAATCGATAAACAAGATACCTTGATCATCCCAAAATACGGAGGCCGAAACCTTGCCTGCTGATGTTTGCGTATTTGGTTGCTTCGGATAGCTTTCACCTGCTGTCTACTCATCTGACTGCCAATTTGTCTCATGGAGTGAAGTGATGGATCTGTTTTATTCATTGTCACATATTTACGCAAAAACTCCTTGTTGCGTTGAAGCAGTTGCAAACAACGCTCTGAATCGTCGACGCGTTGTTGTTTTTGATCGACTGTGAGCAAACGGGGCGCCCACTTTGAACAAAGCCTTCTCATTGACAAATGTTCATTTAAAATGGTAAATACACTATCTTCTGATATGTTCAAAACATCTCACACAACTTCAGTTTACGAATATCCAACACGAGTTTGTGGATTTTTTTTTTTTTTGTTTTCCGAGACAACTGCCGATTTTGGACGACACGGGCGTTCAGCATCATTTGTGTCTGTACGACCGCATTTAAAGTCAGCATACCACCTCTTAAACGTTGTTTCCGAAGGAACAGAGTCCGAATAACTCTTATCAAGCCATTGCTTTGCTTGAACAGTATTTTTCCCCATCAGAAAGCAATGCATTATCAACACACGAAATTCAGATTTTTCTATTGTTTTGAAACTTAAAGTAACTGCAATTTGTAAATATATACTCTGATTGGGCCCAAATGCTATCTGAAGGTTAGTACTTCATGAAAATCATACGGATTTTTTATTAGTGGAGGCATCTATATGTCAGGCTCGGAACTTATTGAGTGATATGTTAGTTGTCTATGTGGACTATTTCGTTGATCTTATTTAGAAAATACAGATCTATTAGGTCTGAGATTTCGGCTCTGTCCAATGAACATTGTGGTACATCAAATGTGTTCCCTTTTATTTTTTAAATCCTTGCTTCACCATTGTGAAATAGAATGGATTTGCGGCAATGTAAAATTACATTTATATGTTTCGATGCTATGTTTATGCTTAGCGATATTCAAAACTTCCATCAACCCTTTTTCAGATATTGATGGGTAGAAGTTTTTGATGTCATATTTCATGAAAGTATTTTTTTCTTTATTTCTAATTTTTGGAAATACGAAATTACACTCATTTGTGTTCGTCCATTGGCTAGCTTATGTAGCAATCCTTAATAAATTACACATATTTTTAAAGATTATTTGGCTTATTTAACCTAATTCAATTTTTGTTGGGTTGATAAGTCAGTACGAGTGATTATATTTTTATGGTCTTTTATCATTAGAAATGGTTGCTTACTAACCAGTAAGCAACCATTTCTAATGATAAAATACTTGGTAGTAAGTTTAGCATGTATTCATGCCTGTTAGGAATAGGGAAGTGTTTTTTAGCGAATATGGTATTTTAAATTCTTGCATTTCTCTTCCGATTTTCAATTATTATCATGTGATCCGGTAAAAAACTGTATCAGGTTTTGAAATCATTACTGATGGTCAAACTTCTCAATTGTAACACAAGTGAAAATTAATCATTACTATTAACCAGTTATTGGTCAGAATTAAATTAGACCAGTATACAATATACTCATATATATATATATATATATATATATATATATATATATATTTGTTTTTATGAAAAAGTTGAGCTACCTAACACACACACGGATATATATATCATCATCATTTAACCATCACACCCAGATGCTGCATAGGGCAGCAGCTTTTTGTTGCTGTTTCTGTAGCAAACTGTTTTTACGGGGCATGGTTGTTAGCCCTGCACCCAACCCCCAAACATCGACGACCGGTGGACCATTCTTGGTCCTTACGTTTGCAGCACCAGGTATTCCCAAATGGCGACCCATTTAAGTACTGACCAGGCTCGATGTTGCTTAACTTCCGTGATCGGACGGAAACCAGTGTATTCAACACGATATAGCCACACACACACACGCACACACACACACACACACACACACACACACACACACACACATATATATATATATATATATATCTATGTGTGTGTGTGTGTGTGTGTGTGTGTGTGAAGTAACTCAACTTTTTCAAGAGCAAAGTTTTAAAATCAATTTGTATAAATGAAAAAGCTTTCTTGAAGCTTTCATTTTCGCCTTAATTGAAAGTTAAAAGATTAAATTTACTGTTTCCAATAGGCAAAATATTCTGAAAGTACTTAACAAGCGCTGATAGGATGTTTACGTGTTTATTATTGTCCTACGAAGATTTTATCTGTTAAAA
The DNA here is from genome assembly GCA_037127315.1 of Ascarosepion bandense. Taxonomy (NCBI): domain Eukaryota; kingdom Metazoa; phylum Mollusca; class Cephalopoda; order Sepiida; family Sepiidae; genus Ascarosepion; species Ascarosepion bandense. The sequence continues at coordinate 10,261,176 of JBBBDQ010001527.1, read as the reverse complement.
CATAATTTAAGAAAATGACGGGTGAACACTTTTTATATCATTTTTAAGTACTTAGTAATCATAAAAATGCTGGAAATATTCTCCATTATCAAATTTGACTTTAAATTTATCATAGTCATCGATCTTATTTTCTGATAATGCTGTGTATGGTCAATCATACTTTCAAAATGGGCACGTTTTATTCGCATAAGAAAAATAGCAAGAGGTTAGATGGCATTTTATTAAGAACTAAAAGAATAACCGGTTGATCTGGGCGAACCAGATCTTTATCAATTTCTATTTCTGGGTTTTTTAAGTATATTAGGTGAAATGGGAATTATGATGTGGGAAAAATTTAAGGATACTAAAGCCCAATCACACTCATTCCCAAAAGGCATTCATTCTGCTTGCAGAGAGTAGGTCCCCGAAACCTGATGTAAGTGGACTCCAGTACCTTAAGATGTTATGGCGAGTGCGACCTAGACAAGATGGTAAGCACTCAAACCAACAACACAATTCCTATTAATAACATGTTGTCCTATCGATGACCGGGATGTATTCACCAGCTGACTGCCTTTTGCGGTAGAGTTCAAGATTCTCGGAGATGAATCTGCTTAATTCTTTGATTTAAACACTGAGATATTCTACCTATATAGTCGCATCCACAACTACACTGAAATTTGTAAACAACGGGATTTATATGATGAAGAAGTAAAACATCCTTACGAATAGAATTGTAAGAATTGTTCGGATAAAAAATATTACAGGCACATTAGCAGCAAAATAACACTTGTCAATAGTATTAAAAATTCGCTTAGCTAAAACCTCACTATCTGTACCAATGAAAGATTTAAATTCTGTACATCAGTTCTTAAAATTTACGATTGAAAAGGAGTCAAATTGTTGTTTGTGAATGTTCTTTTCCATAAAAATAATGTAGGATTTTTGACTTCAGTATAAAGGAAGGCCGCTTTTACTGAACTGTACACGCGTTGGGATTCTTTTTGCCCCCGTCAACGTAATATTAATTTAATTAAGACCCTAACTTATATTATATAAGATTATAATGGTAGGGAAAGCTTCATCTTGGGAGTCAGGTTTACAAAATAGTGGTTTGTTAGTAGATGTAAGGTGGTAATTATCTTACTAATGGAATACAAAGGAAATGAGGATGGTTCGCCTCAGTGTACTATCATGGTAGATCTAAGCTCTGACGGTTAAGATTGGTATAACCGAGAAATATAATTTTTCCAACGAAATAGCGATAGACTAGCGAAGTCTAATAGAAAAGTGTTATAGGGTGAAAAATAATTCATTTTTCACCTACAAAGCAGTGTAGAAGCTTTTGAACTCAATCCAGATTGGAGCGGTCCGAGTATCTTTAGCGATGGATCGTATATACGCGTTCTACTTTAGGTTTGAGGTGAACTTAAGCCCCAATAGTCGTTCAAGGCAAGGGCTATTCTTCAGAGAACACTCGTTCATCGTGACAACCTAAAATTCAGAATCATCATCGCACTCGGAATTGAAAAATAACCTTGGGCATTTCGATGCTTTGCCGCGCGCTCGCCTCGTTGTCGATCTTCGAACAACAACACAGAACCGCAGCCCTCGGCTCGGATGAGACGACCCGCTGAAACGGAGAAAAAACGGAGGAAAAGAAACCAATCAGGATTCCCTCAGTAATGGCGAGTGAACCGGGAGAAGCCCGGTGATGATGAAATGTTACAAGTTTAGTTTTTGAGGTATTAATTGTGACCAGCCAGTTTCACCCATTGAGCTGTTAGAGCTTGGTCAGAAATTGGTAATCTTATTCTGTAGCTGGAGAGCTTGTGAACCAATTCTCTATGACACACCTTATCAAAGATTTTCTATATATGTTGATTGTCCTTGTGATGTACTCTATTGTTTAATCCCTTACTGATTCTGTAATGACAGCATATCAGCAGTTGACTAACATCGAAATCCTTATTGTTTGTGGATCAGGTGGTTGTCCCTGTTGAGGTTTCCAAAAAATTTCTTGTCAAGAAGTTTGCTGATTACACTAAGGAGGTTGATAGGCCAACATTGTGACGATGGTGAGCACTCACCTGCATTTTTGAAAACAAAACATATATTTTCCACCTTCCATAGACTTGAGAAAGGATTTCTCTTTCAGCTATATGGGCGAACCTAGTTGCATTTTTCGACATTTCTGAAAATTGGTAGGGGGTAACATATGTAAAAAAATATTTTTACCAATATTTTCTAAAAATAATGATTTCAAAACTGATTTTAGGCAATTATAAACATGTCCTGAAATTTCCATCAAAATCCGCCCATTATTTGATTTTTGCAAGAATTTCTAAATTTTACAGTCAAAAAATGCCTTGTGTAATATTATATTTTGACGTAATAAACTCTGCGCCAATTTAGGCCTCCCTCTGACGAAAGAAAAAAATTTCTACCACGAAATGAACCTGTTAGAAGCAATTAAATTTTTTTTACATAATTAAAAATACTTTGATCTATCCTCTTTATGATAACAGATAACATAAAAATTTTGCCGAGAAAACTTTTTTATTTAATTTGAAGCCTTTTCCTTCATACTATGCTGTTTTTTTCAGCGAATTCGTGGAGGTACCTATGTAAATACGACCTCATCTCAGAAAGATAGACAAATACTGTTATGTTGTGTGTAACAGAAATAGTTGAGCAAATAATCACAAACAACGGAAATAAAGTAAATGAAATATATTACCGGGAATTGGTATGTACAACAGCGTTGTTAGCAGAGTACAGGAACAAGGGTTTAGTAACACGTATAGTAGTAAGACGTAGAGTCCGTGTATAGCACACTTCCGGTTCGCTACCAGAAATACTCGACTGACTTGCTATCGAGCTGAACAGTCAACCAGAACATTGAGCAGTAAACACACTATTTATTCTGTAAAAAATACAAAATTGTAGCACAAGGCCTAAAAGGGGAGGGGGAAAGGTTGGTACTCACTGAACTATCTTATACCTAGCTAATCACTATCACGACCCATTCACTCATTACAATTTGCACAATCACCACAAGAATCCATCCATCAACTCCCAATCCTTCATATTCCACAATGCCACAAACTTACAAGGGGCAGCTAAAAAAGTGGGGAAAATAACCCATGGCAATAAACATGTATTTATATACAATATAAAATAAATGTAAAATATAATATAATCTGTACTATAGTATAAAAAATTTAATGAAAAATGAAATGATGGGAGGGGAATGAACCCAAAAATAAACTGAAAATACAACAAATTTTTGAACTAAAATAATAATCAATGTTAGTAAGAACCGTCCATCCTAGAAAAAAAGAGTGGCCGCTGTATTCCGCCAAATGGCGAAATCAAGAAGCACACTCACTAAGGGAGTGGGGAGGAGGGTAAAAAAATAATGGAATGGGAAAATAAAAGGCTGAACCAGCCGAGAAGAAAGGAGGCCAAAACAAATTGGGGAGGTTGGGAATCTCGACTTGGATCATAACAAAAGAGAAAACCGGATACAGGCTAGGAACACATTCATTCACTTTAACTAGGGACACAAAAGAGCTACCTACACCAGGGGAGGGTTCCACAGGAATCCACCCCGATGTAACCAGCAGATCTAAAAGAAAAAATCAAGACTAGCCTCGTTCACGCGAACCAGGCTCGCCACATTTACCCACCTTTTGCTGAAATCTATCGAAGTCAAACGTTTCCAATCAGTTCTAATCCTTATTTTGAGCTGATGCTCAAAATAGCGGATCAGATCCTGATGTGAAAGACGCTGACCTCACAAGACTTCCTCCGTTCGCGTCGTCCAAATCACCATTCGAGCCGTGGCTAGCAGCAACAGAAACACAATACGCTTCATCCCAGAAAATGGAGGCGACACATTGTCGCAGGCGAATGCACGATCAATGAGCACAAGCTCGCGGCGCGATAAGGGCAGTCAACTCGCCGACACGGTCCCATAGAGGGTGAACTCGCGAACAATAGTAGAAAGCCGTTTCTTCCAAGCCAAGGTTGCAGCGTTCACAATCTGGCAAATCCACCAGGCCCCATATGAAGGCCTTGTCATTGAGAGGCAACAGATTCCGAGCTTATCGCCAGGTGAGCGAAAACTCAGAATTGCTGAGATAATCACTACCTGGCGCCCAAGACCAGAACGAGCAAAACTCATCCTGAGTCCTTCGCGACGCCCTCCACTAACCCACGATAGAAGACTCTCCTAGGCCGTGAAAGGTCATTGGACTGTGGAATGGCCCGCAGGGCCGCCAGACATTCGAGGAGAAAACACGGCACCGCCTCGAGACGAGGGGAGTGATAGTAAGGCTAGGGAACATGTTCCTCACTATCCCCCTAAGCAATGAGTCTTCCAATATCGCTCGCCTGAGAAAAATCAACCTTGACGCAACCTTATGGCCCATCAGGTATGGCATTCCCAGACCGCCATGACACGGACGTTGGTAACAGACACATTTGTCGACGTAGTGTTTGCGTCCTCTCCACAGAATAGAGAATAGCAAACGCTCGATCGCCTTCCTACGTCGTTTACAAAGTGGAAGTACTGACAACCGGTAAAGGATAATGGGAAAGACGTATGTAGCACACGCCTCAGCCAAACCATTTAAGGACAAATTCTTTCGACGCCAAGTCTTGGCCGACGCGTCTGTCTTTGCCAGTACTTCAGACCAATTTTTCTCCAACTCCTAACCGCAAACCGAACGACTTGTTGCATTTAATCTTGGCCCTTGTCACCTGTTCGTACCGTTCAAGCGCCTTCTGTACCACCTCGATGTCACTCCGGGGGTGGGACACGAAGGTAGTGACGTCATCGGCGTACACGGAAACCCTGGATCGAGCACCACCAGGGACAGCGATTCCACGTAGGGCCGGACTGCACGCCCTGTCCCTTAGCAGGCGAAGGAGGGGCTCCAACGCCAAAGCATAAAGTAGGGGCGACAGTGGACAACCCTGTCGGACCGACCTAGACAGCGCCAGAACGCCCGACAACTTTCCGTTCACCTGTACCACAGCCGTGGGGGATTTATACAGGAGGCTAATCCAGCGGCGGAAGTTGGTTTTGAATCTAGCTGCCTGCAGGACAGCCGCCAGGTAACGATGGTCAGCCCTATCAAAAGCCTTGAACTGATCTAAATGGATCAGCGCGGCTTCGTCGTCGTCTTTTATCCTTTCTATGATCGTGCGTATCAGATGCAGGTTGTTCTGAATTGTTCGGCCCTTCACAGCACAAGTCTGCTCAGGCCCCAACAGAAACTCAGCAACTAATTGTAAACGATTTTGGAAGATCTTGGCCAAAATCTTTAACTCTGCGTTTAGCAGAGTTATGGGCCGGTAACCCTCTAGCTCCCTCCCCACATCCTTGCCTTTTCTCAACGGCGTGATCACACCCCTGGTGAACCGGTTGGGGATGGATCCCTGCCGGAACCAGTTATTGAAAACGACAGTCAAAATCGGGACAAAGATGTGCGACAGCCTCATGTACAATTCATAGGGCAAACCATCGAGACCCGGCGATTTGCCTCTGCCGACCTTCTTCAAAGCTGCGTAGATTTCGCTTTCCTTAATCTCTCCCTCGCAGCGAGCTGCATCAACCGGCAAAAGCCGGGGGAAGTCAGCCAAATAGCTACGAAACTCCTCGTCACGGAGACCAGGCTCCTTGGCAAACAGAATCTCGAAATGCCGCCGAAACGCCTCGCACATGTCGTCAGTCGACCGCAGAGTGTGTCCCTTCGGGTTGCAAACCTCTCTAATGTACCGGTCGCCTCCTCGGTGAATCTCTTCCTTGCGCAGTTCTGCGCCCATGTTCACAGCTTCGGAAGACATCTTGCTTAACTTATGTCTAACTACCTGGCCCATGTAACGATCGCTATTCGGCCGATCCACAGCCTCCTTAGCTATGGCTCGCTCTAGGGGATCCCCACCAGCCACTGCTCTAAGTGTCTTCACCTTGTCAGCCTTATCCAGTTTGAGCCGTTTGCTGAACTTGGTTGATGAAAGACCTAATACTACTCTTAAGGTTCTCCCACCACTTATTCCCGATGACTCCCTCAGTTAACGCCCGCTGCACTAAGTTATTTAGCTGGCACCGGAAGTCCCGCCTGTCCAGTAAGGACACGTTGAACCTCCAGTAACCAGCCATTCTAACCCTATTTTTTAAATTTACACGGGCACAAACGAGTTTGTGGTCCGAGTAACCTAACCAGTGGAACGTGGGACAATCTAAAAGTTCTATGTCGGCTTCACGAACTAACATTCTATCAAGGTAGAAAGCCAACTATTAGCCCACGTCCACATTTTCCCACCCTTGTGATCGACCCGGTATCTATCGACTAGACCGAAGTCCTCGATGAGATCAACCAAGCTACGATCACGTACCTTCCCTCTAGCTCCCCACCCTCTATCCCACTTGGGGTCCAGGATGGCATTCCAGTCCCTTCACTAAGACGAGTCGCGTTGAATCCACCAGGAAGGGCTCCAACCGCCGAAAAAACGAGACGCGCTCCTCCCGGTCGTTGGACGCATAAACCGCAACCAGTCAAAACGCATTGCTTTTCACTGCAATATCTGCTACGATCAGCCGGCCCTCGGCACCGACATGGACAAGATCCACCTTCCCGTCCAGGGTACGCTTAACCAGCAAAGAAACTCCTCTGGCCAGCCGGTTCCCATATACTGAATAGACGACAAAGTCGTTCGACAGCACACAGGCATCGGCCTTTCAAATAAAGTGAGTCTCTTGGATCGCGGCGACATCCACGCCGAAGGACAAGAGGTCCCGAAGCAGGCGGGCAGCGTTACTCCGATCCCTAAGGCCCTTCACGTTCATACTGGCTAACTTAATTGACATCTATTTAGACCTGAAAAGAGAAAGCAGAAAATTACTTCTGGTCACATACGGATCGAAAATCAATGGGAGTAGGGACCCCGACGGATTGTCCAAGGTTGCCTGTACCAATATCGGACGTAATTCGTCCGTCTTGGACAATGCCGCCTACGTCCGTGGGAAACGTTATTTTTACGGCCCTGTAAAGTGAGGGGTGGAGAATTACAGGGAGCCTCCCAGCGAAAAGTGCGAAAGCCTTTGTAAATATTTACTGCCAGTTTGGGCCATTTTTATGGTTGGAAAGACTTCGACGGTCCCCTGCACAAATTCCCAGGATTTTGTTCTACATCCCCTGGTATTTCTTATTAACGTAAGTCCCCCGGGGGCTCCAGGGAAATTGGCAGGGTCCTCGATTGACCTTCCATCAATATTTTTTAATTTGAATAAAGGCCTTATGAGGGTCTTCTTCTGAGAAGAAAGGTCCTTCTCTAAGGTCTGTCTGTCAATTTTGCAGATATCTCTGCGACAAAAATTGTTCTTTTTCTGTTTCTCCCGTTTCGGGGAGGATTCTTCTGGATTCGGGGAGGGATGATCAATTTTAGGGGAGGAATTTTCTGATTGGGGAGAGGGTGTAGGAGGAGTGGGGGAAGGAGAAGTTATTTTTCTCATTTTTCATACTTACTCCTCCCTTCAAGACAAACAGTTCTGGTGGATGATGTAGAGGCGGACTGGGTTCTGGCAACTGCCGTGACCCTCTCCGCTTTGCCGCGCTCTGGTACCTCCTTCTTCCCATTTTTTTGGTACACCTCCTCGTCTTCCTCCCGTTCTCTCTTCAATGCCAAGGAACGTGGAGGAGGCATTTCCACCTCCATTACTTGTTGTTCTTGTTGTTGTTGTTGTTTCTGCGGTTGATTTTGTTGTTGCTGCTTTTGTTGTTGTTGTTGCTGTTGTTGTTGTTGTTGTTGTCGTCGCTTCTGCGGCTCGTTATGTTGTTGTTGCTGCTGCTTTTGCCCCTGCTGCTGTTATTGCTGCTTTGCCTTCTTACGATGCCTCTTCTTTTCCGGGGATGGGTTTTTTTCATGTTGAGGAAGAGGGGAGGCTACTTTCTTCCCCCTCCTGACCACCTCCGTCCACTCTTTAGTACCGCCTTCTGGATCAGACTTTTTTACCGCTGTGACTGGTGTTTTTGACACCGGCGGTGTTTCCGGTGTCACTTGCTTCTCCTCCGGTTTCCTTCCCGGGCACATTTTAAATGTGTGTCCGGCCAGACCACATGCCCAGCAGTGCGGCTTCCTTCCCTCAACTACGACGAACAGCTTTCTTCCTCTGCACAACAAAATACCTGGGACCTTCAAAAAATTCTCGCGGTTCACAAATACGCTGACACAGATATCCTCCGTGGCCACACCGTCCTTACTAGTCATGCGTGCCACCTCCGGAAACATATAACACTATTTTAGCACGACGGAGCAAAAGAAATTATTATTAGTTGTATTATTAATCGTGCAGATTAATTGTTCCAGTATGAGCAGAGGGAAAAATAAGCCTAATGGATACTAAAATTGTTTATTCAGTTGCAATATGAACACAGCTAATGAATTGCAAAATGAAATATTGGAAACTAGCTGAGTGAATTAAAAACATTTGCAGGTGTAGCCAGCAGGTCAGACGGGGACATCGCATCGGCGGCCATTATTTGACAAAACGGAAACAAAGTATCATTGAAAGCACTGAGCCTTACAGCTGGTGAAACTGGGAAGTAAGCGGTTGCCAAAAAATTTGTTTCGGGATTGTCACAAAACTTTGATGAGGCCAAAAAGAAATTCTCAAATTTCCTGTGAACAGATTTTAAAACCTTAAAAATAAATGATGTAATCAGTTAAATCAAAAAGAAGAAGACGGAAAGAAATTATGTCACCAGAAATATGACCGCTAAACCAATCGAAGGAAGTAACTCCGCCTCAAAATGCGAAGGCGAGAGCGATTTCATTGGCTAAAGATTTCATTTGCATAGACATGACTTCCCCAAAAGAATTTGGGACAGGCATGAAAACAGTTGTTGCGCTTAGCTAAGACAGATAAGACAAATTACCAATCTTCGGCAGTTTCCGTAAAGCTTCGGGGAAAAGCTCAAATGAGACATTTTGAATCGTCACAAACTTGAAAACTCCGATTAGAGTGAATAGACATTACCAACCAAAAGTTCGAATATGACATTTTGAATCGTCACAAACTTGAAGACTCCGATTGGAGTGAACAGACATTACCAACCAAAAGCTCGAATTGATGTATTTCTATCTCCTTTTCTGTCTTCATATGTATGAACAAGTTGGAAACTTATAAATATATAAGATAGATTCTGGTGACAAATTTATCCAGCACGACACAGTAAACCAACTTTCCTTGCATCAGACCAAGCGATTGCTTCAGTATAATTTTTCCAGGGAAAAATATTTGCCTGAAAAGAAGCAGCGAATCATTCACCTGTTTTTTAGCATTAACCATGCTGATGGGAGGCAGGAAGTTATCTCTCAGACAATTAAAAGAGAACTCCTTCGGTGTTATTTTATTTTTAAATATGTTCCAGCTAACAACAGATTGTAAGCCATTTTGTAATCGAGTGTTTAGATTAGTTAAAAAGTTAATGCAGCCTTGGTCAACTGTATACGAGAGGTCTATTCAGAATAAAACGCATTTTTACTTCTACACTAGCTACAGAATGGCACAAACAAAAAGTTTTAAAAACCTTTTCGTGAAACGATTTCGATCCCAAGTGCATCAAACACATATTACTGTTATTAGTTTAATGATTGGAAAAATTATATATATATATATATATATATATATATATATATATATATATATATATGGGATTTAAAAAATATAAATATCGAATGCTGTAATTGACTTCATTAGACGACGTCAAAATCGAGGATCACCGAACTTCAGTAAGGATAATGAAATGTTTCGAAACATGATCGCCTAAGCTGCATTTGGTTTACATGTCATTTTTTTTTAATTTTGGAAGGCGAAATTGTTTGTTTGACGACGCCCTTCATGGTCGGATCAAATGACGATTTCTCCTGCATGTTCGAATTATGCCAGAAGCGCATATTTTTCTTTAATATATTTACATTATTCGGACTTTTGTACGACGTTTCGGCCGTTGTACGCTTCGGCCTTCTTCAAGTGCTAGGAAGTTCGAACCGAAGCCTTTATTACAATTACATGTGCAAAGCCTCTTTTGATAGTCATGTGTTATAACCCTCTAACTCAACTCTCTAGGTTACTTGTTCACCACTGCTGTAGCCTGGTATTGAACTCACAACTCTTTGGGTCAAGTCACTGGAACTAACCAACATCTATATCCACTAGGTCATGTGTCCCTGAATTTCTGGGACTTATATACTTAATGTTCAGTAACTATTTTTTATCAGAGTTCATATTGCAATTTTTTTATGTCAATGATTTCTTTAGTATCTTTTACCATTGTAATTTTAGACACTAATGTTTTTCTTTGGCACTCCGTATTACTGATTCCCATATTGTATTCATCTCTATGCTTAGTCGGCTTAGAAGATTTTTGTAGCCTTGCATATGCGCTGATTCCTTAAGTTTACGTAGTTTCCAATGGGGTTCTCTATATATTATTTCAAGTTTATCCCATAAGGGGCGGTGATACCTTTCTCCCTCCATATGTCTGTTTTTTCAAGATGACAAGAAATTTCTTTAAAATTGGGAAATACAATTATTTTTGTCGGGTAAAGTAACCGAAATGTACAGATACAGGATTCACTGAGTGCAAAATTCTGTTGTTGAGAGAAGTAAGCGAAATTATCAAAACTAGTTATCTAATTCTAGTCAAAACTTTTGTCAATGGTTTTTGACGTTATGTCACCCTAGGTCAAAATTCGTCCTTGAGAATTTCCTGAGTACTGATTGATAAGAACAGGCAGACAATAACAGTGAGTGAGTTTTCTCCCCTTTTATTGAAAGTTGAGATGGTTAAATATAATTGTTTTCATTTCGAGCTGGTAAGAGGAAAATAAAGATCCCATACCTAACTTTACCACCCTGGTTCTGATGCTTGTTTACACCAGGGTGCAAGACGAACTTAATTAGTTCGGTCTCCTGTGTTTGAATGGTGGTTTGAATAATACGGTCGAACTGAAACAGGCGTGCAGCTAAAAGATAATTTACTAAATACTGACTCAAAAAAATAAGTGTCACCAGCTTTGACTTGCTTTTTGACTTGTATTTATTCGATATATATAAATATATACATATATAAATCTACACCGTGTCGTTGCGGTCATAAATCTGATTTTCATTATATACCAACCCCTCGCATGTTTGGACCAGCCTCTTCAAGTGAAAACAAGCAATCCTGCTTTGGCTAATCAGAGATCAATAATACAACGTGGGCGGAATAGACCGAAGCTCGGAAAGGTTGGCTAGATTTAGCCATGCGTCTATATTACCTTAAGGGAGCGGCTTGTTTCTCCTCTAGTAAAGGTCCAACAATTAGAGAAACTAAATAGAATAAGAGATTTGAATGTGATACATGAGGCCCATCACCCACCTGTGAAGGCAGTTGTCAATATCAATCAACATCAGCTGAGTGCATCTGAAGTGTTAAAGCTGAACAAGTGTCTTTTAACTTCGCAACAAACATCAGGCGTATACCATACTTAGACATCACTTCCCGTATCGAGGAAATAGCATTGAACATCCCTCAAGCTCAGGCAGATGAGTTAAGATGGAAAGTGAAACAGACATTGGAGAAAGCCAAGCCACCCAAATCAACCATCACGAAAGAGGAGGAGCTGGAAATCAGGACCCTACAGAGGAATGAGATCATCATACTACTGCCAGCTGACAAAGGCAATGCAACTGTAGTGACGGACAAAGCTGAATACATCAAGAAACTAGAAGACCTCATGAGAAGTGATAGCTATAGCACAATAAAAAAAAGACGCCACGTTGAAAACAGAACGACGGCTATCGAATATCCTAATCAAGAACAAGGAGCACTTCCAGCCTAGGACATACAGGCAGTTGTCTCAACGTTACAGCAAGCTTACCTTACATGCATAGTCCAGCTAAGATTCATAAAGACGGTATTTCGCTCAGGCCAATTGTTAGCACCTAGGCTCGGTATGCTGAGTCGCTTCCTTGTAAATATAATTGACCCACTGATAGGAAAGTCACCATCATATGTGCGAAACTCCGCCCACTTCGTGAAACTTATCAAAGATGATCCCACCCAATGCAACCAGATGGTGAGACCGGATGTAGTGAGTATGTTCACCAAGGTACCCTCGGTGAAGTCACTATCGGTATTCAGGGACAGACTAGCCTCGAATTCATCCCTATGAGAACCTACCAGTATTCCACTAGATAACATGATGGATTCGCTGACTTTCTTCATACAAACAACACACTTCGGATTGAGATCAGGCATATAACGGCAGGATGAAAGCTTAGCAATGGGATTGTCATTATCACCATCACTGGCTAACATGTACATGGAATCCCTTGAAGAGATAGCAACTCCATGACTGAGATACGTTGATGACACCTTCATACTCTGGCCCCACCAGAAGAAGGTCCAGACACTACTCGACTATGTGAACTCAATAAGATCATCAATACATTTCACTATGGAAAAAGGGTGACTACGAACTAGCATTCCTGGATGTACTCAACTCGAACAGGGGTGTGGTTTAAGACATACCGCAAACCAACATTCACCGGATAATACCTCAAAATGTAAAGAAAGGGATCGTCCGCTGCCTGCAACATCAAGCAAAAGTCATAAGCGGCGACCCAGAGACATACGAACAAGAAATGTTCAGTATAAGCAGTACCCTACAACCGCCTCGGTCTGTCTACCCTATGTAAAGGGGTTATCGGAGAAAATGCAAAGGATCTGTAGTCCATATAATATATCACCAAAAGCAGGAAAACTCGTATACATAGCATGAATTCTGTAAATGTAAGTGTAGATATCTCCTTTCAAAATAGTTACATATAACTGATGCTAAACGTTTTTCAATTTAGGTTTATGTCGACCTCTATCTTAACTGTGTTACTTTGCTGTCTTATCCCATTCTTTATTACCATTAAAAACCACCGATCAGTAAATGAACGTCTTAATATCGCTCTGCTTCATCCATGGTATGCAACATGCCAGGTGATGAAACGAATTCATGCATAAATATTAGATTAACCTTTTTCTAGAGTCTGATTTGGAGCGGTTGTTTGAAAGGAAATCAGCTAGAAGGCTACATTAACCTCATTAGAAATGAAAGACTGAAAATTTGTGGAGGAAGTTACAACTGGGAATCTTTTGTTGATAATTCTTTAAAAGAGACTCAAGAATTAAAAACGTTCGTAATTGATGATGTTAAAATAAAATTCATTCCATTTCATGTTGTAGTTGCAAATGCACTGAATTATCTTTTTTTAAAACATTACCAGCGTGATTTTGATATAACTGCTTCATTAAATTAAGAGACATCGTTGGAATCTGAACTGCTCAGGTTTTTGTTGTATCTGAGTGATTCCAAACATTCAATAACAACAACAACAACACATCTTTTAAATGAAACATAACAATATTGAAAGAAAAGTAGAAGCAGAACGTCAGTTGAAATAAAACATATATTATTTTCAAAAATATAAAATAACAATAAAATATTCAATTTTCCTTGCAGTAAAGTTTATTTTATGAAGTAATTAAGTGTTCTTAGTACGCCGTGAAATGTATGAACAGACTAATGTGTTTGTGAGTTCGTAGACAAAGGCGGTTGCTGGTTAATCCCTTCTATTGTGTGCGTGAACAGGTCCTTAGTCGACGGTTACTAGCTGTCTCTCTTACATTGTGTGCATGTGTGTGCGTGTATGCATGTGTAAGTCTAACTGGCCTCCAGAGTTGTTGTGAACTTTGAGATTAAGTATGCTTCTATTTTTATATCCGTAAGGGGATTCAAAATTTAATTTCACAAAGCGGTATGAAGTTTTTAAATACAAGGCTTTTATTACTTAGAAATTAATTTCATGCACTATCTTTTTCTCGGATTTGTTGTAGTGGTGAAAGTAGTTACTTTTGTTGTTTTTTAAATGAGCCAACAAATAAAACTTTTGATGGGATTTTATTGTTTGAAAAATATATATATATAGGATTTAATTTCAATAACATTTATTTTGAAGTTTGTGGCAATAGCCAATGAATCAGGTTATTTTTCACTGGCACAGTAAGTCAAAACAAATAAACGAAGAGTTACCCACTGCTCGTTTTATGACAATATCATTGTATTAGATGCGTCTGCTACTACGGAGAAAAAATATATTGCAAATGCTGTTTACCATCTCAAATACTGACAGAATAATTAATCAGGTTTGAAATACTATAACCGCTCATTCATTTTCCATTACACTCCCAAACCATGCTTAAATATTTGATTTAATATTTGATTTTATTAAAGACTAAAGATTGTGATATTTATTCATATTATCTTCATTTGGAAGGATGACGCTTCTTACCCAGCACTTAAATTTAAATAATAACATTTTCTCTTAGTGTCCATGATTTTTATTTGCAGTGAATCGGTGATATATTAAAAATACTTTACAAAAATTTTATTGCTTTTAAGAGAATTTTACTGATTTTTAGGTTATTTTTATTTTATCAGAATGTTTATGAATTTACATAACTGGTTAAAATACTAAAGTGACTAATGTATAGAATTATTTTACATTCATTTATTTTCTTAAAAATTATTAATGTTCGGAAAATTATGTCTAATTTTAGAATCAATTTTTATTCCTGAATAGAATTATTTCCTGAATTTATTTAAACAGTCAAAATCGAAAACTTGAATATCTATACATTTCTGACATCGATTATTTCAAGGTTACTTATGCTTTTGCGATAAAACTAAAGATTTTGACAATAAATTTTTGAATACAGATTCTGCATCTTCTTTGTAATAATGGAGTGTATTATGGCAAGATAATTGAGAAAGATGTAGTCAGTGGACGAGAGATTAAAGGAATATGGTGGATGCAGTAAAGTCTTGTATCCAAAGTCCTCGAGTTTTTGCAATGACATTCTTGCAACATCTAGCCAATCATTGTCATAAAGCAAAATTGAACATCGTCGATTAAATAATGCCAGTTGTATTTTGAGCCAAGTTGCTCCTCTTGAACTTCATACGCCTCTCTTGGTTTCCCTTGAATGTTTGTAAGGTTAACAGCATCTCCCAAATAGAATATTTCTGGTCACTTCCTATCCATCGGCATTTTAGCGTTACATGAGGGCTCCCATGTTTGGCAAATGTGTGTCAAAACATCCGTTCTACTGTTGATTCTACTTCTGCTTCTGCTTCTGCTTCGGCTGATGAAACACGTGCATCTATATATTTACTATGAGCGTGGATGCTCATAGTAAATATATAGATGCACGTGAATCACCAGAATCCTTTTACCATTGATCGAGTCTGCATAATCTATATGCACTGGAACGTATTCCCTTTCTGGCTATTCCCATGGGTGTAACGCGCTCGGTTGAGACATAGCAGCCTTATCCTGGCACATAACACAACCCTTTACACACAGCTGATAAAATTCAAATTAGACCACTACATATGACAACGAGCAAAGGAATTCATCATTGAAATACCTGGGTGACCTTCAACTAATTTTTTAAGAAAGTTATCTTGATATTTTGAGGGAATAAACACTTGTGATCTTCAAAAAACACAAACCAATTGTAATGATAACTCGTTCTTTATGTTCGTGTACGATCGAAAATCATGAAATTCTTTATACGGCCAAATTTGTGATGGAGGGAGTCGTGTCCTTTCCGTCCAAATCTTATCTAATGAGAAGATAAGAACAAGATCAGTTGGAAAGAGGTAAACTTCTCATCCCCATCGAATTCCTTCTTTCGCGCCGTCCAAATCACTACTCGCATAACGCCTAGTAAGCAAAAGAACACATAGTGCCCAACCTTAGTCAACAGTGCTACAACATTAATACAGGGAGAAATTTCCATACAAACCGTGATGTTCTCAACAAATTGTGCAACGAGCCTACCACCCTGCAGTGAAAGAATGAGCGATGGAGCGTCTCCAATGGCTCACCGCAGCGAACGCTGTTTAGAGATTTGCCGTCTTAGAGGCCTCTTCAAATCACTAGCCATGTGAGCCATGTCTCATCAGTAGTGGGACATTTTAATCATCCTAAACGAAACCTCTAACTAGCACGTCACCCGTAAGATTAACTTGAGTGCAATCCGACATTCATGATAAAAGGAGCACTCGCATTGGGGAAAATGGCGAGCTTCCTCCTCGAATGAGTGCCCACTTCTCAGGGATTTAAAGTTCTTATGGGCATCTTCTTACCAGAATTAGCCATTACTCAACCAATTGAAATCACATCCGATCTAGGAAAGAGAATCGAAGACTATGTTGTCGAATCTCAACGCTATGCACACCCAGAGCGTCTTCAGAAGAGTGGACGTAACAGATCTCTCGACATATCTTGGGAGCCTTACTTCCCCAGAAGAAGAACAAGAACCGTACTAACCCCAAGAGAGTGGTAGACAGAAGTGGAAGTAAGGAAAACTTGGGTAGATGTGTGAAGCACATAGTTTCACCCTCACTTTTGAGAAAAAGGTTCCTCCGGGATCACAGACGAGCTGCGACCTTGGCCTCCTTCTGTCCCTCCGACCAATTCATTTTCAAAAGAAGAGCCCGTCCTTCCAGTGGAAAAGTTCAGAAAGAGAAAGTCCTTCCTACGTGGTTGATCTTGACAACTGTTAACGTCTCGTACCCTCTGATTTTCTTTTTACCGACTGCTTGACACAAGAACCAAAACATTGTCAGCATAGGCGAAGTACCCGGCTGATGTGGTAACACCAGGTAAGGAAATTCTGCGTAGGACCGTATTCATCTTTAACTAGCGAAAGAAAGGTTCCAACACAAGAACGTACAGCAAAGGCGAAAGCGAACAACCTTGACGAATAGAGCAAAACAATACGAACATTTCCGATCTCAATCCATTCACTTCTACCCGCGCACCGGAGGACGCATAGAGATGTCGGATCCAGATGCGAAAGTACGGCCTAAAACTGACAGTGAAAATGAGAACCTTCAGAAATCGATGGTCAATCTTATTGAATTGGTCTTGTCTAAATTGATCAGTGCTGTTTAGCTGTCAACCTTCTCGATGATCAAACGTTCCAAATGAAGGTTGTCCTGAATAGACCTACCCTTGACAGTACAAATTTACTCGGAGTCTCTCAGACTAGAGAGGACAGCTTGCAAATGAACGGCTGATATCTTTACTAAAATCTTCAACACTGAAACATAAAGGTCGATAAATATCTATTCCATCTCCACTGTTCTTGTTCTTACAAAGCAACTAGATAACATCAATAGTGAAGCTTTGTGGTATAGTCCCCTGCTTCATCCAGTTGTTGTAAATCAGTACCAGCAAAGGGAAAAAACAAGCGACTGTCTCAAGTACAGTTCGTAAAGAAAGACCATCTAATTCTGGAGTTGTGTCCCATACAACCAGTTTCAGCGATGGGACCCTAGGTTTAAGCTACTTCGATCTCCCTGAAGTAAGTGCTATGTTGACTTACCAAGATGACGCATTGAACTCTTCCAAACTGCATATAACTAGCAGTTCTGGGTTGTAGAACAGAGAGTAAAATATAGTGGAATCTATTCCATCATAACTTTGACAGCAGCGCTAATAATCATTTGTACTACTGTTTTTGTAATATATTTCTTTAACGCTATTTCGTCTTTGTGTCTTTAGTTCTGGCCCCAACGGACCACAATAACTTGGTGACAAAAAATGACCGAGATCCTAGATAAGTAGATCCTAAATGCAGTCTCAAAAAGCCTCGAATATGCCTACGCTAGTGGTAACGGTCTGCTTGTCCGCCAATGTGATGCTCTCGATATATTGATTCGCTGCATTTCGAGCCTTCTTTTACACGCAGTTCACTGCCTCAGAAGACATTATTTTTAACCCAGCCCTAAGTAAGGAAACTAGCTCTAACCCAGCTAAAGCTACTTCTTCATTATCACGGGATTTAATCGTCCGGTCCCCTTTCTCTTCACATCCTGTTTACGTTGCTAATCTACATAGTTGGTGACTATAATCAGCAGCAAACGACCTAAGTTTAGAGTTGAATGAATACCACCACTTATTCCCAACCACATCTCTGTCATTTCCCGCTAGAGCATTAGTAGCAACTAGTCCAGAAAATCTCAATCACCAAATAAAAACGCGTTCAATTTCCAGTACCCAGCCAACACAACATTAGGCTTATCTAAGTTTATACGAGCCCGGACGAGCCTATGATTCGTGTAAACTATCGAATGAAACATTGGACAACCTAAGAGAACTACGGCCACTCTCTTAACCAGGACTTAGTCGATATGGCTACAACTATGATGCCGACTGGCCCATATTAGTTCACACTTCCTCCTGGATGTACTCATTTCGATTCTTATCGACAAGACCAAACTCGTCGATAAAGTCCCGAGACGGTTTCATATCCTGGTTGTTAGTAAAGTTTTTTGTTTATCAAAAGTATCAACGTATCAATTCCACTGGTCCCCAAGTAAAAAGGCATATAACGTCAGTGTTAGTCTGACGACTTCTGCCCTGCAAAAGCGATTCTCCTGTTTTCATTCACACATACACAGTATGGCCGAAACAGTACGTATGTGTCTGAACAATAGTTGAATAAGTGCTTCGATTTCCTTATTTCCCTGTTACAACAGTTAATACAGATACAAAAGTGGATTATACAAGAATGGCCTGGTAATGAATCGTTCAAATTTAAACCGTTCGAATACAAAAAGATGAGTTATTTGTGCAACTGACTTTTGTTTTCAGCTAATCACAAGTTTTAACGTAACTAAAAGATTAATTAAATGCAAACTAATGAGCTGAACGTGAAGTTCAGATTAAAATTGTAAAGATTGATACCAAGTTTAAACAAACTTTCAGGTGATCTTGAAATCTACCTACTTCGTGTATTTGCTCGCTAATACATTATTCCCTAACTAACAAGTCAGTCACAAGTAATGTTTGTTGATAGTGTGTTTTTTTTTCAAACTGGTGTCGATTGATTTATTTATACAGGATTTCAATTCTAGTTGCACCTTTTATTTATTAGTCTCAAATCTAGTCCTTAGATATCAGATATCAAGTTCGAGGAAATTTTTATCCGTCACTTAGATTATGTTTGAATTGTTTGAATTTTTTTTCTTCACAACGGTGATTATGCTTGTAATGTTTTCACGTAAATTTTTTATTGATTAATGAACTGAATCAAATCATATATTTCTTCAACCGTTTTCTATCTTAAATTAAGCTTAACTGTCATAGAGTTCTAAGATACACTTCTAGTTAAAAGTAAAATCGCCCATCTGAGAGCATTTTTTAAAGTTTGATTTCTTTATTTCTGAACAACTTTCATTGAGGAGATAAATATATGAATCCTTCATAATTGTGATATGAACCACTTTTTGCTTTTCAAGATCATAAATTGGTTTATTGTACCAAAATATATTCAAATGCATTTGAATATAAGCCAAAAAGTTTTCAAGCTATCAGTCTTATTGTTGTGGAGCGTTATCCACTTAACTCTGGACTCTTCCTACCAGTATATTAACCGAGGATTAATCACTCTTGTGGCTTCAGTTCAGCTCAGCACAGTCTGACTGTCTGTCAGTCACTATTAAGCCAAGCTTATAGTTACTCTTTTCTCTTGTATCTATTTTTTGACTTAATATATGTTGTTAACCTTACCACCGTGTTTCGAGTTATCATTTCGTGGTCCCATCATCGGTCCACATCACTTATTATTATCATTTGGGTTCGAAAATATCTGTCTTGCAATTCATCAGAGAATTCGAAGATAGATCTACAAAGTCTGGATGCAAACAGTGTGGACCATAGTGGACACTAGAATTCAGTGTTTGTAGCCAATGTCTAAATTTTACGGTGACGCTGTTCTCTTGGAATATAATTTCTGCAGGTTTTTTCTAAGCTTGTAGAATTCTGGTGAACAATGACACGCCAACGTTCGAGCTCCTTTGTCTGGTCCTGCACGAGTAGAGGTCAATTTTGATTACGTCTTTGTACCATTTCTATGCTCGGCCTTGATGCCTTCCCTCACATAGCTTTTCGTCTGGAAATGTGATGTTACTCCAAGTGAATGACGCAGTCAGCCCATTAAGCTTGTGCCTCCAGATCAGTGATGCAATAATTAAGTTTTAAAACAGACTTATGCAGGATGAATTTATAGTGGGAAAATTGTTTGCACTGGGATAATCTCTCTCTATCAGTCTAGGGAACATTTACCCGGTGGTATAAGAAACTGTTACAACTAGAGACGTCCAGGCTGCAGTAAATGACCAGAACTTCAACGTGTCATGTCCATGCTCTGATGCACTCTACAGCACTTTGCTGATACCATCTTCATGACCGTTGAATCTGTAGGAGTTCTCATCTGCCCACTCCACTGGTAATCCCACTTCACGTACAATTGTGCTGAAAGACTAAAAATTATCGAGGGTTTGAACCCGTTGACTACCCTTGCCTTATTTTCCTACTAGTTAAAGCAGTTTACCGAGGTGTGAATGCTACTTTGGGTAAAAAGTTATTTGAGGTTACAGATGAAACTTGATGGCCCGGTAGAGCACGACTGTTTCTCTGTCGGAGATTCTACTCCTCCCTGAGACACACCATACATTTTTTCACTAGATGTCGGAACAAATTGATCGATATCAGATATACCAGTTATTACTATTATGATAAAATATGCTTAAATGATAAATCGGCAAATATATATAAAACCATTTTAAATTATTGTTGTTGCTAACCTTTTGATCCTTACGGATTAAAAGGTTAGCAACAATAGTAACAACACACAAAATCGTAGGATTCGAAACGGCTCTTCTATAAAAACGAAGATACTTCCTGTTTCTCGTTATCCGGGAAGATAATGACTTACCCAGTTGTCAACCATTAAAATTTGTCAATTTTCTATCTAAAACTTTGTAAATTCCTCCAATTGCAGACAAAGATTTTACCATCGGGACATGTAATATTAAATTAATTATGAATAAAGAATAAAAGTAGGAATTATTGGATGAGGAGGTTGTTTGTTATACCATTGATATATATTATCTCCTAAAATACCAAAAGGACTTGATATTAATATCGATGTTAGAAAGCTTAAGAGTTTCAGAAACAAATGGTAAATATTATGGAAAACGTTTTGTCATCAATTCTAAATGAATGTATATTATCCATTAACATTGGACGAACAATTTTAGTATATTGATGGGTGGTGGACGTTATCTTATGACAACATCCGTCCCCTTAATAGATCTATGTTGTCTCGTGTAAAGATTGAAAGAAAATGCACAGTGTTAATATATACAAAATAAATTCTTGTATAACACACTATATAGAAAGATAAAGTTGGAAGTTGGAAATTCAAGGGTTTAAATGCAAATGATCTGGTGCATATGAGAAAGAAAGAGAGAGCGAGAGAGAGAGAGAGAGAGAGTGTGTGTGTGTCACCGGGAGAATGTATGTATGTATGTATTTGATTGTATTCAAATGTAACAATCAGTCAGTCAGTTAAGTGGCATACGTGATACACGCTTTGGCCTTCATGTCTCGAAAGAGACATGACTGACTGGGCAGAAGATTATCCCGCAGTAGCTTGCCATTGCTTTCTGCGGTAGACTGGTTGCCGACCAAGGCTATAGAACCCAATCTGTCCTGTTATTTAACCCACAACTGGAAGGAAGAGACGGATTAATACCTTTCCCAAGGGGATTTGCGCGTAAGTGAATGCAATGAATTCAGCTGGAATTCGAACTCGGCTCCCCGATTTCTCGTTCCGAGTCGATATCCAATGCACCACAACGCACATCCACCTTGCTTAAAATGTGGGTGTATATGTTTTAGTGTCAATGCAGGACTGTGGATGTAGATATTGTATGAGTCTATGCGATAATCGCGCATTTAACTCTCTAGGTTTTACGATGACGGCAGCATAAGAGAATTAAAAACTTAATCGATTCTGATTAAGGATGACTACATTTTCTTATATACATATTTCGGGACTCGCTTCGAAACTGCCGTTTAACTTGACTGAAAATTTTGCCGCCTTATTATTTGTTTACTGTAATTTATTTTTTCTAACATTATTAAAGACTATCCATAAAACTCCGCCATTCCTCGCAAAAACTTTGATGAGTTATCATAGAATATGGAAGTTTAGAGAGGACGAATAAGAGGTATTTGAAAAGCCGCTTAAGATGTGGAACCATATTAATTTTCATTGTGCCTTCAAATTTAAGATATTCTGTCTTTTTTCTGTTGAATTTGCAAATTATAAATGAAATCATTCTAAAAGTTGTTTTCGCATATATCGGGTGTAAATATTGCTTAATTTGTTAATAAAAAATATTTTCACTCTCATTTCAATTGTAGTAGTTGCTGTATATTTTAGAATATTTGACATATCTGTTTTTGTGGTATGTATACTGTATTGTATATCTTTAATTCTTTGCTCCGTTTTTATCGCTTTTCCTTTTTTAGTAATCTGCGTCCGTGGTTGACTGGTTTGAATTAATAACGATAGTATTGTTCACTACAATTCGGTTCTGTACTCTCTTAAGTTCTACATATGTATGCTAGAATGACGTTGAATCCATATTCTAGGAATATATGTGTCTTAAATTTCACAGGCGTCAAGTTCAATATTTGTGTCAGATTATTCTTGAAATTTTTGTTTCCAGACTACTGCTCTGAACACGTGTTCATCTGCTGAATATTATCTCTCGAACTGAGTCTATGGGAACCCAAATTTATCACTTCGTTCTTTCTAACAAATTGTTCCAATAATTATTAATTGTTACTAAGTAATCTGTGCATCCTATGTAAAAAATCTTCCTTCAACGTTCTTAGTCATCAATATTTCTTCTTTTTTATTATTTTGACTTGATTGTATAATGTTTTGGACGCTTCCACAGCAATACCAGATATTAATGCGTCTCTACGCATTACAAATTTTCGGCGTTTCTGAAGTTTTATTTAAAAAAAAAAAAGCCGATCACATCTCTATCATACTCTCTGACACACGCACTTTTTGACACACGAGTCGATGTTTTACTTTGGTGCTAAAATGCATTTCAATTCTACCCGGATGTTTTATGGACTACCTGTTTTCTCAGCTAACATGGGTCTGATGTGTGGGCTGTGTTTTTGCGTGTTTTCCTCGTATTTCTGCTAGTGGTTTCTTCAGATGCTGTGTTCGCAGGATAATTCTAGCTTTCCATTTATGTTCCGCATTTTTTTTTACGTGAGGATTCTAAAAGATTCTCGGCTGTGTAGTTTTCAGCATCAACTTGTAAATGTCTAGTTTCTTACATATGTATTGTTATGAACGATTTTATTCTTATTCTTTTTTACTACTGTATGTGTAAATGGATGTACAGGTAGCGTAACGGTTATCAGAGCGAAAAGAGGAACGGATCGCCGAATTCAAATTTAGCTCTAGTCAGTTTCGTTCCTTTTCTCACAAATGTCCTTGGGAAAGACATGAATCCGTATCTTGTCAGAACTGGATTAAATATCAGGCTAGACTTTAATTTTCGGTGGCAACTAATAAAAAGAACAACGCTGAACTCATAATCGTGAAGATTAGAGGAAACCAGCGCATTTCCACAATCATTTATGGTAAGTCACACTTAATAAAGAAAACATAGGCAGAATGGCATGTATAGTAGAGGGACGAAACAACAGGTAAATAGAATCATATTTTAGATAATATCCAATAAATTTCACTCTATGATATATGGATATCCATAGCTTATATTCTATTATTAGTATTCTTGAAAGATTAATACACCGCACGATTATTTTTCCATGATAAATTGTATTTGGCTCATATTTTTTTGATGAGACTAATGTTTGAAATTGTCATTTACTTATCTTAACCAGACAGATGATCTTAGGCATGAAGTTATCTCAGAAACTAACTAGAAGTCTACTGTTTGTAAGCAAGATATTAATATTTACATTTGATTGCCTATAGAGGTGTCAGTTTTCGACTCCAGTTTCCGTAAAACCACTACACGGTCTGGGTATACTGAATAGAAGCATCTCTATTTTAAAAAAATAGAGCTGAGTTCTTCATAGAGGTTGAAAAATTACCTATCAGTGTAATGGGAAATTTGCAACTGACATATAGAAGAATAACTTCTTTATAGATCTGAGGTAAGCTTTATATAGGTGGTAGTTTTCTGTTGAGTTCGCTCACATGTCTGAATTCCTTGTTGTTGAAGCGATTTGTTTTGTTCAAGATCTGTGACTGTTTGTTTTCGAGTTTTAAGATTAATTATTCAGTTATTTTACAAAGTCTGCTTGCAAATATTTGTGAGTAGACCAATTTGTCCATCACAACCACTCAGGGCTGGTTCATAGTACCCCAACCGTCATTTGTGGTTGGAGTCATGTCTGGAATGGATTGGCAAGTGCCAAACTTGGCCTTAAGCGAAGTCTAAGGGATATTTTTGGACGAGTTTAAGGGCTCGAAATCTCCAATTTAATTGACCTTGTATTGCATCCGCCTTAGGTATCTGCTCAAGTAGAGAGTTGATTATCGCTCGAGGAACCCAAATATAGCTCCGCCAAATGGTAGGGTCTCGTCTAGGGAAAATCATCGACAGTAGCTCTGAACTGGCCTGGTGCAGGGTCAACGGGATATTTTTGACCGAGCTCGGTGACCTCAATTTAAAAATGACCCTGTGTCACATTCTCACTGTGTGGGGAGGCAGATAAATACAGAGTGATTATACTGACTAGCAGTCATCGCTTTCTGTCTTTCTTACTGCTTATGGAAAGGAGGAATCCAAACGGGGCTCCGCTGAAGGCTAGAGCTTCGTCTGGGGAAAATCGACAGTAACCCTAACCTGCAACGGGATATTTTTGGTCAAGCTTAAGAGCTCAGTGACCTCACTTTAAAAAAAGCCTTCTGCCGCATTCTGCCTGTGATATATTTAAATTGTAAACCTATCATATCAATTATTCGAGGAAAACTATATTTGGACGTGATACTTGGGAAACCTACTTGCATCCGAACAGACAACTTAATGAAAATGCTAACATTTTGTGCGCAAACAATATACGTCAAATTTGCTTCTGAAATATATCTACAAACATGATGCATGTATGGTGATAGGATCTCACCGGTAATGGTAAACCTATACAGTTGTTTTCAAAATTATTTTCGACATATTTTCTTCTGATTAATCATCATGATTTTGATTTGATGATATTTAATGCGTGAAATCATAATAAATGAGAGATAGTTAATATTATTCGTTATTTTATTTCTACAGCTATCAATAATACCATTTTGAATTAATATTCCACTTCAATAGAAAAAATAAATAAGTCATAACAACAGCTAGAACATATTTCCTGCATATTGTAATACTCAACACTACTTTACAAGGCCTACATAAATTGATGTCAGAAATTAAACTTTCAGTCATTAAAAAAATGTGTACTCAAAAGACCTAAAAAGAAATTGATTGAAATCAATCGCTTTCCACGTCTCCCTATCCCTGGTGACTCTTAGTACGTTTTCTCCTGTTAAACCACGTAACCCCCGTTCTGTCATCTACCTGGCCCTTCAAATATGTTATCTGCTACCTTCCTCTGTCTCTTTTTCCTTCTATCTGGCCTATCAGTATCAGATTCTCCAAACCCTATTTCCTCATTGCATGTCCCACGAACTTCAGTTGTCTCTTTCTGATGCTCACTATTAATATCTTTTGCGTTGCCATTCTTTTTAACACTTCATTATTGCTCACATGCTCGGTCCATAATATCCGAGGTATCCTTCTGTACAACCACATTTCCGCTGCTTCAAGTTTTTCTTTCATCTTCGATGATATTGTTCAACATTCACTGCCGTATTGAAGAACTGACATCACATAGCAATCTAGCACTCTCTTCTTTGTTTCTAGTGAACTTTTCCTGTCTTAGTACCTTACTCAGCTACTGGAACTCGTCCTTCGCCATGCCAATTCGCCTTCGAATCTCTGTGTCGAACTTTCCATCTCCTGTTAGAACACTTCCTAAGTATTTAAATTTTTGTACTTGCTTGATTCTAGTATCCCCCACCTGTATTTGGCATTTTGAGTTGCTCTTTTTGCTAATGACCATTTTCTTGCAGTTTATCTGTAGTCCTTTTTTGTCACTCTCTTCGGCTACTTTCTGTAGGAAGTCATGTAGTTTCCTTTCCGTGTCTGCAATCAGCACTGTATCATCTGCATATCTTATGTTGTTCAAATTGTGGCCTTCGATTACAAATCCTGGCATAGCATTTAGGGTCATCAAAATATTCTTGCTGTACAAGTTGAACAGATCCGGTAAAAAAGACACATCGTTACCTGTCCGTATGTAGACACTTTACTCCATCAATTCTTTGTAGCGTATTTTGTCGAATGCCTTCTCATAATTAATAAAACATAGGTACAATTTCTTCTTCATTTGTATTGCCATTTCGGAGAGCATCCTGATCATAAATATGGCGTTCCTTGTTCTAGTTTCCTTGATGAGCCCGCACTGTTCCTGTCTTATCTCTGACTTGATTCTGATTCTCGCTCTATTCATCAGGATTCTGACAATCAGTTTTGTAATATGACTCATTAAGCTGATAGTTCGGTGTAGTTCGCATTCGTTTGCACCTGGTTTCTTCGGCAGTGCTATGAAAATCGACTTGCATAGGTCGTCTGGTATTATTCCACTATTATCAATTTCATTTATTATTTCTGTAATTTTCTCTCTGCCGAATTCTTTCAGGGCTATCAGCAGCTCTATTACAATGTCGTCTGGACCAGCTTACTTTGTTTCTGTTCAGTTTGGCCATTGCAGCTTCCACTTCGGACTTTAATATTTCCGGTCCGTTCTCATCCTTGTGTATTCTCGGTTGCTCTCTCCTGTTGCGGAAAAGATCTCATATATATTCTTCCCATCACTGGAGTATCTGCTCTTTGTCCAATATTATCGTTCCATCATTAGATTTTATGCATCCTGTTGAGGAGCAGGTTTTTTTGTCCTGTCAGTTCTCTTATCTCTTTATGCATGCCTGCTTTATTGATCCTGCTCAGTCTCTCTACCTCTGCGCATTTGTTGTTGGGCCATTTTTTAGCCTGTCGGCATTTGTTCCTTATCTCTCTGTGTAGTTACCTATATTCCCTTCCATGTCTTGGCGCTTTTTTGTCTCCTTTGTATCATGTCAAGAATCTCTTTAGTTATCCATTCGTTTTTTCTTCTGATTTTCTGATGCGTCTGATTTCCTTTGGGGCAATATTGTTTGCTGATGTCACCATCGCTTCCTTTAGTGAGTCCCATTTCGAGTGTCCTTTCCCAATTTGTTCTTCGTATTTGTTTCTCACACTGTTAGTGTATTTTTCTGAAAAGTTGAGATAATTCACGGGCGTGTTGTATTTCAGTCTGGGTGCTTTCCTAGGCTTCTTCATTCTTCGGAGTTTTATCCTTAGTTTTCAGATGACTGGAACACGGTCGCTTCCGCAGTCGGCGTCTGGATAGGTTTTGCATTGAACCACTGCGTTCCTGAATCTCTTGTTTATGGCTATGTAGTCTATTTGTGTGTGTGTGTGTGTGTGTGTGTGTGTGTGTGTGTGTGTGTGTGTGTGTGTGTGTGTGTCGCCTCCTGGACTTTTCCATGTCCATATACGTCGTGGGTGGTCTTGAAACCAGGTGTTATCTATTACCTGGTCATTTGCTGTGCACCATTGGACCCATTTTTCTCCTCGTTCGTTGCGACCTCCTAATTCGACGTTGCCGGTCGTGTCTCCTTCCTTTAGGATCTTAAGGGGTGACTTGACATTCAAGTCACCCATTATGATCCTAATTTCTTGGCTTTTGCACTGAGCCTTGGCATTGTCCAGTATGGAATAGAATAATTCTACTTCTTCCTCAGTGCTTTGAGTTGTTGGTGCATAAAATACTATGATAGCTATGTTGAAGGGTTGTCCTCCTAATTTAACCAAGAGGACTCTTTCTGAAAGCTGGCAGTATCCCAGAACGTATTTCGTCACTTCTTTGTCTAGTATTAAGCCGACACCCCGTTTTTGTTGTTTCTGCTTCTTGCATAAATTATCCTGTGGACGTTACTGCTTAGGTCTCCATCTTTAGGCCATCTGGTTTCGCATATGCCCAGAATATTGATCTTCAGTCTGTCCATCTCCTGCTTGACATTCTCTAGTTGCCCACAGTTGTTAAGCGCCCTGACATTCCATGTCCCAAAGAAAATTCTTTCTTTGTTGCGCACTGTAGCTGTCCAGAGACACCTGTTTCTCATGTCGTTCCTCCCCGGGCGAAGGACAAGTTTTGGAATAAAATGTTCCCTTTAAGCCGTTGGTGCTAACAGTCGCCGGATGACGGTCAGGTGATATCTGTTGCTCATGCCGAAAAGTTGCTTACTTTGAAAACCTTTACAGATCGGTGAACTGACAAAAATCTCATAGGCTGATTACGTGATAAATACAACGACTGAAAACTATTCACAAAGTCTCATTTATCATTCAGCTTTTGGGTTAGTTATATGTTTACTGGAATACAAAAATAATAAAACAAAACAATTTTTCGGATATAATCAGTAATATTATATTTTGATGCATTCTATTATTTTCCATGGAATGTACGATTTAAAAAGAACAGTCAACATGGTAGTGAACGCATTTTATGAAATCGCTTTTATCCTCTGTTATTCAGTTTGGACATAGTGAGGGATTTGTTTTCCAACACGACGACATGAAACATACTTAGAGAAAAGTTTGGAAATGTGTAAACTTATGGTAAGATAATGAAATGTATTTTGCAATCACCTGACTTAAATCTCATCGAACATGTGTAAAGTGAATTGAAAATAAAAAGGAAATCATCCAATCTGAATGATCTAGAACTATTTTCGTTACATACAAATGAATTAAAATGTCTACTATTAGCAGTAATCGGTGTCAAATGAGCATTAACTAAGTATTAGTTTAGGTGGATTGAATGCTTATGAAAAATCATTATAATAACGTACTGGTAATTATGTAAATAAAATAATAATATAAATACTCGCATATTTATTATCAGTTCACATATTGATTTATTAAAGCTAATTGAGTACATAAATGCTTTTGTGTACAACAGTACATGAAATAGTTTGAGGATATAATACACAAAACTGCTTCAATGAAACGATCCGCCTGCTAAAATATATAGATGACACTGTTACATGCTGGCCTTACTAAAAATGAGAAAGTACTCTTAGACCATTAGAAAAGAAAATTAATGAGAAACGTAATTGCCTTAATGGGCAATGTTACAAATGTAACCGAAAACCAAACGTTGTGCCAAAAGTACGGTTTCTCTCTTGATGTCGCTATATTTCTTCTTTTTAGGTACATTTGGTAAATTATTCTTGTAAATAAATGATCTATTAAATAGTATTTAACTTTTTTGTTGTCAGTTCTCGAGAAATGTCTGAATTCAGTTTCTATTTTAGTGAACATATCTGGCAAAAGAAAATAAACAAAATGCACAGAAAATGATTTTATTTTCAAATTTTATAATTACATTTACTCGTAGTTATGTTTTATTTATATTTTCTTGTTCTTTTGTTTACAGAAAGTCTTTTAAATGAATAAAAATTACTTTCCTATTTACTTCTTTATCATATGGCAAATAATAAATATTGTATTGAAATTTGTTCACATATTCTTATAATCTTGTAAATATAAAGTTATTCTAGAAAGTAAATAATGTAATAAATGCCTTTGGCATTTATGTTGTCAGTTTCATGGAAAAAATGTATAAATCCAATTCCATGTGTTTTGGTTTTATTAAAATTGCAAAACTTGCTGCTTAAAAGAAACAATAAAATTTACTGAGCGAATGTACAGTAATAGTAGTGCCAAGAGAAAACCATCCTTTTGAGATACCGCTTCTGTGTGTACCTTTGTTAAACTGCTCTTTAATAAATATACTATTAACCTTCATAAAATATGAATGTGACGAGGTGGGTAACTATTCATATGGGGCGAGTAGAGGAAAACTGAGAATTGTCCATGAAAAAAGTTAAATGTGGAAAAGCTGAGTTCAACTTATAGAACAGAAAGGAAATGTGAGAGAATAGCACTGAAATTAAATCTCAGTCAAATAATAGTATACGTCCCTACTCGTTTCCCTAATAATTCTGAATAAATGCCTCCTTACTAGATGTGTCCCTTATCTTTTCTCCTGATACTAGACATGCACTGTAACTCTATCCCCTTGGCAATTAGGATCAAGCTGTTGGTGTTTGTTGATACTTCCTTTGACTCTATTAAACACAAACCCTCTATTCACAAATCTTCTTTCTGTTACCAATATCCCGACAGTAACACTTTTCGCAATTTTCTTCGTAATACCCTTTTGGAGAGGAATATTTAGTCTTCATACCGAAAATTTTTCCTCTGGGATCCCCTCTTGAGTGAAAGCCATTATTGATGCTTTTGTGCCTTCTCGTAAATACTTAGTAAAACTACAACCTTCTTCTTTGTTCACACTTGCATTTTCAGCCGTTCGTAATAATTGCAAACGTGTCTTCAAAGAGGCTAAGCTGTTGTTCGTTAATAGAGTGGGACACCTTATAGTTTTCGCAAGTTTGGTTCTCGTGATTACTGGCGGTTATGTAAGAGCGTTTTAAATAAGGTTAAGTCCTTAATATCTCTTCTCTTCCATCAATTTGAAGTGTTATCATATTCAGGCGATAAAACAGAAATCGTTTTCTGCAGTTCATGTTTTTAAAATCCCTAGTGAACTGTCTGATGTTTCGAATTATCGATCTATGAGTTTTTCACCCCTTTTTGGCAAAGTACTAGAGACTCAAATAAACTTCGAATTGATAAGTATTTTCACCTAACCTGATCTTCTTTTCGACAAACAACATGGCTTTCGCTTCTCTAGATCAACCACTGATATGCTTACTGTTATTGCTGAGTTTTTCACACTTTAGATAATAATAGCGAGGTTCGGGCTGTTGCTTTTAGATATTTAAAAGGTATTTGATGGGGTTTGGTATGCTGGTCTGGTGGGTTACGGTTTTTCTGGCTGTTTCTTTGATTTGATTTATTTTTATTTTCAAACCGCGTAATGAAAATTGTCCTGAACGGCCACTCCTCTAGATATTTCAGCAGCAATACTGGCTTCCTCTAGGGCTCTATTCTTGGACCCACTTTGTTTCGTATTTTCATTAATCAGGTCTCGACTTGTTATCCATGCATTGGCATCCACGCAAATCTTTGCTCCTGTTTTAATTAATAGCAAATCTAAGTTCAATAAAATCATGCTGACAGCTAATCTCGAAAATGACCTTCAATCTGTTGTCAATTCGGGGAAGAAGTGGCTTGTTAATTTTAACGCCTCAAAAACGAAACTACTTGTTATTTAATAATCTTAAAGAACCTTTGTGCTTTTCATCGGTATTACTGTTTTTAACTTCCAGGAATGCAGTACAGTACGTCTTCTTTGCTTCACGTCTTCAATTGACATGAAGTGGAATTGTTAGGTTTGCTGCTAGGAAACTCGGTTCACTATGTCGTGCTCGACAATTTTTCACCAGAATCCCTCTAACACGTATTTATTTACATATTTTACATTTTACATATTTGTAAGTCTACCATTCATCTATGCATTGAATACTGATACTACATCTAGTCTGATGCTTTTGCTATGTATTTATATATTCTTTATAAAATTCAAAGAAGAATCTGTAATGTCATCGGTCCTGACCTGGCATCATAGTTTCAGTCACTTTCCCATCTCCATAACGTAACGTCCTTTTCCTCTTCTATAGGTATTTTCATGATAATTATTGTTTTTGGTGACTCGACTTTATTAATTTAAACACAGTACTAAATTTGAAACTAGGTCACATAACTTGAAATTGCAAGATGTAACCGTAAGTTCAATGCTAATATTTTTTTAGCACTTCTCGCTTGTGGAACAGTCTTTAGACTTTCTGTCTTCCTGTCAACGATGATCTTTAAAAATGTAATTGCAATGTCAATCGTTATGTTCTACCTCATTAAATCTTCTTATTTTATTCTCTACTCTGTTTCTTTCCCTCTCAGCAACTCCTTGCATGCTAGTGACTTTTATCACCTTACTTAGGGTGAAATGTTTTTTAAATCGAAAAAAGTGTTTCGAGAAATTATAAGTGTTGACGGGATTTTAAGTAATCGAATCTGAATTTTAACTTGAATCTAACTTAGTATAACTGGGTACGGTTTTCTCCACTGAAATACCAGATTTTGAAGAGTCTCTGTTTATTATAAATTAATTTTTGGGAGAGGCTGGTCTCACCCTTATACTCTAGATTTTGGTCATGTTTCCTTCCAGTGAGTCGCATGTGTTGGTTTAACTGCATCGTATGACTCTTACCCTGATGTTGTTTGACGACTTTTGTGTGTATGCGTGTTTCTGCTCATGGCTGCTACTGATACTCTATTCACATCGACATTGTTTCTTTGAATGCAATACTTTATGATCGTCATCATTTGTTTTGTACGTGGTTGAAATCACAGTTTAAATATTTTTGGAAGGAAAGGAGAACATGACAAATCAAAATAATAAATATCTATCGAAACATTCTCGGAATCTTCCTAAGGTAGTTTCCGGAGTCCTTATGGCTATTTCTCTTGGTATTGTTGCAATCACAAGTGAAATTCTCTTGGAAATCCTGCGCAGATTTCGTAGCAAGTATGCATTTCTTTCTATGATCCAAAGATAGCGATCACAAAGTTTGAAGTCTAAAGAATGTGCTGTTGGCAGTGTTGGTGATCGTTCTCTTCCAATAGTAATAACATAGTTTGATGAAGTTTCTGTGGAGTTCTCCATCAAGCGCAATAAATTAAAGACTAGAGATTTTAAAAAGTACAATCCTGCTACTCCTGTCGCAGTCTGCTAGGAAATGTATTGTTTGTGTTAAAAAAAGATGAGGTGTTACCGTACTCCAAAAGACACACATGTTTTTGTTCCCATGTCCACTTATGTGAAAATTTTCTTTGTTGCTGAATGCCACTCAAATATGAATTTTGAGTTCCAGATTGTCAGTTTCAGGAAAATATTGCAAACACCAAGTGGGTGATTTTAACAGCATAAGATCTCCAAAATCTACGTATGAAGCATGTTTATTATAAGTCGACATAGTACTTTAATATAAAAAAAAAATTAAAATATATATTCTAATTTTGTTAAAATCACAAGTCGCTAATGAAAGGACACTGGAAAATCATAATTTATACTTCGCCTTCCTAGTCAAAATAATTTCGAGAATTATAAGAAATAGTAAATATATTTGAGATTGCTTAATTTAATAAAGTATCCAGTTTTAAATGAAATTTTCAAAATTTAAGTAGGTTTTTATAGTGGGCCATTTGATACAATTATTGATTTAAAACCTTGGCTAAATCAAGAAATGGTTAGAAGAAACACAGAGAATAATCGAAGAAAATGGGAAGTGTGCTAATCTCAAAAGTTTCACCTCAGCAATGAATAGATGCCTTTTAAAAAGATATATATTTACTCAGAGAGTATATCTACTCTCTGGTTCAAAATGTAAGGAGAAGAAAATTAATTTGATGCACAAATTTTTTGTCAGTTAGAGAATAAAATTTCAGATATTTCTATAAGTAATATTCTAGTGTCATAAATCTACTTCGTATAAGTTATAAAATAATTGAACATAATATTCTGTATTCTTTTATTCTATATTGGTTTATTTGTACTAATTCCTTCGTAGATTTATTTTCAGTAACTATTGTACTCTCTGGTCTTTTTCGTGTGGTTGTCGGATTTGAAATATAAGAAACAAGCACTTCTCCTCACTTCATTTTCAGTCCGGTACGACTCTGGAGTTTTCTAAACTGTCTTCTACGGGATATCTATGTTCCCTCTCATAGAGTGTCTGTGTATTTAAACCTACGAATTGAGCTTGTGGCCATCTAGGGAAGCAGATAAATTTCACCAGATCCTGTTTCGAAAACTTTTAAGGTGAGGATTTTTAGAACCACAGATTCTTGGTTTGTTCTTTTTCAGTAAGTTGCTAAATTTTTTGTTAATCTTGGCCTACTCACTCAATATTTTAAGTTTAACATGTATGCTTTTTCGTCTACCCCTAAAAATAAGAAATTAAGAAAATTAAAGTTGTAATCTTTGGAAATACTTTAAAATCAGGCATAGTTCATCATATGAAGTAAGAGAATACGCACCGATGGAACAAAATAACAGATAATCTACAATTATTGAAAAATAAAAGGACAAGAAAATTAGTCTAAATGAACCAATATAAAACGATTAGAATACATTGTAAAATAAAACTAAAATATATCCATACATAATTTACGCATTTAGATTATTTAAAATGTTTTCACATAAACCATAAGAAATCTTTTGGAATTAATTACAATTAAATATAACATATATTGTAAATATAACAAATGGAAAAAGCATTAGATATAGTAGTTCGTAATTAAAAAAATATTTATGAAATAGATTAATGCAGCTGACAAAAATTAGAAAAATCTGTTACAAACTGGCTCTGCTGCTTCTATTTAGACTAAAGACGAGAATCCTGATTACTTCAATTATTTAAATACTTGTTGAATGTGAAGTAGTATTCCGTTTTAATTTGAAGTGACGATTACACTAATCCGTGAAGTGGTTTTGGCGTTGAAAATAAATTAAAAATGCATTCATTACATGAAACATAA
Source organism: Ascarosepion bandense (assembly GCA_037127315.1). Lineage (NCBI taxonomy): Eukaryota > Metazoa > Mollusca > Cephalopoda > Sepiida > Sepiidae > Ascarosepion > Ascarosepion bandense. Next base: position 10,226,445 of record JBBBDQ010001527.1, on the reverse strand, counting down.
TTAATTGACAATCTTTGTAGCTGCGCTCACTGTACAAACGTTAGATGATGAACAGAAAAATATGACAGAAAGTATCGGCTAATCTCAAATATATTTAGAAAATAATAATTTCACGCCTTTGAAGGAATGTATGTATTGATATCCTAATGCATTAACAATATCTATAAACAACTTTATAACCGGATTTTTTCATATACTAAAAGTGTACATAAAAATATAAAGAGAAGAAAACACAGGATATTCAGAATACGAGCAAATTAAACGATAAAAAGGTATCTGTAGAAGTTTGGTTATATATTTTTGCTTTGTTTTATGAACTTCTATTCTCTTCAGTCCAAACTTTATTCGTATTTCATTATGTAAGTAATCTATGGTTTGTCATATAGAAACACACATGAAACTTAATGCATTTTTATTAATGTCCACCGTTATCTGATGGCATTAACATTTTCAGAACATATTAACATATTGTGAAAACATTTAACATTATGTTATAAGAGATGCACTACCATAAAATCACGGATACAACGACTAGGGAATTATTAGTTACTGTCATTATTGTACTTAGAGAAATGTATAACTCAAGAAAAGAAAAAAGATGGAAAATGGTCGTTACGCATCAGTTGTTTACCAGTTCGAAAAGATAAATGTTAAAATATTTAATATAAATAGAATAAAAAAATCAGTATTTTCACATGATGTTAACAAGTGATTTAAAAATAATGGAGTACGATGACTGTATTCTTTTAAAAAATATTTGAGGGTTTCCGAAGAAAAGAGTAGATGAGGGCAATTGAACAGAAATATCACCAGATTGTACAAAATTAAGAGAAGAAACATGTTTAGACGCCCCAAACATGTTTTGACTTTGCTTTCGCTATAAGATGCTCCTGATACTTCTTTTTGTCTGCCTTGCTTTATTTTGTTTCCATTCAGAGACTAGAAGAAAATCCACAACTATTTTTCTTTATAAGCTGTCTTTTAAAGAAATACCAACGTCTTCCCACCATTGTCTTAATAGACTTCATATGTTCTCGAATTATTTCATATCGTTCAATACGAATACATAGAAAAATAGCATCTTTATTCCAATCTTGCTGACATTTTGAAAGCTGATTAGTCATGACTTGTATCTTCTAAAAAAAAACAGGAAAATACTTAAATAACGAGATGAAAACTTTAAATTCTTAATTCTTTCTGTATATTAAAGCAAATTATAGTAGCTGCAATTTTGAAAAAAATCGACACACTTAACTGCTGCAGCCAGTTAAGTAGAACTATTTTTTTATAAAGTAAGACTGCATCAATTTTTTCGTTTGTATCGTCATTTAAATTCAGATTCATAACGCATTTGGGGAATTAAAAAATATTAAATTTATATTATATCTCTAAGAGAAATAGAAAATATTCATGTCTTAGTGAAAATATATTTCATGCGTATACAATGATGTTTTCATATAAAATGGAGGTAAATTTATATTTTTATAGTTATGTGAAATTGTGAAACTCGCTTTTATAGATTTACCTTTTAGCAATTTTTTTCGTTCAACGTAAGAGGGTTTTTTTTTCACACGTAAAATAGATGAGTTGAGGTGAAAATAGCATTTTATTGTTTGCTAGACCTCCTTTACTGTCACATTGAAAGATAATAAGTATTTATAAAGAAAATATTATTTAGCAGATGACAATTCAAACTGACATATTGATCTGAATATGGTTATTTAAATTTTTAACGATGAAATTATATATATATATATATATGTGTGTGTGTGTGTGTGTGTGTGTGTGTGTGTGTGTGTGTGTGTGTGTGTACAGTGCTGCGCAAAAGTATGTAAATCTCAAAGATATTGTTTAAAAAACTAACTCTTTTTTTCCAGATAATCAACAAATCTTAATATATCAAATTATATTTTCATTAAGAACATACTTTGCTAAACGAAATACAACCACTTTAAAATTCTTTTATCAAGCTGGAATAAAAATATTGATTTATAGTTAAGATGCGGAGAAGTAAATTAAATTTAAATATTCTGTGACTCTTCCTTTTGAGGTCACGACATCGACCAGTCTTTTCGTATAAGTTTTAAGAAGTTTAAATTTTTGACCATTTTTCTTAGTAAAAATACCAACAATTACGCGTTATTACTTGGCTTTTTAATTGGGTTTAGATTCGGACTTTGACTAGGCCATTCCAGGACTTGAAATTTCATTTTTCGAACCTATTCTTATGTGGCTTTGCTTTGGTTTTTCTGATCTGGTTGAAAAATCCAGCCCCGACCTTGCAGCTTAGACCAGACACCAGGTTCGGCCTCAACCGACTGATATTGCTGTACTAAACCATATATCCGGAATAAGAGCAAGATACTTTCGTTCAAAAATACTTATATCTCAAAATTTATTTTGCCGTCAATGCGTACTGTTCCAGCTGCAGCAAAGCATCACTAAAGCATAATGCTACTGCCGCCATGTTTAACTACTGGTAGAAAATTATTCTCTTCAAAGGCAGTATTAAAAGCTCTCCACATATATTGCCTACCGTTCCATCCCAAAAACTCTAATTTGGTTTCATACGGCCATAAAGTCTTTTGCCGTAACCTTTCTAGCTTATCGACATAGCTTTGGCATAGTTGAGCCTAGCTTGTTTGTACTTTTTAATAAGCAGTAGCTTTTCTAGGCATTCTGTCTCAAAGACTGACATTGTTCAGATTTTAGGGGAGAGTGGCAGAGCGAGTGAGATCGAAATCTATATTCCAGCAGATAACTCTGACAGCCAGACTAAATAGTCACGCTAACAATTGCTCATTGGTATATGTTTGTACAACTGTCTTTGTAATATATTTGTTTAACACTATTCCGTCTTTGTGTCTTTATTTCTGGCCCCAACGGACCACAACAACTTGGTGACTAGGTTACAACAACTTGGTGACGAAGTCACGACAACTTGACGACGAGGATTCTTACGGACCACACGAGGTTTCTTACGGACGATCAGGATACTTAACGACCTTTGACGATCCCAAAATGACTGCGTGGAAATTGTCAATATTGATTCAAGTTTGTATGCACGGAAATCGATTTTCGTTAATTCGAATTAAAAAAAAAACAAGTCTAACTAACTTGAACGCGAGCAACTAAACTACGAGAATTCATGTTTTTTTAAAAAAAAAAGCACTCGTGATTCTCTGAGTGAGTAAGAAATTTAAGTTATTCACTTTCACTAATGTTATTTTCGTTTTGCTCATTGAATAAAAAACTAAATTTTTTGTTTTTTGTTTGTTTGTTATTCAAAGAAAATAAACGTTTTCATTTTAATTTAATTTGCTCATTGAATAAGAAACTAAATTTTTTGTTTTTTGTTTGTTTGTTATTCAAAGAAAATAAACGTTTTCATTTTAATTTAATATGTGCTTTTTTTTTGTTGTTTTAACGATACCCGATATCGTTAAAACAACAAAAAAAAGCACATATAAATATGGATGAATTTCAATCCACCATGTTCGATTTTCATAAGTTCCAACATGAACAGCAAAACCAACGGGAACTTAAATGGCAAAAGAAGCAAGAAAAACGGGAACTTAAATGACAAGAAAAGCAACTTGAAATTCAAAAGCAAACTGCGAAAGAACAAATTGAATTTTAAAAGCAAACTGAAAAAGAACGGCTTGAATTTCAAAAACAAACTGAAGTCAGATATCAGAAACTTGCAGGTATTCTACTTCAAACTCAACAAGAGCAAAGAAACTTGCTTAAACTGGCAAACTGGAGAAAACTGAGTGAAAACGAAAATGCGTTCTCACAAAACACAATCTGGGGCACAATAGACACTTTTTCATATTCTCGGGGACGAGTATTTAAAAATTTCGCCTTCTTCTTCGAAAACTGGGCACCACAGAGCACACCAAATTTGTGAATTATATTTTACCCCGTAAAACAAGCGAATTGACATTCTCTGAAGCGGTTAAACTTCTTACAGAACGTTATAGTTCTCAAACTTTACTCTTTCATATAAAGTGGAAATGTATGAATTTAACCATGAAAGATAGTGAAGATTTTACTACGTTCGCGTCGGTCGTAAACAAGCATTGCGACGACTTCAAATTGTCAGAATTGAGTGCAAATTATTTAATATTTTGCAGTCACTCGTTTCAGCTAAAGACGCTGAAATTAGACGTAGAGTTTTAAATAAATTAGAAAATCAGTCAAACCTTACTCTCCAACAAATAGCAGAGGACTGTCAAAGATTCCGTAAGCTTACGCCAAGATTCGAAAAATATTGAAGAATCTGGCATAATTCACATAAGGGAACTACGCAAAAAGAAAAAAAAACAAATTGGTTCTCCCTCTAAATCAAACCAATCACAAAAGAAACGAGACAATTTGCTCTCTAACTCGTGTTTCGTTTGTGTATTATTACATTGGTATAAAGACAGCCCTTACCGGAATAAAAAAATGTCTAAATTGTAGCACATTGTCGAGCCAAAAAAAAAGATTAATAGCTCCGTAAAAAAACACAAAAGCAGATGAACAAGACGGGTTAAATATTCGGAATTACATAGCTTTAAAAATATTAAACTGCATTTGGATTCTGGTTTAGATTTGACAATCATAAATCTGCACACTTGAAAAATGTTGGGAAAACTAACCTTACTAATAAAATGGCCAGGTCCGTGACAGGGGAGGATATCATGTTTACAGGAGAACTTATCACGAATGTAACATTTCAAGGAATGACGTTAAAACTAAAGACATTTGTATTAAAATATACAGAAAATTTATCTGGCACCAACTGGACGGAAACATTTAAGTTGTGGGACATGCCAATTAATTCATTTTGCCAAAAACTAAAAAACTTGACTACCGTGGCAAATAATTTGAATCAAAAAAATTAAAAGAAACTTTTCCAGGCGTTTTTTTTTTTCTGGGGGCCTTGGTCGGAAGAATAATATATCGGCAAAATTTGAGTTAAAAGAGGACAGCCAGCTAGTGTTTAAGAAAAAACTTAATGTGCCTTTCGCCTCTTTACCAAAAATAAATGGAGAATTCGACAGACTAGAAAAAACCGGTGTCTTGTCGAAAATTGTGTACAATCAATGGGCTTCACTGACCGTCTATGCGAAGAAAAAGTCAAACGAGTTTGCGCCGCTTTCTCGACGAGGCTTAATGCAGCACTCCACTATTCTTTACCTGGATTAAATTTTCGCGAAACTAAATTGGGGACAAATTTTCAAAGATTGATTTCATTGACGCGTATCTTCAAATACTGATGGAAGAAGAATGTTATCGTTTGGGGTAAAGGTTGCGCCGGCAATTTTCTGATAAATGATGGATACTATGCTGAGCGATTTTAACTTAGCGGTGGCATACTTGGACAACATGTTAATTATCTGTCAAAATGTAGAACAGAATAAGGAACATGTGCATAAAGTCTTCGAAAGAATTCGGGAGTACGGGTTCAAATTGAAAGAATCCAAATGCAACTTCTTTATGGAAAAAATTAAATACTTAAGAATCATCACTGATAAAGAGGTCAGAAGACCAGATCCAGAACGGGCTACAGCAATCAATGACATGCCAGCGCCCGGAAATGTTTCTACATTGCAAAGTTTTTTAGGACTGTCCAGAACACAAATAACCTCTTGAAAATACTGTGATTACTTTTTTCCGAACAGAAACAGAATGTAAAACTACATTGTGCAACGTAGTGAGGGAACTCCCTGTAACTCGCAACCAGATAAAATAAGAAGCTGTAAACGATGAGGTTATCAGGTAAATCAAAATCAAAATTCTTGAAAAGGACAGATAGACATACAGACTTCGGATATTTTTCCTTTTTGTGACGAAGTGAGCAACATTACAAATAATATATATATATATATATATATATATATATATATATATATATATATATATAGCATAAAATATTATTCACTCTACTTTGGATTGACCACATTTTTAAGAATAGTGTTTCTCTGTATACGGAATTTTGTTCCATCCATACCTGCCCTATACTTTTGTGTATATATATGAAGAAATTTTGAATTTATACTTAAGCTCTATGTGTTTTAAGATATTGAAAAAATGGAAGTTTAGTTTAAATTATCTTAATAGAAATTATCTTAATAGAAAAGAAACATTTTACTTGTACTAAGAAAGCTGTGATTAAGCTGTGTTTTTTCTTTTACAGTATTGTTAAAATGATCGTATCTTTATTGTTTCTAACACTGAAATGGAAGAAAATAGTAACTTTTTTGTCATATTAACGTTTGTTATACTTTAGAAAAGATAAACTTATGTTTCAAGCGCAAAAGTTTTATCAGTAGAGAATGCATAGAAAGTATTGAGAATAATAATTATCAAAAGGGGTTTACAAAGATTTGTGCTTGTGATTCCTTGCTACAAGATGTTTCAAGGTTGGCGAGATCATTTGTGGCCGACAGTGATAAAATGAAGGCATTATTTGATAATAACATTACATGATGTAGAACATGGCTAAGACACTCAAAATATCATAATAAATTATTGAAAGTAATTTGCATGAGCTTATTTATGTTTGTTGATTTGGTGTGTTCTTTGATCACAACTTGATTTAATGATTAATTTATTTTTTAATGTAACAAAACTAGATAATTTACAACAATGCAAGTGATACAAGTGTAGTAAATAATGGCGCCGAAGGACGCCCTCCATCCAAAAGTGATTTTCGGTTTATTGGAAGGAGTGGTTTTAATAAAAGCTATTTCCAATAAGCTGAAGGATTGATTCTAACAAATATTTCTCCGAAATATTAGATTAAATTAAGGATGCAGCAATCAACTAAAAGTGATTAACCAAAAAACATATTTCTTGTTACGTCTTGTCTGGGAAATTTTCCCTACAAAATTGCAAAAGGCACTCAGAGCAGTTGCTCAGAAAGATACATTTTCTGAGAAAATGGAATTATAAAGATAGACAAAACAGTAAATATATTAATCACGAGAGTTAATGTCAAAAAACAGTCTTTTACCTTTACTTAAAAAGCGAATGAATTTTGGTAAGAAATTTGAAAATACTATGAACAACAAAGAAGTTGGGAATGTAACATGAAGCTGAAACAACATTAACTTTTCTTACCTCACATGGTTCGGTTTGGTTAGGTTTTCTAAGATAACTGATTTTCAGTCTGAATTGTATAAAATATTAGAAGCTTTTCCTACTTTAGATATATCTAAAATAAGATGGCATTATTTTTTTTTATTTATGATCATGGAAAGTATATTTAGAATAACATCTGAATAACATATTTCTTTTACATACATTTGAGAGAGTGTTGAAAAGTTGTTGGTCCAACCAAATGTTCAATATCTGGACACATGACCAAAAAGAATTTAAGGAGAGAATTTCTTTTTCACAGAACCAAGCACGATTCAGTAGATTTTGCCTTTGTTTAATGAAGAAAATATGCTAACGACGTGTGGCATAATATTACAAAATGTAATAGCGAACAAAAATTCAAAAAATTCATTTATTTCTAGAAATTCTTAATAAACCAACTGTTATAAAAATATTCACATTCAATGCTCGTAGCATTCAGAGCACGTAGAATTAATCAATGATTCGATTCTCGATGAAAAGGTGTAGTTTACTTTTCACATCAATATTTTTCTATTTTAGTCCAGTTAGAGGGAGATAACTTATGACTACCAAAAGAGGCTTTGCACAAGGATTGAGAATAATATACCCCAATGATCGTAATAAAGGGCTCGGTTCGAAATTTCTAGCACCAGAAGAAGGCCGGAGCATACAACGGCCGCCGAAAAGTCGTACAAATGACAACAAAGACGAACACTATAGTCTGAATAATGTAAATTGAGGTACAAAAATATTTATTACTAATTGTGCGTAGAGTGGTAAGGATGACGTGATAGAACTGTATTATCAATCACCAACCAAATTCAAACCATCATTAACTTTTTGAAATGCGAATTCGATAAAAATAATTAGTAAAATAATTTGATTTTCCACTTAAATTTTGCACATATCAAAACAAATTTGCTTGTTAGCTCATCTTATAGAAGACGCAATAATTTATAATTTGTAAACGAGTAAATTTTATAAAAATATTTTTCCAACTAGACTTGAGATGAAAAATAATCACCAATGAAGGAAGGTAACATTCAGAGAGAAAGTTTTTTTGAAATAAGAAACAACAATTTGCATGAAATACATTTGATAATATTGCCGGATTGTAATGAATGAAGATATTTGGACCAAAAACTAATAAAATTTCTTTGTAAATAAATACAATAAAACTAAACAAGTGTAAGCATTTATACTAAGCTATCTTAGCAATAGTAATAATAATGGAAACAAATGTTAGGCTTTTCCTCAATCGTTGCAATAGATTGGAATTTTATGGCGTTAAGTATGAAGGTCCTGACCTGAAAAAATTCGACATTTGTTTTTCTTAGTATCAATTGTGAGCGAAGTCAAATTCTGCGAAGAAAACAACTTCATTTAACATTGAGCTTAAAATATATCTTTCAAATATATAAAAGAAATATTATACATGGATCGGTCATAAAGTAAAGCAATTTGTTTTAAAGGATAAAGAGGCACAATCAAGCATATCGTACATCAAGATATAACTTTACACAAAGCAGTTTTCATTTTTTTCATCAATACCATAGTGTTTGCCTATCAATCCCTCTTTCATTGGACTAAAGAAAGTCTAATAGTACCAAGTCAGGTTGTGAGGAAGAAGTGAAAACATGCTGTAAGGAATTGGCTACAGCGGCAGCGAACTGAGTTTTATGAAACAGAGATACATTCATTCGTAAGTGAAATACTGATATTGAAAGAGGTAGTGACTGTGTTGAGAAGTAGGGATGTGAACCTGTGATGTATATATTGATGTACGATGTTTGACCGTGTCCCCAATTTCTTACATAATAAAACAAACTGCATTACTTTTTACTCACCCTCGTATAAAATAATTTTCTACTAAAAAGTTGTTTAACATTTGGAAAATATCTTGATTTCTTAAGTAAATCATGTTAAAAAATCGTTAATTGAAGGAAGTGGGAAAAGAATAAAAATAAGCAGAAATAATCTCTATTAAATTTATACGATTTTAACATACGTATGAATGATATTATTTTCTTATCAAAATATATGTGGGCTTCTTAAATAATGAATTTGGATAAATCTGTGAAAGTAAAAATAGATTTTTCGTATGATGTAGCGCCACTAAATCAAAAATAAATTTAAATACTCGATTTTGTTTTACTTGATTGCGTATTCCGGTCAATTTCTATCTGTAGTTTATTACTTAAACATAGACGCATAAACGCACACAGAGAATTATGATAAACAAAGTTCTAAGATATGATGAAATACATTTTAGATGGATTTTTACAAAAATTCAGCAGAGGAAATAATAGAGACTGCAGATAGAAAACATTTTAACGAATGTAAGGGTGAGTGAATGAGTGTAAGAAAATGCATAATTATGTTATCCTTTGTTCACAATTTCTCACGATAACCTTATAATCATTTAGTTTCTCACGGGTTACTTCTTTATGAGCAATCAAGCTTACATTTAGTTTTGCTACATTTTAAGTTACTAGGTTCAAAGGTGTTTATAAAATCTACAATTAATATAAAATTAAACATCAATAAATGATAAGAATATAAATTTTAAAAAAACATTTGCATGTCTTTCTCTAAGGATATACGTGAATTTGTGTGCATAAACTATATAATTTATAATAAATACAAATAGAGACATACAAGTGTATATACAGACATTAAAAATACTTTACTTTTCCCATAAAATACAAAATACCTTGTAAACACATTTTCATTTACTTATTAAAATTTCAAATAATATTTATATTTTTCTGTGAATACTTTTATATTTACTTACAAATCCCAGAAAATCACAAATGTGTTTGTTTTGTGCCGTAGCCGTTTCCAAACTGAAATCATTAACATTACATTATGAATTTCCAAATGTCTGAAAGGAAAATATTCAGTATCAGTTAGCCATTTCCAATGGCAAGATGATCTGATCGGCAAAGCAGCAATTGCTCAACTGCTAGGAAGGGAAGAGACACCAGAAATATACTTTGATATGGAGTGAAGAAAAAATGTGTTGAAAAACAGATAAACAAATTGGAGATCTGTTTATTGGGCAAAACAATTTTAAAAGAAAATGTCACATTTACACACACGTTTTCGTGTATGTATGGGTGCATGTACACATGAGTATACGTATGTGTGTGAATGTTTCAATCTGCTTGTGAATATGTATGCAATGCATATGCTTTCTTGTTATTTCTAGAATTTGAGAACAAGAATTCTAACACTTTGTTTTTGGGCCAAACTCTTTTGTCATCACAAAAAGCACTAGACTATGTGCACTGGAAAAGAGTTTGACCAAAACAAATGCTGGCAAAGAAAAGAAACAGTTTTATTTGATTTTGTTAATATTTATATCATTTTGGTATCATTGATTTCACAAATACAAAGCTGAATATAGTGCTGGTGGTGATAGTAGTAAAATATTTTAGGTAGGGTGAATATACTTCACCTATCCAGCACCAGTAAAACCTGTGGTTTCAACACTCCCACTAGTGAGCTACCATCCAGGAAAAGATTTCAGCATTTCTAACCTCCTGGAGATGATATAAATCTGCATGATGGACAAATTCAGCAGTTGAATGAATGAATCGGATGAATCAATTTCTGTTTGTTTTTTGTTTTTGTTTATTTTTTTTTCTATGAAAACTTTGACTTGAAATTTGTTTTTTGCTGATAACTGGGATCATAATCATCAGCCTTTGAGGAATTTATAATCATAAGTAATGATAATCATAGTAATGATAATCATAAGTAATGATAATGTAAAATAAAAATCAGCCTGACTGATTTTGTTTTGTCTAAGATTTTCTTGTGTCTATTTATGGCTGGGTCATCTGCATTAGCAGGATACTTGTGCGTTTCCAAAATTTGGCATTTGTAACCAGCATTAATACTCAGGAATGACACTTTCTCTGCGATGGCTCCAATTATTACCACTTCAACAGACTATATACAAGTTTTGTGGGAGTGCAAAGAATCACTCACACATACACACAAATACATACACCCACATTTTCTAATTGTATACACAGACTTATACAAACACACAAAGAAATATATACATATAAGTGTATGTATTTCTGTGTGAGTGTCTGTGTGCACATTTATGTGTGTGCATGCGTATGTGCAAGACAGAATATCTACATACACACATATATATATAACATATCCCTGATAATTTATTGCATACAGAGATGCACACATGTGTATGCATAAATAGTATACATGTAATATTCATACATTGTAGATATACAAATTACACTCACACAGACAAAACTATTTATGCACATGCATTTGTATGCTTATGTATTTTACAATATTTGTGGTTAAACATATATACATACATATATTGCATTTGTACATATATTCACACATCTGATTTGATTTCTTTGATGGAGGCTGGAATTTTCGTTGTTCAATGCTTTTTGTCTTGGTAAAAATGGAAATGTCTGTGGTAATACGCTTTGTCATAGAATTTTGATTTTTGTCCTTCTCTCTGGTAGAGAAGAAATTAAAACAGTGTTAATGCTGATAAGAAAAACTTTTTAAAGACAATAATGAAAATTATGTAACAAATTGGATTAAATAAAGTAAAAATGTATAGATTAAGTAAACCATAGTTTAAGTATTGTTTTTTGTTAACATAAATCTTAATCAAAGTAACAATGGGGAAATAGAAAAAGAAATCTAAGACAAAAGATGCAATGTTTTTGCTTATAATATTTTAATTCCTACATTAATAGCTGTCTTTGGCACATTAACTGTCTTTTAGAATTTTAAATAAGGATCTATAAAACTTGTAGATGCCTATTTTCACATTTCATATAAAAGATGATAAAAGCAAAGAATGTAGTTTTATTATTCATTTAATTAAGTTATCAAAGTAAAAATGAAATAATTTTACTGGCGTGGCAAGCATTAGCTAAAATGAAATGAAGAGATCAAATAAGTCTAAAACAATTTTAATGACATCATTTGTAATCATTTAAGAAAAATACGATTAAATGTGCTTGATATTTTACAAAAATGATCTAATTTAATCGCAACCTTACTGACTGATAAATATTTAGAATGATTTAAAATGATATCTTTTGTCTTTTGACTTCATTTTCCTTTTCTCCAATTCTCACCATTTTTCCTTGTTTCCTAATTCAAATTGTTTTTTATCCAATGTCCGAATTCACCTTTACTGCTGAAATGCTAAATTATAAAACCTTTATTGAAGGTAAAAATAATATGTTTGAGGAACAAAAATTAAATCTGATAACCATATTCATTTATAAAAACACACCATTTTATAGAATGTTAATCTAAAATGATATTGTAACTTATATATATATATATATATATATATATATATATATATACTCTATTTTCATTGTTAGGTAGTAAAGACATGACTAAACTGAATAACTTAATGATTCTCAGGTGAATCAGTACAATTTTAAAAACACATGAAAAATATTTATGTTTAGAAATATTGTTAATATATTTTCATGCTTTATAATTTTATAGAATATTTATGGTATACTGACCATATATATATCTACATATGGGATAAGTTATGGGTGAAATGTTGTCTTGAAACATTCTAAGTATGTTATGTGTAGTAAGAAACGCAATTAGAATGTAGATTTGTCATGTATGTGCATCTACTTTTCATGGTAACAAACAACAAAAATAATTTCAAAGTTACTGAAATCATTTTGATTTTGGGAATTATTTTAAATCTTTTTCTTTTAATCTAATTGATTTTCTTGAATATTCAGAAAATTACTTTGTAAGCTTTCTCAAATAAAACTGAGCAGAAACATTTGTCATTTTGACCATGATCAAGAAACATCTAGAACAGCTAGAAGAATAAAAGTCAGATTATCTTAAGAACATGGAAACCCACATTAGCTGAATTCCTTAAAACAATTATTAAACTGAGTAATTGAGTCCATGTACTGTATACAGGTTTTGTGTTTAACACTTGCTAAATAAATAAATTTAAATTTTAGTAATGAAAAATATATGTGTGTGTGTGACAGAGAGTATATATATATATATATATATATATATATATATATATATGATTAAATAAATTGCAAACATTGTGTCTGCTTATTTTTAATGAAATCCTTGAATGGATTTTTATTTCACAGATAATCTTTCGCGTATTATAATTGAACAATGTAAGAAATGAGGTGTAACATTGACAAATGATTTTATGATTCATTTCTTGATGTTCCCAGATACTTTCAATATCCTTCCAAGATCATCTTCAGGGGTGTGAGTTGCGGTAACAAAAAATAACAGTACTCCTCAATTCTTACATCTTTCAATTATAATACATGAAAGATTATCCATGAATAAGAACAGATTTTATTTAAAATATGCAATGTTTGCAATTTATTTAATCTGATATGTCTAAAAGATATATATATATATATATATATATATATTAGACAATCATAATATCTTAATAACTATGATAGCAGACATGATACAAGTATTACTAATAAAATGTTTTAAAACTTCATTTTTTTATTTTTTAACTGTTTTCTTTGCATTTCTGCAGTCTATTTTTTGTTTTTGACTGATTAAACTGCATTTAAATATTCTCATGTATTTGGATTTGGAAATAAATTTAATCTAAAAATGATAATTAAGAAGAATTTTGCATAAGACATAGATAGAAACACTCATATATAAGTACATGTGTAAATGTGTACTGTTAATTCACATAACAGTTTTGTTTTAAGAGACAAGAAAAGAATATAGCTTGTTTATATATGAATATACCTATGAAATAAATAGTTATATAAATATGGCTATTATATTTTACTTTAGATAAATGGAAACTTGCACATCTACAGATACACACTGATACACACACATACATACATGAATTTATGGACACAACAATTTTTAAACACCCATATGTACATATATATATATATATATATATGTGTGTGTGTGTGTGTGTGTGTGTGTGTGAGTGCTCATGTGTTTGTGTGTGTGCATATTTGTGCATATATATGGAAACCTGTCTATATATCAATATTAGATTCTATATTAACACATACACATGATAGTTGTGAATAAAACAATTGTAATTCTATGGCAGTTAAGATAGAAGCCAGTTATAAATTACAATATTTTAATTATTTATTTTGTATAAAAATATGAGTTGATGATAAATATTTTAGATTATTTTATTTCTGACTTATATATAATTTTGTTAAAAAATGACCAATACTCTTAGCTTAACTATGAATACTTTCAAAGCCATTCTTTATCTTTATAATAATTGTATATAAGCTGTGAAATAAATTTAGTCAGTTAGAAATATTTTTCTATTTAATCATAAATATTGATCTATTTAGTTATAGTAAATCATTATTTTAACTTGCAGTTAGGATTAAATATGTCATTATATGCTTCCTAACTAATTATGAAATAGTTTAAAAGTATAGTAGACTCAATATTTATTTAAGTTTGGAAAAAAGAATTTATGCTAGATATTACAGAAATCATACAAGTAAATAATTACATATTGCTTAAATTGCAGAGATGTTTTTTTATTAATCTATAAATTATATAAATTATTATTTTCATTGTTTATATTTTAAAAATTATATTTTGGTTGGTTCACTCTAGCTCTTCAACCTTCTTCAGGTGTATATGGTACCTGGTATTTAAATCTATTTTTATGGATGCCATATAAATATGAGGAATCACATATGATGCACCAGACAAACATATTCAGAATAAAAAGCAAAGATGAAACTAGTCTGCATAAACCATGGAATACAAAATTTGTATCTGAAATGGACTTATATTATTTGTATATAATAGACATTACAAATAACAAGCATCAATAATAGTATATGTTCTTTGTCCACTTTTCAAATGTTAAATTTCTCATGTAACAAAGATGTACCCAATAAAAAACATTTATTTATGCGTATCTTTACTAAAATTTAATATGTGTGAATATTATGTGGAAAATTCCATTTTTTAAATATTGCATGTATAAAAGTTCATTTTTTACTTCCATAAGAATAAAGTATAATTACATAAGTGTGTAATGAATGTCACAGATATGTGTAATATATAAAATATTTGTACTCATCATTTACTATCTTTAATATCAAATTCTCATTAAGCCTACTCATTACATGTATGACAAAGTTAACTCTAGAAATGTACATTCTATATTTTATTAATAAATAAGAATTTGTGATAGTATTTTCAGTATGTATTAATATTAACCCCAGGAAAGTATGGGAAAAATTATTTCTGCTGCCTATTTATAAATGTGCAAGTGATTAAAAATTAATAAATAGAAAGGATATTGTAAAATGGTTGATACAATTACAAAGAAAAAACAAAACAAAATTTAAAGTAAAGTATGTAATTTTTGCCAATGTTTATAATGTTTATTCTTTTTTATCTTATTCATTTTTACAATTAAATATAATCAAGTGCACTTTTTCTAATGATATCTATGTTTTTTTTTATGGTTTCTATGTAATGTTTTCTATGAATACTAAAAATTGAAATTATGAGAATATAAAATGAATAATGAGAATATAATCAGTCCACTTTCTTATATTCTTATAATAAAGTTTTTTTTTCTTTTAATCAGTATTAGCATAAGAAATTATATTATTAACATCATGGTTGCATATATACTCTAGATTTCTATGTACTTAAAATTTACATTATTTATAAGTATAAGTCTAATTTGAATATAAATTACCTTGTAAATCATATTTATTCTTAAAAAATTATATACTATTTATGGTTACTTTATAAAAGAATTAAAATTTTCATTATTCTGCAATGCATGTAGAAAAATATACATACATAAACAAGAATAAAGCAATACAATAAATGTCTTAATAGATATTTATATTATGCATTTAACTGAATTTATCAATGTCCCCAAATGATTAAAAAATATAGGTTAATGACATGTAACAATATTTTTTCTCTGTAGTACCTATGTATGTATCTGTCTATCTACTTATTTATAATTGTTTAAATATCACTGAATGTATGCAAACCACTAACATTCTTATGAATGCTTGCTGACCTTAGTTGTATTATCATCCTTTTGCATATTGCTTTGTTTTCCAAATATATATATATTAATGTAAAGAAATTAAAGATTACTCACCCAGTGTTTTTCCCCAAAAAGACATAGCTGAATACTAATGCAAAAACTTTATGACTTACTCTTTCAATTCATTGAAAACAAAAAATATCTCTCACTCTCTCTCTCACGTGCACGCACACACACACACACACACACACATTACTCTCTCTCTCTCTTATATATATATATATATATATATATATATATATATATATATATATATATATATATATATATATATATATATATACATAAATAAATGGTTGTTAATGATTTCTTACCCTAATTCAATTCTTAAAATCTGATCAAATGACAAGAATTATCATTATTTTGGTTGGAATAAGAACTGTTCTCCTTTTATATATATATATATATATATATATATATATAAATATGTGTGTGTGTGTGTGTGTGTGTGTGTGTGTGTGTGTGTAAAACAAAAATATGTGACAGTATTTAGATGTGTGCATGTGTGTATACAAAATTATTCATGTAAATGTATAAGTATATTTATCTGTGCATGAAGGCATGTTTCTGCATTTGCTTGTAAGTTTTTTCACACATTACATAACAGACTATTTGTATGTAAGTGTATACACAAATATATTCACAGTTTGTGAACATGTACAGACATAAATACAAACATATATGCACACACATGCTTAATCACAGTCAGTTACACACTTAATAAATATATTTTATGCATATATCACATGAATAATTTGAAAGATGGTCTGAGTGAAAGTACATGTTTGGGTACATGGAATTAGGAACAGATTTTTAACCTGTCAGATGACAGTTTTATTAGGGATTCAGATTTTACATTGAATTTTATTAGGGATATAAACATAAGCTTGACTTTTATTAGGGATATAAATTTGCCATAACATTTAACAGAGATTTAAATATGATCAGAATATTTACTAGGGATTTAAACTTCACCAAGACATTTATGAGGCATACATAAATGACAATGATTTTATTAAAGATTTAGACTTTACCATGAATTTTATATGACAATGATATGATAAGGTATTTAAACTTGACCATGACTTTGTTAAAGATTTAGTTACAGACATAAATCTTATTATGTATTTAGATTTGACAAAAACTTTCCTAAGTGATTTAGAAATGACCATAATTTTATTAGAGTTCTAGACTTGATCATAACATTTATGAGGGATTTAGACTCTGAAAACTCTTAATCTTGCTCTTTCAACTTTTTGCTGTTTTATAAACTTTCATAAATAACTGTTATTTTATAAATAATTCTTCAAAATATGTGGAAACTACTATGATCAAATGCATTCAAACATTCCTTTGCTTTTATCATAACATGAATTCTGTTTTTTACACATATGAGAAACTATGCAAGTTTTAGTATTCACTAGCAAAACTGATCTAAATTGTTTTTTTCTTAACATTTTTGACAATGCATAGTAATCTGATACAATATAATATATATATATATATATATATATATATATATATATATATATATATATTTGTGAGTGATCACATGCACATGTGTGTGTACCTTCACATGTATTTTTATGGACATGTATATACAATAACATTTGCACATCCATTTTTATATACAAATTCATATATATATATATATATATATATATATATATATATATATATATCTGAGTGAGTACAGAACGAAGAAAGTATTTTTTCCAACGTCCAAAACATTAATTTAAAACAGTGCTTAATATATAATATATATAGAGCTGTGAATATTTATTATAAATTATATTTTAGAACATGTACATAATGTTTTTTTATATGTGTCCTCTACAATCATATGGTTGTTTTGACATTGGATCTCCAACGTCAACACAGAAGACATATTCCCTTTATTATAACTTTACTTAAATACAAAATATTCCGTACTGGAAAAATCAAAATTAAAAGAAAAAAATGACCCCCAAACTTGGAAAAAAATCAATTACCTATATTCAAAATCAAGATTACATGTACAATTTCAGATTAATTATATTATATATTTAAAAAAAAACATGCTGAAATGCACAAAAAATACTCTATATGGGATAGACATTTCACCCCTACCACGTCCAACTAAGGAACCCCAAGTAATATAATCTAGTCACTAGATAAAAAAGAATACATAAAATCCGTCTAGTAATAACAGACACTCATTAATCAAACACTAGCTAACCACACAACTCCCCTAAAAATTCTTAAGGTCAACAAACAGGACAGGTTCCATAATCACACACACCTGCACACACACGCACAACTGACCAAGTAATCAACCTTTTAACTAAGCACACTATTTTTCGAAATTCTAACCAAAAGATATACCCGAGCAATAAAAACGTACATTCCAAGAGCTAATGTCATTAATCAACCATTTAACTTACACTCCATTTTCTTCAAAATTCTAATGGTCAACACAGAAGACATATGCCTTTTATTATCAATAACCCCAACCAACCTCACACTAACAAGGAACCAAATATAGATAGCGAGGATTTCCATTCTTCTTCATTCCTCCTGAAGAGACGTTGGAGACCCAATGTCGAAACAACCATTTGATTGTAGAGGACACATATAAAAAACATTATGTAAATGTTCTAAAATAAAATTTATAATAAATATATATATATATATATATATATATATATATATATATATGCATTATGTATGGGAGGGACAAATATCTAATTTTTTATTTATTGACTAAATGTACATGAATATATTTTGCTATTTTCTATAAACCTGTAAACATATATGAAATAGGTATGTAATCTATCTAAATATCTATCTTGCTCTCTTTCACTCTATATATATATATATATATATATGTACATGTATATATGTGTGTGTATATATATATATATATACACAAAAGAAAGTACTGTCAATATATTAGTCTGGCACAATTTCTCAAAATCAGTACATTGATATTTGGTCATTGAACCTTTCATCCCATTCCCATATATGCATGCATAAGACTTTGTTTCATCCTGTTAGCATATGTCTATTAGCATATATGCTTATGTTATATTTTTAAAACTATTGTAAAATAATATATATAGCAATAGTTACATTTATCTTGTCATAAAATCCTGCAAGACTTTTACTTTATATTAATGTTTAGAAAAATATGTTCTCGCACAAGTAGACAGGCTTCCAGACATATATGACATAGATTTATGAACCATGGCAAATAAATATGGGCATATATGCTTTCACAGCCATTTACGCTTCAAATAATAAGAAATATTTTAATACAGATTATTGATATACACTACATGTATATATATAGTCATGAATTCTTTGCATGGTGATAATTTTTAGAATTATTTAGAGTTATATGTTAAGGTATATGCAGATATAAGCATAATGCCCATATATATATATATATATATATATAGATAGATAGATAGATAGATAGATAGATAGATAGATATGAATATATGTATATATATATATATTAAAAGTTTTTAACCTAGTTTTCATACTTATATTACATAAAGGCACACACACACACACACATATATATACTGTATATATGCTAAATATATGTGTGTGTGTACCATATATATACATATGTGTGTGTGTGTGTGTGTGTGTGTGTGTGTGTGTGTGTGTGTGTGTGTGTGTGTGTGTGTATATATATATTTATATATGAATAAGTATAATCATGAAACATGTTAGAAAAATTACACATTCCTTTTACTTCTCATTTAGCTTGTTTTGTGTTCTGCTTCTGATAAAACATATGACAAACTATATAATTCAAAATGCCAGGTATGATATATTTTACAAAATGTATACAAAACTCTCTCACACTCATTAAATGTTTGTCCGACATATGTTTTGGAAAAAACCAAATAGCACAGTTTTAATTGTTTTCTATTAGTTTCTTTTCTTTTTCCCAAATCTTGAAATAACATTGATTCAAAATATTTTCCAATTTCTGTGTCTGGGTATTCAGACACAATTTAAATAAAACAACAACAAACTGTCAAGTAAAATTTTTTCATACATGTTCCTTCCCTTTGTATGATATACAACTTTAAGTACTTTTTCAACAAATTTCTGCCTGAAGAATATTGGCTAAAAGGAGCATTTAGCAAAAGTTTAGTATTTGTTTTATTCATGCTGCACTCTTCACTGGCTGATTTTTGAGTGATAATTTGTTTGTTGTTCTTTACAAAAGGGGAGGGATGGTCTTTGTGATATAATGTCACTTGCTCATATTTGATTACTTTTCAATATCAATTGATTCTATACTGAAACACAAAGTGGAAAAAAAAATAGTCTAAGGTTTTGAGTATGATCAAACTGATGAATTATATATAATGTATAGGGTTCATACAAATCCTCAGAAAAAGCTCTATCAGCTTTGCTGAAGTATAAATATGGCATATATATATATATATATATATATATATATATATATATATATATATATATATATATGCCATATTCATACACACACACACACACATATATATATATAATTATATATATATATATATATATATATAAAATGTTAGTAAATGTCTATTTTTAATTAAATGTTTTCTTCCTTTTTTCATTCAAAATTTTGTATTCAGGTTAAAAACATGTTCTAACTCACAAATATGATTACATCTGTTTTATAACCAATGAATTATGTTTTGTATACTAAATAATTTCATAACCAGGTAGCAAATACAAAACATTGATTAATGTGTTGAATTACATGGTTATTCTTTTAAAATGTTCATTATTTTTCTACAGATGTTAAATGTAATGATAGATGAATACAATGAATCAGGACCCATACTTCACAATAAAAACAATCCAGAAATAGTGTACCATACATCATTCAGAAAAAATTTCAGCACAGTGGCTGATCCAAATTTTGAACAAAATGAACATAAAAAAACAGTTGTATGTTTGCGATTAATTTTAAAAATTCAAATTATGCATATACATATATATATATATATATATATAGATAGATAGATAGATAGATAGATAGATAGATAGATAGATAGATAGATAGATATGAATAAGTAGATAGATAGGAATAAGTAGATAGATAGATAGATAGATAGATAGATAGATAGATAGATAGATAGATAGATAGATAGATCAGAAGTGTAATAAATAATTTTTACCAGAATATTGAGTTACATGTCTTGTTAATATTAGTTGATTGATATCAAATAAATAACTGGGAATAATTTTAGATAACTAATAATAGTAATAAATTAATAATCATAATAATAAAAATATACTATTATTTGTAATAACAGTTTTACCATAAACACACATAAATAGATTATCATACATTCACTCACTTGCATACTATATATATATATATATATATATATATGTGTGTGTGTGTGTGTATATATATATATATATATATATATATATATAATGTGTTTGTATTGTTGGAGCAATTCAACAAGAACAATTTTCATTTTATTAAAAATTGACTGTCTTTTCCATCTTATCATTGAGTGAAAATATTTTCAAAATTTCATATATTTTGTAATGTTGCTTATAAACAATTCATTTGCACTCACTTTTAAGTCCATTTCTATTTTCTTCAAAAATTTGGCATGTTTGACTCAGAGTCATGGATTTGTTTTTTTTACTTAATAACAAAAGATTCCCACATAATTTTCTTTCTATATGTTACCATTTGCATTTTCAAGAAACAAATCTGATTTATTAAACCTTTTAATTTTAATGCAATATTCTAAAACTGTTTGAAAATTTATCCATATACTGTATATATGGATTTTTAGCATAACTGGGATATACCTGAGGAAAGATATATTTTTTAAATATTTTTATATAAGACATTGCAAGCTTTTAGTTTGCATGACATTTAAAAATGTACATATGCATTAAGCTATTAATAATGCTAGTAATATTTAGTTATAATTTGAGATTATATAGTAGATCACAAAATATCTTTCTTTTTTCTTGAGAACATTTAAATAAAGAATTTTCTGAATAATAATCTATAAATAATACTCATTCTTTTTTAATTTGAGTGCTTTGATATCAGTCAAAGGACGGAGACATAATATCTGTCAAATAATGCTGATGTCATTCTTTAGGTTGCTTAAGCATTTTGCATAAATTTCAGTTCTATAAAAAGGTTTTTATGCAATTTATTTTCATAGACTTTTGAACATTCACTTTCAGTTAATGAAACAATGCACAGAAGAAAGATTAACCATAACAAATAATTTACATTTTCCTTTTTAACTGAGTTCATTACTTTAACTGTTCAATAAATTTTAATCTAAAATCTCAATATTAAATTTATATTTTATCATACTTAATTGTTTTTATGATGCAATCTGCAACATGGCATTCTTTAATGAGATGGGATATTTCGTTATAAATACTGGTATATTTTAAAGCTGAAAACATTGTTCTTGTATTAAATATGTCATTTTATGTGATAGATAACGTTTCTCATCATTGTGAGTAAAATGATTATTACTTTTTTCAATACATTTTGAAAAAAGGTAGCAGAGAGTTTTGGGGAATAGTCATCAGTTAAAGATTAAATGCATATAGTTTCATAATTAAAAACACTAACACTGATTATAATAAGTATATCATACAATCAACAAATATGATAAAAATTTGATGTCTTCACAAAAAGGTAAGTGTATGTTATTATACGAATGTATTTTTACATATTGTAAAAATAAAAATGACTAAACATTACAAATTACAAAAATCAACAAACAAGGAAAACACAAGGAATAAAACATCTATCTCTTTCAGTTTATCTATCTATCAATACATATATATATGTGTGTGTGTGTGTGTGTGTGTGTGTGTGTGTGTGTGTGTGTGTGTGTGTGTGTGTGTGTGTGTGTGTGTGTGTGTGTGTAAGATGTTTGTTAGTAGGTGTATATCAAAAATGCAAATATATCTGATATGTATGTATATGCATATATCATGATTCAAAATTGTTATATTTAATATATTTAATATTTAATATATTTAATAATAGTATAATTGTAGTTGAGTAGAATAAGATTAGCATTATACTAAATTTCTCCATTTTTCAATTTCATCATTATCAATAATTATAGTAGGAGGAAAATACTGAAGAGATTTTGATATAATGTTTCTATACTTGCATATATATTTATATACATATTTATAAATATATATGCACATATATATACATCTACATTATATAGGTATGTTTATGGATATATATATATATATATATATATATATATATATATGTGTGTGTGTGTGTGTGTGTGTAAATATATATATATATAATTATAGATAAATAAATATATACATAGTTATTGATAAATATATATATATATATATATATATATTCAGATATATGCATGTATTTATTTAAATGTATATATATTTATCAATTTATATATATATTAATATGCGCACATGAAAATATAATACATGTGCACCCATTTATACACACATGAAAGCAGTTTTCAAAGTCATTTACATACACTCTTATGGTTAAATACATATACAAACATGCTTGCTGCTTCATATAAGCAATAAATGTATTAATTTATCTAATTATTTTGCATACTTCTTTTTCCAATGTATACCTACATATATATATATATATATATATATATGTGTGTGTGTGTGTGTGTGTGTGTGTGTGTGTGTGTGTGTGTGT